>ONZH01017374.1:0-365878 GCA_900303285.1 Rhinella marina | reverse complement strand
TCACATCGGAAACATGTCCGTCTTGTCCTGCGGCGGCTCAGAGAGAACCGGCTATATGCGAAACTGGAGAAGTGCATTTTTGAGAAAAACTCTGCCATTCCTTGGATTCGTTGTCTCTGATACCGGTCTGAAAATGGATCCAGACAAACTTAAAGCAGTGTTGAACTGACCACGCCCCCAGGGTCTCCGAGCAATTCAGAGATTCTTGGGATTCGCCAACTTCTACTGCCAGTTCATTCATAATTTCTCTTCTCTCACCGCCCCGATCTCTGCCCTGACCAAAAAGGGAGTGAACGCAAAAGTATGGACCCCGGAGGCAGAGGCGGCTTTCACCGAGTTAAAACAGGCTTTTACCTCTGCTCCTGTTCTTCATCATCCGGATGTCGCCAAGCAATTTTTCCTAGAGGTGGATGCCTCTTCCATTGGAGCTGGAGCAGTCCTATTGCAGAAGAACTCCAGAGGCAAGATGATTACCTGCGGTTTCTTCTCTAAACTCTTTTCTTCTGCTGAGAGGAACTATTCTATCGGGGACAGGGAACTCTTGGCCATTAAGTTGGCCTTGGAAGAATGGCGACATTTGCTGGAAGGTACACAACATCCTGTGGTGATTTACATGAACCACAAGAACCTGGTCTACCTCCAAACTGCACAACGCCTAAATCCTCATCAAGCTAGATGGGCACTGTTCTTTTCTCGTTTCAACTTTGAGCTACACTTTCGCCCTGCTGAGAAGAATACCAAAACAGATGCTCTTTCCCGGTCATTTGATTCTTCTGATCAGCAAGAGGAACCCCAGTATATTATTGATCCTGCTCGTCTGATTTCCGTGGCTCCCGTCCAGATTAAAGACATTCCTCCTGGGAAGATATTTGTACCAGTCTCCAAAAGGAGGCGTATTTTAGCTTGGGTTCATGACTCCAAACTTGCTGGTCACCCAGGGGTTCGTAAAACCATCCAGCTTCTCTCACGGCATTACTGGTGGCCTAACCTCTCTCAAGAGGTGGAGGAATACGTCTCCGCCTGTACCATCTGTGCTCAAAACAAATCCCCCAGGTCCAAACCATCTGGTCTGCTGTTACCCCTTTCCATTCCTGATGCCCCTTGGCAACATATTGGTATGGACTTTGTTACCGATTTACCACTGTCTACTGGTTGCACCGTCATTTGGGTAGTTGTGGATCGCTTTTCTAAGATGGCCCATTTCATTCCTCTGTCTGGACTGCCCTCTGCCACCAAACTTGCCAGTCTCTTCGTAGAGCACATCTTCCGCCTACATGGCCTACCTTTACACATTGTCTCCGACCGTGGAGTTCAGTTCACTTCCAGGTTCTGGAGAGCTCTCTGCCATCTTCTAGAAGTGGAGTTGGATTTCTCGTCCGGATACCATCCCCAGACAAATGGACAAGTGGAACGAGTTAACCAGATACTGGAGAACTACCTTCGTCATTTTGTCTCTGCCCGACAAGACAATTGGGCCCAGCTGCTACCTTGGGCAGAGTTTTCTTACAATAACCACACCAGTGAATCCTCAGGCTCTTCACCATTCTTCATTTCTATGGGTGCCATCCACGAATTCCTCTTCCTGTTACCGCTCCTTCTGGGGTACCAGCTGCAGATTCCTCTTTCAGGGACTTTTTAAAAATATGGCCCCAAGCCAAGGGCTGCATCTCCAAGGCGGTGACTCGTATGAAGAAATATGCGGATCGGAGGCGCAAGAAGCCTCCACAATTTTCCATAGGTGAAAAGGTCTGGCTACCTTCTAAAAATATCCGGTTAAGGGTTCCAAGCTACAAGTTGGCACCTCGGTTCCTGGGACCATTCGAGGTGCTGAAAAGGATCAATGATGTCACCTATAAACTCCGCCTGCCTCCTAGTCTGCGTGTATCCAATTCTTTCCATGTGTCCCTGCTCAAGCCTTTGGTCCTGAACCGCTATTCCCCAGTGTTTCTACCCCACATCCTGTCACTGTAGATCCTGAGCCGGAATATGAGGTGAGGGACATTTTGGACATGAAGAGGCGTGGGAGGAAGACATACTATCTTGTGGATTGGAAAGGCTTTGGTCCTGAAGAGAGGTCCTGGGAACCTGAGGACAACATCAATGCCCCTACTCTACTCAAAAAGTTTCTTGCCGGCCTCAGGAGGAGGGGGAGTAGAGGGGGGGTACTGTAACGCCTCCCGGGGGTCCCAGGCGGCGCACGCGTACTTACCACTGCGGCCGGCGTTCTAGCTCTTTGCTGCCGTGATGTTTGTTGCTTGGTCAGTGTGAAGTCTTGTTCTCTTTTGCCCTGGGCTCCAGGTGCTGCATTTTATTAGGTCAGCTCCTTAATTGGTTCCTCCCCTTTCCTCCTGTCTGAAACTATATAAGTCCTCCTTGGACACTTACTCCTTGCCTGAGCGTTATAAGTCATCCTGACTTGCGAAGGTTCCCGTATTGCCTTAGTCCTGCTGTAGTGTGAACACCGCTCTAGTCCTGCTATAGAGTGAACACTGTCTTGGCCTGCTGAAGTGTGAACACCGCTCTAGTCCTGCTGAAGTGTGAACACCACCCCAGTCCTGCTGCAGTGCGAACATTGCCCTAGTCCTGCTGTTGTTTGAACACTACTATCCAGTACCTGGCTTCCGTTCCTGGCTCCTGTTCGTGGTTCCTGTTCCTGATTCACGCCCCTGGCTGATCCTCTCCGGTCTACTTCCAGTGCATTGCTGACTCCAGTCATCCTTCCACATCTCCTCCCTTGGTGTGTGTCTGTCCTGCGTATCTGTCTCTCTGGTGTTTTGTACCTTAGTACTCTGTCCGTCTGGCCAGCTGTCACGAGTATTGTCTCACCCCAAGAGGTAGCGACCTGGTGTACCTCCTCGGGAAAGCCTATCCCCACCATCAGGGGTACTGTGAAGAACGGGAGGTACACTTAGACAACGCCCTTAGGGGAAGACATTCTCGTGACACAGTGGATCCACATCCACTGATCTTGACAGTACTGTGACATCACTGTGTTTATTATCCATGTACTGTGACATCACTGTGTTTATTATCCTTGTACTGTGACATCACTGTGTTTAATATCCCTGTACGGTGACATCACTGTATTTATTATCCCTGTACGGTGACATCACTGTGGTTATTATCCCTGTACGGTGACATCACTGTGGTTATTATCCCTGTACAGTGACATCACTGTGTTTATTATCCCTGTAAAGTGACATCACTGTGTGTATTATCCCTGTACAGTGACATCACTGTGTGTATTATCTCTGTACTGTTTTTTTAAAGTGATGGGTCGCACTCGTCCACTGTTCGAGGTGCTAGTGGAGTGGATGTTAATCCGGATTATCAAATATGAAAGAATACCACTGCACACTCTGATAGTTTTCAATGCAATTGAGAGATATTTATTTCTTATATCCTCCACATATAATAATGGTCATGGAGAAATAGGTTCCTTTGGCAAATCAGTGACTTTAGTTTCTCTGACGTTTCGGTCACCTCCCGACCTTGGTCACAAAGTCACAGAATGAAGGAAGGTAGCATAGGAGGAGGGACCCCCGTGGACAGCGTGGTTGCGCTGCGGGGGATGGTGGTTGGCGTGTCTCTGTACTGTGACATCACTGTATTTATTATCCCTGTACAGTGACATCACTGTTTATTATCCCTGTACTGTGACATCACTGTATTTATTATCCCTGTACGGTGACATCACTGTGTTTATTATTAGTGTTGAGCGAGCTGCTGGACGGGAGGAATCACTACAAAGAAGAAGCCTGAGGAGGTAAGTGGTTTGTGTTTGTTTGTTTGTTTGTTTTCTATTTTTCAGGATCGTGAATGTAGAGGACTACGTCAGATTCGGTGGATTACGTCAGACCAGCTTTTTTATTTTTTAAATAAAATGGTCAAACAGGGGTCTGGGGGAGTATTTATTTCAATAAACTATTTTATAAGTGCGTGTGTTTTTTTACAACATTGCAGTTTTAGTAATCACGGCTATCTACAGACGGCCCTGATTACTTATACTGGGCTTAGTGCTGGCCGGTATGGCCAGCACTAACCCCAACATCTATTACCCCTGCACCCACCGCCACTAGGGGTGTCGGGAAGAGCCGGGTACCCGCAGGACCGGACCTTCTAAATTGAGGGTCCGGTTCTCGGGCACCTACAGGCTGGTACCATTAGGCTGGGAAGGGCCAACAACCATGTCCCTTCCCACCCTGGTAGTGTCAGGCTGCTGCTACTGGTGGTATCTGGCTGGAGAAGGAAAAAAGGGGGGACCCCACGCCATTTTTTTTCAAAAATAATTAAATCATTTAAAAAAAATGGCGTGGGGTCCCCCCTTTTTTCCTTCTCCAGCCAGATACAACCAGCAGCGGCAGCTTGGCACTACCAGGGTGGGAAGGGACACGGTTATTGGCCCTTCCCCGCCTAACAGTAACAGCCTGACGCTGCTCCAGAACCGGACCCTCAATTTAGAAGGTCCAGTCCTGCGGGTACCCGGCTCTTCCCGACACCCCTGGTGGTGGTGGGTGCCGGGGTAATAGATGTTGGGGTTAGTTCTGGCCATACCGGCAAGCACTAAGCCCAGTATTAGTAATCAGGGCCGTCTGTAGATAGCCGTGATTACTAAAACTGCAGTGTTGTAAAAAAACACACACACATAGTTTATTGAAATAAATACTCCCCAGACCCGTTTGACCATTTTATTTAAAAAATAAAAAAGCTGGTCCGACGTAATCCACAAAATCCGACGTAGTCCTCTGCATTCACGATCCTGAAAAATACAAAACAAACAAACACAAACCACTTACCAAACCGCTTCACCATTTTATTGAAAGAAAAAAAAATTGATAGATGTGATCTTCATCCTCCGAGGTCGTCCTCCGCATACACGATCCTACAGAAAGGGGGAAAAAATGCAGACATCAGTCATTGGTCTAACAGCTAACAGCCTAGTACCCGGCAGACCACAGACCAGACTGCGGTGCCCAGAGCAGACCCCAGATCTGGGTACTGCCATCTGATCTGGGGTCTGCTCTGGGCACTGCCACCCCAGATTAGGTGGCGGTGCCCAGTGCAGACCCCAAACCCGATGAAGGTGCCCAGAGCAGACCCCAGGCCAGGTGGCGGTGCCAAGAAAAGCTGGGTGGAAGTAACGCACAATGAAAGAGTTTCTCAGATCAAACTTAGTCAAGCACTACCACCCTAACTCTGCTACCTGTCAGTGGAGAAAATCCCTGTGGTGGAGGAATAATCAGCATCACAATTGGAAATAACATTGCTCACTGTGCCTCCTATGCTATCACAGTGCAGACCACAACAAGATGGCCGCTGGACACTGTATTGTGGAAGACAATCTCTTGTTATCAGATAAGCAAGTAAGAGCAGCGTGATGTCACAGGAGGTGTGAATAGCCAGATAACAGTTTATAGCACTGGGCTACAGACGGCTTCCCTACACTCAACTTTTCAGTTATGCTCCCCCTGCTGGTCAACATAGAAAGTTCTACACAATTATTATGAATTTTTTAAATATTTCCTTTAATGGTAAAAAAAAAATTATAAGCACAAAAAATTCTAAAACTTACATTGCATGTTTTAACATTTTAGATATATTTCTAATTTTTGACGACAGTTGTCCTTTAACCCATTCAATGCTGTGGTCAATAGTGACCATGGCATCTGAATGATTAGTAGGAGGGACGTGGTGACACTGCAGGAAAGCTGATAGGCTTCTTGAAAGCATTTATCCTGTACAGTGAATGCTCTAACAGACAAAAATAAAATGCCCGAATTACTGTTTTTTGCTCACATAACCTCCTCAAAAAACTATAGTTCACAACCACAAAAGCATGCCCTCACGCAGCTCTGTAAATGGAAAAAAAATATGGGTGTCACAACACGACACAAAGTAAAAAAAATTTCAAAGACTTTTATTTTTTCTTTTTCTTCTCTTTTAAAATGATTTTGATTAATTTAAAAAAATACAGAAATGCATACTAAATGTATATCAGTTATGCAGTAATAATACAACTCTTCTATAATGAACATTGAGTAACCATAGAAGAAAGATCGTATACTTATCAAATCTAGGATTGCTAAGAAGACTTTTATTTTTTAAAAGTAGTAAATCATAAGAAAAACTATATAAATTTGGCATCATTATAATTGACCCAACCTGCACAAAATTGCTATCCTGAAATATACCTATATTAGGCATATTTTTGGCGTAGATTGTGGCGCAAAGCTTATTTGCGCCGTAATCTGCGACTTTTCCCAACTCATGCCAGGTCTAAAAAAGTGGGCGGGGTGGGGGCGGGGACGGTCTAATTCATCATTTTCTATGCCTGTTTTAGGCATAGAAAATGGTCTAAATGTAAGCCAGCAAGAAAGCTTTCTTACATTAACACTGGCGCTGGATACACTGAAGTTATGTACAGGCCAGCACCACCGCCAGCTTATTAAGACTGGTGTCTAAAATGCCAGTCTTAATAAATGACCCCCTAGAAGTTGTCAGTTTTAAAGCACAGTGAACACCATAGAAAGTGACTTCTAATGGAGTGTTTACAAGGCACAATTTTCGGGCAGATTATCAGGGATGAATGTTCCCACGAACACTCATTCCCCATAATCTGCCCGTCTAAAGGTGCAGCCGATCACCTGATAAACAAGCGAATCATTCATCAGGTGAAACAGTTGCTCGGGCAAGTAAGTAAATTAGCATTTCTTGGTGGCAAACTGTGCTGTCTATACAGCACTCTTCTGCCCAGAAACAATGCAGCTGTATGAGGGTGAACAATAGCAGTAGTGATGGCTTGTTCACATGCTGTGGAGAGCCACAGTAAGTGCCGTGCTTCACCCCCACTGAATGAGAAGCCAGTTGTCGGGAAGGAAGACTACCCCCCAATAATCGGATACCCTTTGGGCAGTGTTTTCCCACCATAAGTCTTAACAGCTCCAGCACATGTAGATGAGTCCTGATATTTTTGAGCTCCCAGCTCTTCCCATGCACTGATGCTGATTGATATTTTTTTTTCCTATTGCAATCAGCAGTAGGTGGGTGGAAAAAGTCGCAAGCTCATGAATATCAGGACTTGTACACTTACACTGGGGATCTTCAGCACAAGAATTCAGCTGGGGCAGTTAACTCCAAAATAGTCAAATCAAAATTGGAGAAACCCTTATGAAAATGTAACTTTTTTTACAGTAGATTTTGAATTTATGTCTCAAGTAAATATTATATTTGGCGCTCAAGTGAGGCAACTAAAGTGCATTTTAACCCCTTAGTGATGTAACTAATTTTAGGATCAGTAACATTTCTCCCCCTCTGTGTTTCATTGTACCTGAATTTTGTTGGGTTTATTGTAACTTTTATAGGAACAACTTTGGGGCACATAAAATCTATTAAATAAAAATACCTTGTACCTGCAACTCTATGCAGGAGCCCAGTTTGCATGGGTTTTTCATACCGGATTGTTTTGTAAAACTACAACAAATGTGTTTCCTGACTGATGGACACCTTTTCCATCTGTCAGAAATATATTAGATATTCCTCTCTAGTGATAGTCTCAATGATTGCAGCATGTAATAGTCATTGCTAGAGGAGTGCTCTGCATATTTTAATTAAGGATTAGGTATGGACAGGAAAGGAACAGGGTAAAATGGGCACTTTATTGATGTTTTTGTGCGGGGCTTACAAATCTTGGGTGTGACGTATGTGATACCCAGATGGACGCTGATAAAACTCTGGGTAATGGCACCATGGAATGGCCTAATTAGGTGTATCTTCTGACTTCTTTTCTGACAAAAATTAAACTCATATTTGGCAAACTGTAAAAGGAAAATATTAATTATTAATATCAATGCAGAATATTTATAATTAATATGAAAAAAGTGTTGACTTCGGACTCCGCCTCCTTGCTATTGTTCTGTTCCCTTACACATCCTGACGTGCGTGCGTACTTGGACTATTCCTAAAACTGAGACTCTATAGACAATGTTTTATTAAAATATATTTACTAAATACTAGTGTTGAGCGAACATGTGCGGCCGAATACACTATTCAGCCGAACATGGCGATGCTCGGGACCAAGCGGTATTCGGCCAAATGCTCGAGTCACCTCCCCGCACGCTAATTATATCTGGCACAAACCAATATTTTATTATTTTTGAGGACTTTAAAGGTGGTGAAAATAGCGCTAGGTGGCCTGCCATTAACGCCACATGTGCTGCTGCTGCATGCTGTAGGATACTCTCTGTATACTTTATACCTGACATACTTTGATATAATTTCTGCTGTTAAGCCCGCAGTACTTCTTTTGCGTCTTGCTGTATAACATTTGCGCAAGGAGGGACTTGTGTAGGGATAGAATTTCTATAGGCAGGGTTAGTATCATTGTTCAATAGAACGCAAAAGTCCATTGTTAAATCCTTCTGCATTTTTTATTTTTTTTTGGTGGCAAAAAAAACCCCCAAGTGTGCCCTGTCAGTAACACTACGTGCACAGCGTATTAGAACCGTTCAGAAGTCTATATAGCTGACATCCGTTGTTACATTTAATACCGTTAATTTAGGCCACAGTTCCTCATTTGCGTCTGCAGTTTAATTTAAGCAAGTAGGGAATTAAACTATAGGGATAGGATTTGGGTAGGTAGAAAGATTGTTTCTGTTCCAAAAAGACCAAAGTCCATTGTGAAATACGTCTGCTTTTTTTTTGGGTGCAAAAACCCCCCCAAGTGTGCCCTGTCAGTAACGCTAGGTGCACAGCGTATTACAACAAGTCTATGTAGCTGACATCCGTTGTTATATTTAATACCGTTAATTTAGGCTGCAGTTCCTCATTTGCGGCTGCTCTATAACGTTTGCGCATTCAGAATATTGAACATTCGTTTAAATTTTTCTGATCAGTTAATAAAAATCTGCACTACTGTAATTGTGACCAAGTTGCATATATAATATACAATATGCGCAAGGCGAGCAGAAAGGGACGGGGAAGTGGGCGTGCTGCTGATGGTGAACGCAGAGGCGAAGGCTCAGGGCATGGTGAAACTGTGCCTGCTGGCAGAGCCCAAGAGACAAAGTCATCCACAATTCCTAGCTTCATGTCACAGTTTTCAGGGCGGCGCAAGACACAACTTTTGTCGCCACTCCAGTGGGAGCAGGTAGTGGGTTGGATTTCAGCTGATAATGCTTCCAGTCAGTTAAGCTCCACCCTCTCTTCCACAGAGTCCACTCTCAGTAGCCAAGAGTCTGGGCAACTGCATCCTCACCCTGATCCTCCTTCCTCCCACCATGCAGAGTCTGAACAAAGAAATAATCCCACATTAGGATATTCCGAGGAGCTTTTTTCATCACCGTTCCTTGGCTTAGGCCTCTTGCCAAGGCCGCTTGAAGTGGGACATGAGGAGATATTGTGCCCTGATTCCCAACCTATTGAGCAAACACAGTCTGAAGAAGATGACGGTGGGGACAGGCAACTAGCGTCTCACGAGGTGCATGATGATGATGAGACACAGTTGCCAATAAGTCAAGGGCAATTAGTGTCTCAAGAGGTTGTGGATGAGGATGAGACGCAGTTAAGTCAGGTTCTTGTTAGTTCACCATGTCAGGAGGAGGACCAGAGTGAAGATGTGGAAGAGGAGGTGGTGAACAATGAAAGAGCTGACCCAACCTGGGAAGGTGACAAGCCGAGCGAGGACAACAGTACAGAGGGGGAGGGATCCGCAGCAGCGCAACAGGCTGGAAGAGGCAGTGGGTGGAAAAAGGGAGAAGGCAGGCCACACCAACCAGGCCCGCAACTCTTCCCCGGAGCAGCCCTCATCCGAGCAGGGGGTGCCTGGTCTTCTCCCATTGACTTCCTAGTGTTCGGCCAGAGCACCCGAACATTGGGGTGCTCGATCATCACAAATAAATACTACAAAGTCTACAATCAATTCTTTTACTACATGTCGTTGGTAACAGTTCAGGATGGAATGAAGTATAACTTTTCACTTAGGTACCTAGACATCACCCATCACGGCTGTGACCAATTTCCTGCCGGTCACCATAACCCCATGTCTCCATCCAAAGAATAAACCACTTTCGCCCTATTGATCTTCCTTCTTTCTCATGTCAGGATTAAAGCTCTGCCGTCTTATTTCTGTTGTCTTGTCTTTGCCAATCGTAAGGTATCAGCCTATACTAAAGTCATCTTTTTCCAAGTTTGACTGGCCAGACTCAGGAATGACTTCACTCTCACAGTCCATTATGTCTACCCACACAGCACCTCCTTAGTCTAGTGGCACGGTTAACGTGGAATGGCATCCTGTCAACAGAGGCACGATTTTCACCAGACATATCCTTTTCTCCTTGGTTGAAGTAGGGATCATCAACGAGGTTCCTCCATGGATAAATACGCAGGTTTTTACCAAGGCAGGTAAGAATCCTTGAGTAGGAGATGCTGTCACAGTATCTAAGTCCTGCGGGAAGGAAAGCCGTCTAACTCTACCGACATCCAATTCATCCCTTACGAACTCCACCATTCCTGGGGTTGACGTGGCAAATACCTTAAACAGTGTGGGTACCTTACCTATCCCTAGTGGTTCCCACTCTTATAACCCACTCAGACAAAATAAAGGTACAATCCTATCCACACACACAACAAATCACACCCAACGCTAATTAAACTTAGTTAGTGTACCCATAGAGGACTAATGAAACATGACACATCTACCCTACACATCCAAAGACACGTTTAAGTCACAGACCCACGTGTAAATGAGAAACGGCTATAGGCTGCAAATGTATGTACACCCATATACTAACTGCAGTACATTGGGTGAGTTTCTCTGGGTATAGGCTGTCACACATTTGCACCTACAGTGTCTAGGGGTACACCATCAAAGAAAATACCAATATTAAATGCATAAAAATATGCACAATTTTGGGATCACAGGACCGTATCAAAGTCCAATTCTTGACCTGTCTTCTCATACGTTCTTGACTTTGTGTCTGGCCTTGCTGGCTGGCCAGTCCCTTCATCCATCTGTAGATGAAGAACAGTTCAAGGTATAACCACCTGGATATGAAGGACGATCACAGGGTGGATGGGGCGGTGAAGAACAGTCCCACATCTAAAACTCAAAAAAATGCAAAGACTCTCCTACCAGGACAGAGCTGAATCTTTTTCCAGGGCATGAATAATCCATGTAACCTTGACTCTCAAAGGCTCAGCTTCTCTCAGATTATCTTCCTGTCTTCCTTGTTGAAATCTAAAAGTAAATGTTCCACATCAAGAAAGAAATAAAGGCGGCACTCACCAAACGTCTTCTTAAGGCTTCTGTCTTTATTGAGAAAACACTTACATAAAGCGAGGCTCGTGCGGACACTCCACCATGCAATCAGGACTAGCGGCGACGGCCGTTTCGCGCTTCCGCACTTCCTCTGGGCACTACGTCATGACGGTTGTGCGTCACTGCCTCATATACCCCTGCTGTCCCAACCCATTGTACCGGTGCTACAGCGGGTAAATACAAACCACATAAATACAACATTTAAAAACATAACAGGATACGATAGCATATCAAAATAACATATACCCGAGGAGTATTAATCACCGATGAAGACACTTAAATCATTCTTGTCATTCATCCCTAGTGGTCCCATTGCACCTGACCTGATTATCCATTTTGCTTCTCTTTGCAGCAATGCTCTATGCCTGTCTCCCCCCTGTGTGAATGCTGGAGGTTATGGAATTTATATGTTCCCTAAACCTTTTATATATACATCTTATGGTTTTTCCTATATAAAAACGTCCACATTTATAATCATTAGAGATGAGCGAGTAGTGAAATATTCGAAAGTTCGAAATTCGATTCGAATAGACCGCGAAATTCGACTATTCGACCGAATATCGAATCCCATTAAAGTCTATGGGGAAAAAATGCTCGCCACTTGGAAATCTCAATTCGACCACTTGGAGGTCACCAAGTCCACCCTGGAACCTCAGAAAAGGATGCCAACACTGCTGGAATGCAACTGGGACAGCAGGGGAAGCATGTCTGGGTGCATATAACGCGCCCAAGTCGCACTATTACGCCACTATCACAGCCTCTCAACAATACACTCCAAACACAATATAACCTCTCTGTAAAGTGAGACCATACAAGGAAACCTTCTTTCCTCAACATTGCCATGGACCCCAAGCCAAACTAGACAAAAAAGAAGATAAAATTCTGCACCCCTTAAAATCACGTTGCCTATGACAACCACAGATGGCATAGGCAAGGGGGAAAGCAAATAGACCCCACCCCTAATTGTCATTGTGTGTGTGTGTGAGATGTGGTCAGACATGTCTTCTTTAAAATGTAAAAACAACTCAAACACATGCAGAAGCCTTAAAATGCCCAAATTGTTGGCGCTTGAGATGTCAGTCACCCGACCTGGCCCAGTGTCATGTCTAGCAGGTAAAGCAGTGGGGATGTTGAGGGATGCGTAGGACCGCAAAAGGCAGGAAGAGGCCGTGGGCTGGCCAGAGGCTCATGGAAAATTTTGTGGAGGCCCAAGAGGTGAGACGTCTTAAAAATTGTGTGGAGGCTAAAGAGGTGAGACCTCTTAAACATTTTGTGGAGCCCCAAAAGGTGAGACCTCTTCAAAATTATGTGGAGGCCCAAGAGGTGAGACCTCTTAAAAATTATGTGGAGGCCCAAGAGGTGAGACCGCTTAAACATTTTGTGGAGGCCCAAGAGGTGAGACCTCTTAAACATTTTGTACAGGCCCAAGAGGTGAGACCTCTTAAAAATTATGTGGAGGCCCAAGAGGTGAGACCTCTTCAAAATTATGTGGAGGCCCAAGAGGTGAGACCTCTTCAAAATTATGTGGAGGCCCAAGAGGTGAGACCTCTTCAAAATTATGTGGAGGCCCAAGAGGTGAGACCTCTTAAAAATTATGTGGAGGCCCAAGAGGTGACACCTCTTAAAAATTATGTGGAGGCCCAAGAGGTGAGACCTCTTAAAAATTATGTGGAGGCCCAAGAGGTGAGACCTCTTAAAAATTATGTGGAGGCCCAAGAGGTGACACCTCTTAAACATTTTGTGTAGGCCCAAGAGGTGAGACCTCTTAAAAATTATGTGGAGGCCCAAGAGGTGAGACGTATTAAAAATTATGTGGAGGCCCAAGAGGTGAGACGTATTAAAAATTATGTGGAGGCCCAAGAGGAGAGACGTGTTAAAAATTATGTGGAGGCCCAAGAGGTGAGACCTGTTAAAAATTATGTGGAGGCCCAAGAGGTGAGACCTCTTAAAAATTATGTGGAGGCCCAAGAGGTGACACCTCTTAAAAATTATGTGGAGGCCCAAGAGGTGAGACCTCTTAAAAATTATGTGGAGGCCCAAGAGGTGAGACCTCTTAAAAATTATGTGGAGGCCCAAGAGGTGAGACCTGTTAAAAAGTTATGTGGAGGCCCAAGAGGTGAGCAATAAATATATACATTTTTCTTATTTACGGAGCAATTCTACGGCGGTTAAGGAGGAGGAGGTGGAGGAGGAAATGGCACTTCATACAGATGGCACTTCACTTTTGGCTGCTTTCCACTGTTAACCTCTTAAACCTTTTGTGGAGGCCCAAGAGGTGAGACCTGTTAAAAATTATGTGGAGGCCCAAGAGGTGAGCCATAAATATATACATTTTTCTTATTTACGGAGCAATTCTACGGCGGTTAAGGGAGGAGGAGGAGGTGGAGGAGGAAATGGCAATTCATACAGATGGCACTTCACTTTTGGCTGCTTTCCACTGTTAACCTCTTAAACCTTTTGTGGAGGCCCAAAAGGTGAGACCTGTTAAAAATTATGTGGAGGCCCAAGAGGTGAGACCTGTTAAACATTTTGTGGAGGCCCAAGAGGTGAGACCTGTTAAACATTTTGTGGAGGCCCAAGAGGTGAGACCTGTTAAACATTTTGTGGAGGCCCAAGAGGTGAGACCCGTTAAAAATTATGTGGAGGCCCAATAGGTGAGACCTGTTAAACATTTTGTGGAGGCCCAAGAGGTGAGACGTGTTAAAAATTATGTGGAGGCCCAAGAGGTGAGACCTGTTAAACATTTTGTGGAGGCCCAAGAGGTGAGACGTGTTAAAAATTATGTGGAGGCCCAAGAGGTGAGACCTGTTAAACATTTTGTGGAGGCCCAAGAGGTGAGACCTGTTAAACATTTTGTGGAGGCCCAAGAGGTGAGACCTGTTAAAAATTATGTGGAGGCCCAAGAGGTGAGCCATAAATATATACATTTTTCTTATTTACGGAGCAATTCTACGGCGGTTAAGGAGGAGGAGGAGGAGGAGGTGGAGGAGGAAATGGCAATTCATACAGATGGCACTTCACTTTTGGCTGCTTTCCACTGTTAACCTCTTAAACCTTTTGTGGAGGCCCAAAAGGTGAGACCTGTTAAAAATTATGTGGAGGCCCAAGAGGTGAGACCTGTTAAACATTTTGTGGAGGCCCAAGAGGTGAGACCTGTTAAACATTTTGTGGAGGCCCAAGAGGTGAGACCTGTTAAACATTTTGTGGAGGCCCAAGAGGTGAGACCCGTTAAAAATTATGTGGAGGCCCAATAGGTGAGACCTGTTAAACATTTTGTGGAGGCCCAAGAGGTGAGACGTGTTAAAAATTATGTGGAGGCCCAAGAGGTGAGACCTGTTAAACATTTTGTGGAGGCCCAAGAGGTGAGACGTGTTAAAAATTATGTGGAGGCCCAAGAGGTGAGACCTGTTAAACATTTTGTGGAGGCCCAAGAGGTGAGACCTGTTAAACATTTTGTGGAGGCCCAAGAGGTGAGACCTGTTAAACATTTTGTGGAGGCCCAAGAGGTGAGACGTGTTAAAAATTA
This sequence comes from Rhinella marina, assembly GCA_900303285.1. Taxonomy (NCBI): domain Eukaryota; kingdom Metazoa; phylum Chordata; class Amphibia; order Anura; family Bufonidae; genus Rhinella; species Rhinella marina. The sequence continues at coordinate 351,038 of ONZH01017374.1, read as the reverse complement.
TGTGGAGGCCCAAGAGGTGAGCCATAAATATATACATTTTTCTTATTTACGGAGCAATTCTACGGCGGTTAAGGAGGAGGAGGAGGAGGAGGTGGAGGAGGAAATGGCACTTCATACAGATGGCACTTCACTTTTGGCTGCTTTCCACTGTTAACCTCTTAAACCTTTTGTGGAGGCCCAAAAGGTGAGACCTGTTAAAAATTATGTGGAGGCCCAAGAGGTGAGACCTGTTAAACATTTTGAGGAGGCCCAAGAGGTGAGACCCGTTAAAAATTATGTGGAGGCCCAATAGGTGAGACCTGTTAAACATTTTGTGGAGGCCCAAGAGGTGAGACGTGTTAAAAATTATGTGGAGGCCCAAGAGGTGAGACCTGTTAAACATTTTGTGGAGGCCCAAGAGGTGAGACCTGTTAAACATTTTGTGGAGGCCCAAGAGGTGAGACCTGTTAAACATTTTGTGGAGGCCCAAGAGGTGAGACCTGTTAAAAATTATGTGGAGGCCCAAGAGGTGAGACCTCTTAAAAATTATGTGGAGGCCCAAGAGGTGAGACCTGTTAAACATTTTGTGGAGGCCCAAGAAGTGAGACCTGTTAAACATTTTGTGGAGGCCCAAGAGGTGAGACCTGTTAAACATTTTGTGGAGGCCCAAGAGGTGAGACCTGTTAAACATTTTGTGGAGGCCCAAGAGGTGAGACCTGTTAAAATTATGTGGAGGCCCAAGAGGTGAGACCTCTTAAAAATTATGTGGAGGCCCAAGAGGTGAGACCTGTTAAACATTTTGTGGAGGCCCAAGAGGTGAGACCTGTTAAACATTTTGTGGAGGCCCAAGAGGTGAGACCTGTTAAACATTTTGTGGAGGCCCAAGAGGTGAGACCTGTTAAACATTTTGTGGAGGCCCAAGAGGTGAGACCTGTTAAAAATTATGTGGAGGCCCAAGAGGTGAGACCTCTTAAAAATTATGTGGAGGCCCAAGAGGTGAGACCTGTTAAAAATTATGAGGAGGCCCAAGAGGTGAGACCTCTTAAACATTTTGTGGGGGCCCAAGAGGTTGAAACCTCTTAAACATTTTGTGCAGGCCCAAGAGGTGAGACCGGTTAAAAATTATGTTGAGGCCCAAGAGGTGAGACCGGTTAAAAATTATGAGGAGGCCCAAGAGGTGAGACCTCTTAAACATTTTGTGGAGGCCCAAGAGGTGAGCCATAAACATATACATTTTTCTTATTTACGGAGCAATTCTACGGCGGTTAAGGAGGAGGAGGAGGAGGAGGTGGAGGAGGAAATGGCACTTCATACAGATGGCACTTCACTTTTGGCTGCTTTCCACGGTTGGAGAAGCAAAGTCCGGGTCAATCCACTTGCTGTTCATTTTGATTAGCGTCAGCCTGTCGGCACTGTCGGTTGACAGGCGGCTGCGCTTATCGGTTATAATGCCCCCGGCTGCGCTGAACACCCTTTCTGATAGCACGCTGGCGGCAGGGCAGGCAAGCACCTCCAAGGCGTACAGGGACAGTTCCAGCCACGTGTCCAACTTGGAGACCCAGTAAGTGTAGGACGCCGAGGGATCGGGGAGGACAGGGTTACGGTCTGCCAGGTACTCCCGCAACATCCGCCGATACTTGTCCCTCCTGCTGATAGCGGGCCCCGCAGTGATGGAAGTTGCACGAGGGGGTGCCATGAACGTGTCCCACACCTTGGAGAGTGTTCCCCTGGTGGCTGTGGGCCTGATGGATGTTGTGGGACTCTGGGAGACCCTCTCCTCTCTGCCGCCAGCGATGGTGGGTGGGAAAATCTCCATCATGTTCTGCACGAGTTCCCTCTGGTATTCCAGCAATCGATTCGTCCTCTCCTCTACCGGAATAAAAGAGGAGACGTTATCTTTATACCGGGGGTCCAGGAGTGCGAAGACCCAGTACAGTTTGTTCTCCACTATCCGGACAACACGTGTGTCCCGGGAAAAGCAGCCCAGCATGAAGTCAGCCATGTGTGCCAGACTCTGAATAGGCATGACCTCACTGCCCCCACCAGAAGGATCACTTGCCATTTCCTCCTCTTCCTCTTCCGCCTCCTCTCCGCCCCATCCGCGCTGAACCAATGGGACGCACACAGCCTGACTGCTACCCTCGCCGCCAGCATCCTCCTCCTCTTCCACAGCCACCTCCACGTCGTCCTCCTCCTCCTCATCCTCCTCCTCCTGCAACTGCCACCGTGAAGCAGACAAAAGTGTGGTCTGACTGTGTAGCTCCGTTGCGTCTCCTCCTACCCCCGTCTCCTCTGCGTGCAATGCGTTCTCCCTTATTGCGATGAGCGATTCTTTAAGGACGCCTAGGAGCGGGATGGTTACGCTCACTATAGCGTCCTCGCTGCTGACCTTCTTGGTGGACTCCTCAAAGATACGCAGTACATCGCATATGTCTGCCATCCATGGCCACTCGTGGTTGGCAAACTGAGGGAGCTGAGTTGGAGGCACGCGTGGATTCATAATCTGGTACTCCATCAATGCTCTCTGCTGCTCACACACCCTGGCCAACATGGAATAGGTGGAATTCCAGCGAGTGGGCAGGTCGCACAACAGCCGATGTTCAGGCAAATGGAGGCGTTGCTGGAGTTTTTTTAAGCTAGCAGCAGCTACAGTTGACTTCCGAAAGTGAGCGCACAAGCGCCGCACTTTCACCAGTAGCTCTGCCAGGTTGGGGTAAGTCTTCAGAAATTTTTGGACTACCAGATTAAAAACGTGGGCCAGGCATGGTACGTGATTGAGTTCGGCAAGCTCCAGAGCCGCCACCAGGTTACGGCCGTTATCGCACACGACCATGCCTGGTCCTAGCTGAAGCGGCGACAGCCACATCTCCGTCTGCTGCAATATGGCGTCCCTCACCTCTGGGGCGCTGTGCTTCCTGTCGCCCAAGCTGATGAGCTTTAGCACCGCCTGCTGACGTCTCCCCGCGCCAGTGCTGCAACGCTTCCAGCTAGCGGCTGAGGGAGATGTTAAGGCACAGGAGGAGGAGGAGGAGGAGGAGGAGGGGGGTTTATCAGAACCCATGCTGGCAATCTTGGGCGGGGGTGGTAGGTAGGCCGTCTCTGTTTGCGACCCCGTCCCCGCTTCCACTACATTCACCCAGTGTGCCGTCAAAGAGATGTAGCGTCCCTGGCCGCAAGCGCTTGTCCATGAGTCGGTGGTCAAGTGGACCTTTGCGCTGACTGCGTACCTCAGGGCCCGCCTGATGTTACGCGACACGTGCTGGTGCAGGGCGGGGACGGCACTCCGGGAAAAGTAGTGGCGGCTGGGGACGGAATAGCGAGGTGCGGCAGCCGCCATCAGGTCGCGGAAGGCCTGCGTCTCCACAAGCCTAAACGGCAACATCTCCAGGGCCAGCAGTTTGGAGATGTGGCAGTTTAAGGCTTGGGCTTGGGGGTGACTCGAGGCGTACTTCCGCCTGCGGTCGAACGCCTGCGAGATGGACAGTTGTTGGGACGAGGAGTGTGAGGGTGCAGGCGAAGAGGCGGGGGAAGGGGAGGCTGAAGGAGAAGGCCCCAAAGTAGCCGAGGCAGAGGCAGATGTGGAGGTGTCCTGGCTGGAGGTCTGGACCGCAGTGGCAGCACACAACAAAGGGGAAGAGGCAGTGGCAGCAGGACCGGGCGCAGTTTGTATTGCGTTTGCTCTCTCCCACTCAGCCCAGTGCTTGACTTCCAAGTGACGCCGCATGCCTGAGGTGGTCAGATTGCTCTTCTCAGAGCCCCTACTCAGTTTTGAGTGGCAGAGTGTGCAAACCGCGCTCAGTTTGTCATCCGCACAAACATTAAAAAATCTCCACACCACAGAAGTACGAGGCCTCGATGGGGGAGCTTCGCGCGACTGCCCGCTGCCGGGAACAGCTTCGGCCGTGCTGGCTGTGGCCTCACTACTTTGTCTGGACTGTCCTCTGCCTCTGGACATCCCTCTGCCTGTGGACATCCCTCTGCCTGTGGACATCCCTCTGCCTGTGGACATCCCTCTGCCTCTGGACATCCCTCTGCCTCTTGCTGCCTTTTTCGGTGCTGCGCAGACCACCACCTCTCCACTGCTTTCCCCGCTGGACATCACCCCTGGCCAAGTGGGGTCGGTCATTTCGTCATCCACCACCTCCTCTTCCTCACTCTGCTCCTCCTCCTGCCCACTGGACATTCCAACAGCCTCCCTTGATGGCAACTGCGTCTCATCATCATCATCGCTCATGATAACAGATGCTGGCTCAGGGTCCACATCAGCAGGAGATGGCGAAAACTCAAGGGTTTGGGCATCACTACAAACAAATTCCTCTCCTAGCTCCTGGGATTCTTCCGGCACATCTGAAAAAGGACCCGAAAAGAGCTCCTGGGAGGGGTCAAGGGTGGGATGACTCTGTTGGCCAGGTGTGGAGGAAGGAGGGTCAGAGTGAGACTGTGTGGATGACTGGCTGGTGGACAACTGTGTGGAAGCGCTATCGGCTATCCATTGCACCACCTGTTCAACCTGCTCAGGCCTCAACAGCGGTGTAACCCGCCCCCTGCTTAACTGTCCCATAAAGGCAGGGATTCTGGATGAGCGGGATCCTGGCTGACCCTCACCAGCACGCATTGTATCCCCACTGGCTTCAACAAGGCCCCCAACAGCATTTCCGCGCCCCCGTCCTCGTCCACGTCCTATTCCGCTAGCCCCCCGCCGCATTTTTTTTTTTTTTACAATATTTTGCCTTCACAGCCGTGAAATTACTTTGCAAGAGAACGCACAGTACAGTTGCCAGTTAAGGCCTATATATTGTATTTTTCAAGGTACACAGCCGTGTACTGAGTGATCAGACGGTGTGTATGAACAACAGTTATGAGAAATTACTTTGCAAGAGAACGCACAGTACAGTTGCCAGTTAAGGCCTATATATTGTATTTTTCAAGGTACACAGCCGTGTACTCAGTGATCAGACGGTGTGTATGAACAACAGTTATGAGAAATTACTTTGCAAGAGAACGCACAGTGCAGTTGCCAGTTAAGGCCTATATATTGTATTTTTCAAGGTACACAGCCGTGTACTCAGTGATCAGACGGTGTGTATGAACAACAGTTATGAGAAATTACTTTGCAAGAGAACGCACAGTGCAGTTGCCAGTTAAGGCCTATATATTGTATTTTTCAAGGTACACAGCCGTGTACTGAGTGATCAGACGGTGTGTATGAACAACAGTTATGAGAAATTACTTTGCAAGAGAACGCACAGTGCAGTTGCCAGTTAAGGCCTATATATTGTATTTTTCAAGGTACACAGCCGTGTACTCAGTGATCAGACGGTGTGTATGAACAACAGTTATGAGAAATTACTTTGCAAGAGAACGCACAGTACAGTTGCCAGTTAAGGCCTATATATTGTATTTTTCAAGGTACACAGCCGTGTACTCAGTGATCAGACGGTGTGTATGAACAACAGTTATGAGAAATTACTTTGCAAGAGAACGCACAGTGCAGTTGCCAGTTAAGGCCTATATATTGTATTTTTCAAGGTACACAGCCGTGTACTCAGTGATCAGACGGTGTGTATGAACAACAGTTATGAGAAATTACTTTGCAAGAGAACGCACAGTGCAGTTGCCAGTTAAGGCCTATATATTGTATTTTTCAAGGTACACAGCCGTGTACTCAGTGATCAGACGGTGTGTATGAACAACAGTTATGAGAAATTACTTTGCAAGAGAACGCACAGTGCAGTTGCCAGTTAAGGCCTATATATTGTATTTTTCAAGGTACACAGCCGTGTACTGAGTGATCAGACGGTGTGTATGAACAACAGTTATGAGAAATTACTTTGCAAGAGAACGCACAGTGCAGTTGCCAGTTAAGGCCTATATATTGTATTTTTCAAGGTACACAGCCGTGTACTCAGTGATCAGACGGTGTGTATGAACAACAGTTATGAGAAATTACTTTGCAAGAGAACGCACAGTACAGTTGCCAGTTAAGGCCTATATATTGTATTTTTCAAGGTACACAGCCGTGTACTCAGTGATCAGACGGTGTGTATGAACAACAGTTATGAGAAATTACTTTGCAAGAGAACGCACAGTGCAGTTGCCAGTTAAGGCCTATATATTGTATTTTTCAAGGTACACAGCCGTGTACTCAGTGATCAGACGGTGTGTATGAACAACAGTTATGAGAAATTACTTTGCAAGAGAACGCACAGTGCAGTTGCCAGTTAAGGCCTATATATTGTATTTTTCAAGGTACACAGCCGTGTACTCAGTGATCAGACGGTGTGTATGAACAACAGTTATGAGAAATTACTTTGCAAGAGAACGCACAGTACAGTTGCCAGTTAAGGCCTATATATTGTATTTTTCAAGGTACACAGCCGTGTACTCAGTGATCAGACGGTGTGTATGAACAACAGTTATGAGAAATTACTTTGCAAGAGAACGCACAGTGCAGTTGCCAGTTAAGGCCTATATATTGTATTTTTCAAGGTACACAGCCGTGTACTGAGTGATCAGACGGTGTGTATGAACAACAGTTATGAGAAATTACTTTGCAAGAGAACGCACAGTGCAGTTGCCAGTTAAGGCCTATATATTGTATTTTTCAAGGTACACAGCCGTGTACTCAGTGATCAGACGGTGTGTATGAACAACAGTTATGAGAAATTACTTTGCAAGAGAACGCACAGTGCAGTTGCCAGTTAAGGCCTATATATTGTATTTTTCAAGGTACACAGCCGTGTACTGAGTGATCAGACGGTGTGTATGAACAACAGTTATGAGAAATTACTTTGCAAGAGAACGCACAGTGCAGTTGCCAGTTAAGGCCTATATATTGTATTTTTCAAGGTACACAGCCGTGTACTCAGTGATCAGACGGTGTGTATGAACAACAGTTATGAGAAATTACTTTGCAAGAGAACGCACAGTGCAGTTGCCAGTTAAGGCCTATATATTGTATTTTTCAAGGTACACAGCCGTGTACTCAGTGATCAGACGGTGTGTATGAACAACAGTTATGAGAAATTACTTTGCAAGAGAACGCACAGTGCAGTTGCCAGTTAAGGCCTATATATTGTATTTTTCAAGGTACACAGCAGTAGTGTCAAATATAGTTTGGTATGTAGCAGAGCACCTAATACACCACTAATGCCTCTCTCTGTCCCTACTCCAGCAGCTATCCCTGAATACAGCAGCCGTTCTCTGTAAAGTCTATATTGTAGTAAGCTATCACTGAAGTCCACTGTAGTAGCCCTGATAAGGGCTTTTAATCACGCTCCTGCCTATCCAACAGCTAAAATCTGTCTGTCCCTTCTCCAGCCTCTGTCCCTGACTAAGTTCACGCAGCATATGCGTACGAGCAGGAAGAGCTGAGTTTTTAATATTCGAGGTCACATGGTTTTTCCAGCCAATGCATGTAGATGCCGTTTTCGCGCTGCCAGCGTGCTCAGCGTGCCTGTCATACCCCCCCTGCATGTTGATTGGTGGAAAAAGAGCGCCAGGGAAGGTGGGAGGGGAAACGAATTCTAAGTGCGCCATCGCCGTTATACTCGAACGAAATCGAGTATGCCAAATAGCGTAGTATTCGATCGAATACCAGCTCGATCGAACACTACTCGCTCATCTCTAATAATCATGTATTCTATGGTTTAGACCACCAAAAAAAAAGAAATTTCCGCTGTGAATTATATTTAAAATAGGTGCAGTTCCCGTACCTATAATTGCCTGGGGCCATCAAGTCCCTAATCCAGCTGCCCGGATGGAAGCTGTCATAGTGGAGCAAGGAGTTGGTCGCGGTGGGCTTTCTGTAGCCCCTCGTGACCAACGCATCGCCTTCCACCAGGACAGCCACATCGAGGAATTCCAGCTGTTTCCCTCCAAACTTATGGGTGAAACGCATGTTCATGTCATTATGATCATTAAGATACTGTGCGAATTCCTGAGCCTGTACTTCTGTCCCTGATCAGACGATAAATACATCATCCACATAGCGCAGATACATCTGTATACATCTAAGGAAGGGGTTCTTCACCGAAAAAATATACCTATATTCGAAAATTGCTAGGAAAATGTTCGCAAACGTACATGCCACGGCCGTACCCATGGCTGTACTGTACTTTTGTCTAAAACACTGGGTACCAAATCTGAATGTGTTGTTTGATAGAATAAAATATGAGGCTTCCCTAACAAAATTCCTAAATTCCCTACTCTTGGTACTTTCAAGTAACTTAGTTACCGCATCTACTCCTGCTTCCTGAGGAATCCGGGTGTACAAACTCTCTACATCTAGGGACAACAGACAAAAACCCTTGCGCCACTGAATAGACTTCAGGGCGAAGGAAGGCGTTCGTGTCACCTAGTGCAACGGCCGGGAAGCAGGTTGCTACGGGCGACCCTTCCCTCCAGGGCCCTTTAAGTGTGGTAAAACGCTCGTCCCAGTGTAGGAATGCTGAGGGTTGTTTTAGGCCTAGAATGTCTCTGTAGTATGTCACAGTGTTCCTACCTTGAAGTATGGCTGGACCCTGGGCCTTGGCTCCGGTTGTTGCAGTGATAGTAGGAATAATTGAGGGTCATAAGAAAATTGAGATCAAGACTCCTTTATGGGTCCAACGCAGTCTTATTTAATGAACTTGCATGTAGGTAACCAACTTCAAGCTTTAGCCTGGTATTCCAGCAGGTTTAGTCTTATATAATTGGCAGGTCAATATACTTGAATTTCTGTCAAGGTTGTGGTTTCCTATTAAGTCTGAATTTCACTAGAGCTTGGGGGGGGGGGTTCAGAATAGAAATGGAAGGATCCATTCTTAATAAACCTACATAATAACTCTGCCTTGTTCTGCTGCCACCTGCTGGTACACCAGGTACATTACATAGGAAAACAGTTGCATAACATTATATTAAGTGCACATTTTTACTGGTACTGCAATAAAATGCATAGAATGACATTTAGGGTAGCAAACAGATAGAAGCTGGATGCCAAGAGTGGTAACACTACTCTGGGGTGTTACACTAAAAGAGATGGCACCCCTTTTAATACTGGCCTCAGGAGCCAGTCCAAATATTTGGACAAAGGTTCAGTCACCGAGCCAATCCCTGACACGATAGGGCGTCCAGGTGGTTGGCTCAGTGACTTATGTACCTTAGGCAGAAAGTACCAAGAAGGTTTCAAGGGAAACAAGGGAAGTAATTTTTTGGCTTTTTTCTTTGAAATGAAATCCATTTCAACATATTTCCTCAACAAACTCCGCAAACAGGTTTGGATATGTCCAGTGGGTTCTGACGTCAATTTGTCATAGACATTTGTGTCCCCTAATTGTCGATAGGCCTCAGAGACATAGTATTCCTTGGTCATCAAAACTATATTGCCCCCCTTGTCTGCAGGTTTCACTATGATATCCTCTTGTGATTTAAGCCATTTCAAGGCTCTATTTTCGCCCACAGAGATGTTTTCCCTAGTTATGGGATAAATTAAGGACTTTACCTCCTTGATTACTTGATGAAAGAAGATATCAATGCTACTCCTAGCAAACAAGGGGGGACAAAAGGTGGATTTAACCCCCCTACAAATTCACTCTCGGGGGGTATCTCTTCCTCCCCAGAACCAATTTCTGCACCAACAAGAAATTCAAGGCATATTTTCTCAATATCATCAAACTTAGTATCTACATTAAATCCCAAAGGGTTGGTCCCAGCTGGTACTTCGCCCATTTTTCTCTCCTCCATAGTTGTTGTGTTACCAGTGGCCGCTGTCCCTTTAAATATCTTATGCAAGTTCAATTTGCAAACAGCTTTAAACATATCCACCTTAAACAATGCTGGATCAAACTTCTCCACCAGGCTCCTGTATTAAGGACTGAGATACAGTCCGGCATGAGCTCGCGACCCGTAAGATTAATAACAATATCTTCTTTTTCATTGACATTGCTTCCCACAGTTTGTATTACGGTCCCCAAGACACCTGCTTCTTTCTCCTCCCGGATCTTCTGATTGTCAGTTTTTTTATCCAGCTTTTTATTATACAGTTGGAAATGGTTTTCAGTTAGTCTCCCCTGCAGTTTCCTTCTGTTTCCTTGGCGGGTGCTGAACACGTCACTCATACACATAGCGCCCTGCCCGCCCAGGGAACAATGAGGACAAGATGGCAGCGCATGCATGGACTGACATGGAGCTTTTTTTCTGCTTCCCGTTTATTTCAATGGGAGATTTAGTGCAGATTCTGCCCTAAGAAAGGGCGCGCTGCTTCTTTTTTCCACACTTCTTTTTTATATCAAAAGTGCTGCGGCAGAATCGCTCCAAAATCAGCACCAAAAAAACTCAGTGTGAACTAGCCCATAGGCTGTATTTACATCAGATTTTTGCCCCAGGTTCAGCGTATACATATTACTTACACATTACACAGTTGCCTCAGACAAGCGTCATACAGTGCCATTTGTGACCATAGGCATCCATTGTAAAAAAAATTAAATTAAATTTAAAAAAATATACAGAACCGTTTAACATTAGAGATGAGTGAACGTGCTCGAAACGAGCACTGTACCGCTCGGCTCCCCTGCACTCGCATGGGCGCAGGCAGCCGCTTCCGTCCTCCTCAGAAGGACGGAAGCGGCTGCCTGCGCCCATGCGAGCGCAGGGGAGCCGAGCAGTGCAGTGCTCATTTCGAGCACGTTCGCTCATCTCTACTTAACATACATGTGTTTTTACCGGACTATACAGGATGGAAAAGTGCAGTATACTAGGCATTTGCATCCTTTTTTCCAACATATACAGTATATGTTGGGGTGGGTTCACATCATGTTTTATGAGTCCGTTTGACGTATACATTACAAAAAAAGGATACAAAAACGCAGCACACCACGTTCTTGTATCTTGCACAGTCCGGTAAAAAAGTATGCTTTTATATTTTTTATATATTTTTTTTACAATGGAACTATATGGTGAATGGATGGCACTGTATGACATCAGTCTGAGGCATCCATTTAACGTATATGTTTTTTTCAGTACGTTAAACGGATGGGAAAAACGTGATGTGGACCCAGCCCAAGAATGTGTACTAGCAGCTCACTGTACAGTTGTTGAAAAAATCATACTCACCTGCTCCACGCCGCTCTGTGATCTTCCAGTCTCCATTCCGTAAACGTTTGGGTGGATGGGGCCTCATAACAATGTGTCCCCAAGCAGCGCATGGGCGCCCAGGGGACTGTGGCATCAGATGGGTAGGGGCCTAGAGGACAGGGCATCAGATGGGCAGGGGGCCTCGAGGACAGGGCATCAAATGGACAGGGGGCCTAGAGGACAGGGCATTAGATGGGTAGGCGGCCTAGAGGACAGGGCATCAGATGGGTAGGGGGCCTAGAGGACAGGGCATTAGATGGGTAGGCGGCCTAGAGGACGGCATCAGATGAGTAGGGGGCCTAGAGGACAGGGCATCAGATGGGTAGGGGGCCTAGAGGACAGGACATCAGATGGGTAGGGGGCCCACAGGACTGGGGGATGTAGTAGATGAATGCAGCTGGGGGGGTGGGATGCAGAGAACATGAGATTCAGGACAGTTAGAGCTGGCTGGGTAAAACCTTGAATGTATGGGCTCCTGAGAGTGACAGACACAGGCTCTCCTATCTGCAGCATTTTCTGTCACTGTTCAGTCTCCTCTCTCCCTCCTTGCTGACTACATAGCAGTCTCAGAAGCAGAAGCTGGGCTGTACCAATAGTACAGGAGGGAGAGGGGATGCAGGATCTCCCTGTGGTACACTGTACTGAGCCCTGGCTGCACTTTTAACCATTTGAGCTCCTGTGTTTGCCGCCTTCGGGTGCCGCAGTCAGGCTTGACCGCGGCACCCGAGGGGTTAAATTATAGTTGCGGGAACTGCTCCTATTCTAAATATAATTCACAGCAGAAATATCTGGTTTTTTGTGGTCTAAACCATAGAATACATGATTTTATTACCTGTAAGAGCAAATATGCAGTTTACCTGATACTTTGTAAATGTGGACATTTTTATATAGGGAAAACCATAAGATGTATATATGAAAGGTTTAGGGAATATATAAATTCCATAACCTCCGGCAAGGGTTGTCCCAGATTAATAGAACATGTAAGAAAAGAGCATCAAAGTGACACTAATGTGCTAAGCTTTTCAGGTATTGAATTGGTACCCCCATTCACACAGGGGGGAGACAGGCACAGAGCATTGCTGCAAAGAGAAGCAAAATGGATAATCAGGTCAGGTGCAATGGGACCACTAGGGATGAATGACAAAAATGATTTAAGTGTCTTCATCGGTGATTAATACTCCTCGGCTATATGTTATTTTGATATGCTATCGTATCCTGTTATGTTTTTAAATGTTGTATTTACAGTGTCTTGCGAAAGTATTCGGCCCCTGGAACTTTTTAACCTTTTGCCACATTTCAGGCTTCAAACAAAAAGATATAACATTTTTAATTTTTGGTGAAGAATCAACCACAAGTGGGTCACAATTGTGAAGTGGAACGAAATTTATTGGATCATTTACACTTTTTATGTAATAATAAAACTGAAAAGTGGAGCGTGCAAAATTATTCGGCCCCCTTGCATTAATACTTTGTTGCGCCACCTTTTGCTGCGATTACAGCTGCATGTCGCTTGGGGTATGTCTCTATCAGTTTTGCACATCTAGAGACTGAAATTCTTGCCCATTCTTCCTTGCAAAACAGCTCGAGTTCTTTGAGGTTGGATGGAGAGCGTTTGTGAACAGCAGTTTTCAGCTCTTTCTACATATTCTGAATTGGATTCAGGTCTGGACTTTGACTTGGCCATTCTAAGAACTGGATATGTTTATTTTTGAACCATTCCATTGTAGATTTTGCTTTATGTTTGGGATCATTGTTTTGTTGGAAGATAAATCTCCGTCCTAGTCTCAGGTCTTTTGCAGACTCCAACAGGTTTTCATCCAGAATGGTCCTGTATTTGGCTCCATCCATCTTCCCATCAATTTTAACAATCTTCCCTGTCCCTGCTGATGAAAAGCAGGCCCAAACCATGATGCTGCCACCACCATGTTTGACAGTGGGGATGGTGTGTTCAGGGTGATGAGCTGTGTTGCTGTTGCTTTTACACCAAACATATTGTTTTGCATTGTTTCCAAAAAGTTCGATTTTGGTTTCATCTGACCAGAGCACCTTCTTCTCCATGTTTGGTGTGTCTCCCAGGTGGCTTGTGGCAAACTGTAAACAAGACTTTTTATGGATATCTTTGAGAAATGGCTTTCTTCTTGCCACTCTTCCATAAAGGCCAGATTTGTGAAGTGTTCGACTGATTGGTGTCCTATGGACAGACTCTCCCACCTCAGCTGTAGATCTCTGCAGGTCATCCCGAGTGATCATGGGCCTCTTGGTTGCATCTCTGATCAGTCTTCTCCTTGTTTGAGATGAAAGTTTAGAGGGACGGCCGGGTCTTGGTAGATTTGCAGTGGTCTGATACTTCTTCCATTTCAATATGATCACTTGCACAGTGCTCCTTGGGATGTTTAAAGCTTGGGCAATCTTTTGGTATCCAAATTCGGCTTTAAACTTCTCCACAACAGTATCACGGACCTGCCTGGTGTGTTCCTTGGTCTTCATGATGCAGAACCCTGAGACTATCACAGAGCAGGTGCATTTATACGGAGACTTGATTACACACAGGTGGATTCTATTTATCTTCATCAGTCATTTAGGACAACATTGGATCAGAGATCCTCAATGAACTTCTGGAGTCAGTTTTCTGAACTGAAAGTAAATGGGCCGAATAATTTTGCACGCCCAACTTTTCAGTTTTATTATTACAAAAAAAAGTTTAAATGATACAATAAATTTCGTTCCACTTCACAATTGTGAGCCACTTGTTGTTGATTCTTCACCAAAAAGTTAAACTGTTATATCTTTTTGTTTGAAGCCTCAAATGTGGCAAAAGGTTGAAAAGTTCCAGGGGGCCGAATACTTTCGCAAGGCACTGTATGTGGTTTGTATTTACCCGCTGTAGCTCCGGTACAATGGGTTGGGACAGCAGGGGTATATGAGGCAGTGACGAACAAGCGTCATGACGTAGTGGCCAGAGGAAGCGTGAAAGCGCTGAACGTCCGCCGCCGCTAGTCCTGAGTGCATGGTGGAGCGTCCGCCCGAGCCCCGCTTTATGTAAGTGTTTTCTCAATAAAGACAGAAGCTTTATGAAGACGTTTGGTGAGTGCCGCCTTCATTTCTTTCTCGACAGCCCGGCCGCCTGTTTCCATGAACGTCACATGCTTCTCAGTCTGAATACGGAGTGCCATCCCCCATTACCTTTATCTATATGACATCTAAAAGTAAATGTGTTTGGTGCCAAAACCAGGAGGAATCCTCTGGAGTCTCTCAGGGGTATCTGGACGAATATCCATCTTTCTTTACGGAGGTAGTTGGTGTTTTTCCCTTCTGCTCCATTTGATCCATACCTAGGACAGAAAAACAGTACCATGCACTCCTTGGGGATTTTTCCACTCATGGTGCAACTAGTTGTATACTGAAACCAGAACCAATACCCTTGACCCAAGTATACTAGGCTTGAGGAAGGTATTGGGTTGACCTTCATCTCACAGAACCTCTTGTTATCTAACTAGTGTCTGAGCCCCCAATCATTAGCAACAGATAACGATGGCCACCCTAATAAGTTAGGATATCCAAGAGGAACTGTATTCTTGTCTTACTCACTTTCTCAGGATGATTTCCCCCTGTTAACCTGTCTTGTGGAGGCCAGTAGAATCCTATGGCATAAATTTGATTTCCTGAAGAGTGACAAGGCTTTGAGGGATTGCTTCAACACAACTGCATGGGAAAAGCTGAAGGATTCCTATGGGGAGGACATGGACAGTCTCACACATTGCATAACAGACTACATTAACTTTTGTATGGACAACACAGTACCCACAAAAATGGTGAGGTTCTTCTCTAATAACAAACCTTGGATTAACCCTGATATTAAAACTCTTCTCAAGGAGAAGAAAAGGGTCTTTAGGTCAGACGACAAGGACAAGCTGAGAGATGTTCAAAAGGAGCTGAGGCGTCAAATCAGGGAGGTGAAAGCCAGATACAAGAGGAAGATGGAGGAGCAAATGAAACAGAGACACATTAGTGAGGTCAATATCTAGTCACAGACATCCTGTCTCCCAGGTCGAAGGAGATAAAAAAAAGTGGGTTAATGAGCTCAATCTATTCTTCAGTAGGTTTGATCACACGCTTGTTCCTCCCACCCCAGCATGCCATTCTATCTCCTCTACCACACTGATCTTTACAAGTGCCCAGGTGAGAAGGGAGCTTGGGATGATGAAAGCAGGAAAGGCTACAGGGCCAGATGGTCTCAGTGCCAAGGTACTTAAGATCTGTGGTGATCAGCTGTGTGGAATTATTAAATATATGTTCAATATGAGCCTGAAGTTGGGAAAAGTACCATAACTGTGGAAATCATCATGTGTGGTACCAGTTCCGAAGACACCTCCTCTGTTGGACCTCAACAGCTACAGACATCCCACTTGGTGAAGGTCTTGGAGAAGTTGATTCTCACACATCTCTGCCCTCTAGTGAGGGCATCCGTGGACCCCCTCCAGTTTGCTTATTGGCCTGGCATTGGGGTTCTTTGATTTCTTCAGTGCTTTAAACACCATACAGCCAGGGCCACTAAGAAACAAGCCGGATCTTGTGGGAGTGGACCACTACCTCTCCAATTGGATCCTAGAGTACCTGACAAACCATTCAGTATGTGAGTGCCCAGGACTGTGGGTCAAATACAGTGATCTGTAGTACAGGGGCACCTCAGGGTACAGTTCTTGCTCCTTTTATCTTCACACTGTATACTGCAGACTTCAGGTACAACTCATCTAGCTGCTAATTACAGAAATTCTCGGATGACTCTGCAACAGTAGGCCTCATCACAGATGAGGATGACATGGAGTACAGAGAACTGACCCGGAAATTTGTGGATTGGTATCAGCAGCACCACCTTAGGATCAATACCGGAAAGACTAAGGAGATAGTTGTCATCTTCCGCAAGCACAGACAGCCAGGGGATGGACACTGAGATAGTCAACACTTATAAGTACCTGGGTGTACTCCTCAATAATAAGCTGGACTGGGCAGATAACATGGACGCACTATACAGAAAGGGTCACAGCAGGCTTTACCTGCTTAGGGGGCTGAGAGCTATTGGAGTGCAGAGGGCACTTCTCAGGGCTTTTTTCAACTCTGTGGTAGCAACAGCCATCTTCTTCTGTTTGGCCTGCTGAGGTAGCAACATCTCAACCAGCGAGAGGAAGAGACTTGACAAACTGATTAGAAGGGCCAGC
Source organism: Rhinella marina (assembly GCA_900303285.1). Classification (NCBI taxonomy): domain Eukaryota; kingdom Metazoa; phylum Chordata; class Amphibia; order Anura; family Bufonidae; genus Rhinella; species Rhinella marina. Next base: position 334,731 of record ONZH01017374.1, on the reverse strand, counting down.
TCCGTCCTGGGGAGCACCTAGAACAAGTCAGGAGGTAGGTCAGAGAAGGAGAATAACTCCCATCCCATGTATGAGATGGTAATAGCATTGGGCAGTATCGTCAGTGACCGACTGCTTTGCCGCAAGTGTGAGAAGGAGCACTATTGGAAAGTCATTCCTCCCTGGTGTGGTTAGGCTGTACAACCAACACTGACCCAAGCAAAGATAGACTGCACTCATTGTCTATAGGGTCCTTTAGATATCATTCCATCCAGAGACTGAATTCTATGAGTTGTGATATCTATATGCCTTAATTTTTACATTTTTTATCTGTAATGCGTTTATCATGGAGTTTTTGTACTCTCTGTGCTGCTGTAACACTGTGAATTTCCCCATGGTTGGACTATTAAAGGATTATCTTATCTTATCTTAGTAGAGGCAGCCACACCCTTGAAGGCCTTGATCTCAGCATAAGATTGAGTCAACTGAGCCTCAATTTCCTCCTTCTGCTTCTGCAGCTCTACTAATTGCGATTCCATACAAGCCATCTGCATGTCTCAGTCAACAGTAGATTGCGCATTCTCTGCCAGCTATGTCTGTAATGCAGAAATCTGCTTCAAATTACTGACAGAGCACTGGCAGTGAATGTTTAGAGGAACTTTCTCGGTTGACTGAGACACCAGTGCAACATGCTCTGGCTTCCAAATGTTATCCTCAAAAGCATATACCAGTTTGGCTAGCATTTGGAGCCATTTTTTTGTCTTGTTAATTGCTGTCCATTTGTTAATACACAACTTGTCATGACTACAAGCCTGTGCCAACAAAGTGGACCACAGCATTTCTGCTGACTTGTACGTGGGGGGGGGGGGGAGGGATAAATGTGCTGTCTAATAATACTGTTATTGGGATGCCCATCTTGTTAAATAGATAAGCAATTCAATTAGGCCTTGATTCTTAAACTGGGGTGAATAAGCTGTCTAATACTACTGTTATTGGGATATCCACATTAACACTGAATAACTTATTTTACATATACTGTTACTGTACAGTACAGTGTCAGACTGGGGTGCCTAGGGCCCACCTGTAAAATTTATTTTGGGGGCCCACCATACGACTACATTCAAATATTACCTGCTCACACAGCAGCAAGATGCTACCAGATGATTGAATATGGGGGTCCCTGCAGCAACTTTGAGATGGTAGGTCCTGGGGAAAAGAGGACACTGGTAGCTTTCTTCTATACCTAGAAGTCATCTCAGCTCTGATTGTGTCTATAATAATAAACTGGGAGTTTCTTTAATAATCTATCAAGTGTTTTACGTATATGAACATAGGCTGGTTGAGGTACATACTGTACATTGAATATATGTATGTAGTGCAATAAGTCTCCCGTGTTATGTGCCACTTGTGCAGGGGGTGGGAGACTAGGGGCCCACCTTGCTCAGGGGCCCACCGGGGGAATCAGCTGTACCCCTGTGGGTCAGTCCAAGCCTGGTACAGTATGTTCAACAGACAGGTGCCAGGGCCCTCTGAGGAAACAGGCAGTGGCAAAAATGTTGCTGAAGCTGATAGAAGTAAGAGAGGAAGAAGGTGAGACACCCATGGTCAGGAGTTGGTGTGTTTCCCTGACAATCACTGATAGAGGTGCACTGTGGCGGTAGATGCAATTGATAATATATGGCTAAACCCTCACGCTGATGTTAAAATGAGACTTTCACCAATATATTCTTATATCAAGAACATACTGGAGCGCGAGCACCACGTCAAGGTATCCCAGAGTGGCACGGGACCTAACACTAGCCTGCCTTGCCGCATGGGCAATTGCGGAAGGAGCATACAGGCTGACACACAGCGACAAACTCCTAGTTACCGCCAGCGTGAGATCACACATACAATGAGAGGAGGGAGGAGGCTGTGAGCCCCACATACCAATGACTCATGTGACTCAGGCTCCCATTGTATGTGTGATCTCACGCTGGAGGCTGGAGGCTATGAGCCCCACATACCAATGACTCATGTGACTCAGGCTCCCATTGTATGTGTGACCTCATATGCGATGTTTACACACTTTGAAACATCATCCTCCATACATTGGACTGACTATATGAGCAGAGGAAGGCCATGCACAATTTTTTTATGATGATGCAGGGGGACAGGGGTAACTGATGTTAGTAACAGCAGCTCATGCGTGACACCTGCCTTTAGGGAGGCCACTTTCTTTGTCAGTTACCAGGTCTACAGGATGAATGATGTCATGATCGTAACCCCTGGATACAAGCAGTGTATAATGTGATGGAAAAATGAATCCAACCAGAAAAGTTATCATCAATGTATTATATTGATCTATATGACAAAGATCATTTTCAATTTCAGTCCTAATATGTAGAACATTGCTTAAAGGGGATGGCCACTCTGTATACTGTTAACTATTGAGGAGGTAAGATGATTATACTGTATGACTTTTACTAATATAGCTAGTGTTGAGTGAATCGAAGTGTTGTGCGGCAGCGCTCTGTCTTTAGCTATCCTTACCACGTGCGCATGTTGAGCTCCTGATGATTCTGATGTCCTTCAGATGAAACGCGTTGAGTGTAGACGCAATATGTGGAGGCTTTAGCTAGTTGCTCTAGGAGATAGTAAGGGTGAATATTCCTACATATACCCTTAGGATTTAAGTAATGAGAATGATCCTGCAATAGGGTGTATGGATGGGAGATTGATAATTGGAGACCACATATGCCCTAGATCCGGATAGGCATTTTGTGGCACTGTCTCACACCTGTTCACCTCCTCCCTTCTTTGATACCTGCACACCATACTTTGCCATCTGGGACATTTCGTTTAATATAAACGTGTCCCAGCACTGAATATAATTGGCTGTGTGGTGGGCAGATAAGTGTATCCCAGTCCATTTGGACTTGGTCCTAGGTTGGACCTTTGTCCCTGGATATCCATGACCTATATGCTTACAGCCAGTGGCCTACTGCCAATATAGGCAGACCACGCAGATGCTATGGGGCCCGCAGCACAGGGGGGCCCGGAGAGCAAGAAAGGCCCCGCCCCCTACATATACTCTGCACAACAGGCATTTGTGTCCAGGTTATTCATAATTAACTAACTTGGGGCATTGAGGTAGCCTGCGGCCTGCCCACTTGTGTTCCCTTCTTATGCTCAGCACCCGCCCCTCATTCACTGAACTCCCCCCCAGGTCCGCTCACCCCTGCAGTCCAGGAATAGATGTTGCTGTGTCTTAAGGACCTTTCTGACATCATCTGACCATGTTACCAATGGGGGAGGAGCCTGAGGAGCAGAGAGCTGTATTGCTGTATGGAGAGGAGCCAGGCTGGAGTTTGGTGAGGCCTAGCTGTGTGTCCCTGTCCCTGTGTGTGTGTGTCCTTGTATGTCTGTCTGTCCTGTGTGTCTGTCTGTCCCTGTGTTCTTGTATGTCTGTCTGTCCTGTGTGTCTGTCTGTCCCTGTCCCTGTGTGTGTCTGTCTGTCCCTGCCTCTATGTGTTCCTGTCCCCCTGTGTATGTTTGACCCCCTGTGTGTGTGCACATCTGTCCCTGTGTGTCTGTCCTCCTGTGTGTCTGCCCCCCTTTGTGTGTCTGTCCCTGTGTGTCTGTCCCTGTGTCCCTGCCCCTATGTGACCCTGTCCTCTTGTGTGTGTCTGTCCCCTTTGTGTGTGTGTATGCTGATCTCCGTCATTGTGTCCACTACATACAAAGTAATTTGTCTGTGTAGGCTTCACTACTGGTTTTGGCTCACCACAACTGATGGAAATAACTGGTCAAATAACTGAAGTATGAACTCAGCCTTACATACAGATTGGTCAAAAGTAACCAGAAAGTGGCCAACCCCTTTAAAGGGGTTTTCCCATCTTGCTGATTCATCCTCACCTCCAGCCAGCTCTGTTGTTCACTTCCTGGTTTCCAGCTTTTAAGGCTGGACTGGCTTAGGCAGTTTGAGTGAAGACCTGCCACACCTCCTTATGACATCACACTGAGAGCTCAGTCCTTGCATGCTCGTTCATGTGGATAGTATGAGTCATCAGTCTGGCAGCCTGCAGTGTCTGTGAAGCACATCCTTCCTGCTGTGGAATCATCACTTAGAGAACCATGGTAACTGAGCTAAGCAGTCTCAAAGCACTATTGCCATCATGATATTATTGTCCCCAAACATGATAAAGTTATTGGCTACTCATTCAGGGCCTCTTTAATCATTAATTCCTGACTTCCACCAACCCTACCCCCTTTGTCCTAAGAAATAACACACAAAGTCAAGAATCGGATTAAATCGGCCACAGCAGCCGCTTTATTAAATAAATACATAACATAACATAAATAACAATAACTTAACCCTGCCGAGGGAGGTCCTAGAAGCCCCGAACATACCATCATTGAACTAACCAACCTGGCACTTCCATCTTGCCTCCAGCCGCGGAACACCGGCTCGCAGACACCAACTGATGGACGCCTCTCCAATCCACCAACTGCCCACCTATGGGAGTCCAGCCCCACCATTGAGGCCCTCCCATGTTCCAGTACCGTTCCATAATACCAGCGTCCAGGACCTCCCCCCGCCACATACGCGCAGCTTGAACACCCTACCTTCAAGCTTGCGCGTTCCTCCACAACCTTAAAGCCCTCTCAATCCCACTCTGAAGACCCAAAGACCACATGTCAATCCCAACAGCGTTGAGATGCACCCCATCCGATCTCCAAAAACCTCCCGTCCCCGCCTCCAACTCACTGTGCCGCACTACCACAAATCCATTCCGAGCCACAAACTTCCCGACAGCTCGATTCAGCTTAATCCTTGCCTTATTGATACGCTCTACCAAACGAGCCTCCCGCCATGACTTACGCGGCACTATATCGGACCGCACCGTGATCATGCCCGGGAATAATGACCATAACCGCAGAAAATCAAATTTAATATCTTTTATTAATTCCCTAACCGCCCTAACTCCCAAGTCGTTCCCCCCCACGTGCAGGACCAGTATATCTGGGGGACGATCCAACCTGGCAAAACGATGAACTTCCCTGAGCACACTACCCCACAACATACCTCTAGTCCCTAGCCACCGTATAACCGCGTCTTCCCGTTCAAAACCTAACTGACGCCCGTTTGGCCGCACATCCGCCCGTAATGCTCCCCAAAACACGAAGGAATGTCCGAGAATCCAGACTAGAGCCGACGAACCTCCTAAAAACATAACAATAAAAACAAAAAGCAACAAGGTTAATACCCTAAATTAACAATCTCACAACTTTCCCAAACGCACATAAGATCGAAACCGCACCGATTCCCACCTACCAATTTTTTTTATTATCTCTTCACTTAACCCCAATCTAGCAGCCTCCGTCGCCGGCCCTATTCGGAACGAGTGACCCGTATAATCTCGTGGATCCAAACCCAAACCCCGTATGCATTTCTTAAAAACCCCCACAAACTGAAACCTCGACAAAAACGACCCGTCTGCATTCCGCAAAAGGGGGCCACTCCCTGGGTGAACATCCGCCCTATAACTCCGCAAACACCTAACAGGGCACAATGAGCATTCCGGAATTGCAAAAAGACTGATGCATCTCCCTTTACCGTCCGCATCCGTTTTCGATCTCCGAACCCGAATCACGACCCTGTCCCCATAGTCGTCCACATCCTCTTCATAAACGCCCCCTTCGCGTACTACACTCCTGCACACCAGCTCCCCCAACCGAAACGCCCCAAAGAATGCTAAAGAAAAAGCCAACTTAAACAGCCGAACCTCACCAACAGATCGACAAACCAACGCCACCTGCCCGCCTATCTGCACCAACAATGCAAATGACACCGGTCGTCTCCTATCCTCTGCCCGCTTCTGGCGCCGCAACCCTTTTAAAATCTGCCTAACCAAAAACATCTTCGTCACGTCTCTCATACCCCTGACTTTAAAACCAAACGCCAAACCTGCCATAAAACTATTTATCTGTGAAACCGACCACCCTCGTTCTTTCACATCTCCTAAAAATAACAACAACGGGATCTCCCCCTCATCCACCACCACCCCCAATTCCCCACACCATTGTTCCCACCTACACCATGCCTTACCGTACGCACGCCATGTACCCTCACTCATGGACTCACGCAGCATCTCCTCTACAGTACCTCCAAGAGCTCCCACAAGGACTCCGGACACATCAAACCTTCCGCCTCCGCCTCTGGCGCCAATTGTCGAAACCGCTCCCACTGCAAAAGAGAAAGAGCGTCCGCAAGGCAATTAGACACCCCTGGCACATGCACCGCTACAATCCACGCATTAAGCGACAAACATAACAAAACCAAATGCTGCAATAACCGGACAACCGGAGGCGACGATGCCGTCAAACCATTAATCGCCTGCACCACCCCCAAGTTATCGCAATGAAAACGTATTTTCTTATCCCTGAACCTGTCACCCCACAAGACCACAGCTAAAACTATGGGAAACAATTCCAGTAACACCAAATTGCGCACCCAACCCCTGGAAACCCAAGAGTCCGGCCAGCACCCCGCACTCCACTGACCATGACAATAAACACCAAAACCCACTCCCCCTGCTGCATCCAAAAATAATTCAAAGTCAAAATTGTCCATGGCCTCACCCATCACCAGTGCCCTACCATTAAAATCCCTCAAAAACCCTGCCCAAACCGCTAAGTCCCCTTTTAGTTCCTTACCCAGTCTAATGAAATGATGAGGGGAAGCCACCCCAGCCGTCGCCGACGCTAACCGCCGACAGAAAATACGCCCCATGGGTATTATTCTGCAAGCGAAGCTCAGTTTACCCAAAAGTGACTGCAAATCTCTCAAGCGAATCTTCGCGGCCTTCAAGGCCCTGTCAATAGCCTCCCTTAAATCCACAACTTTTTCTACTGGGAGACGACATTCCATCTGAACTGTATCTATCACAATCCCCAAAAAACTTAAAACCGCCGAAGGGCCCTCCGTCTTATCTCTCGCCAGCGGAACCCCAAACCACTCAAACATAGACTGAACCGTCGATAGCAACAATGAACAAACCCGAGAATCCGCCGAACCCAAACATAAAAAATCGTCCAAATAGTGAATAATGGACGAACACCCTGACACATCCTTCACCACCCACTCCAAAAAAGTGCTGAAAGCCTCAAAATATGCGCATGACAACGAACAACCCATTGGCAAACATCTGTCTACATAATACCCCCCGTCCCAAAAACACCCCAACAAGTGTAAACTATCCGGGTTAACCGGCAAAAGGCGAAACGCCGCCTCAATGTCCGCTTTCGCCATCAACGTACCCGGGCCTAATTTCCTCACCCATGACAATGCCGCATCAAATGAGGTATAAACCACGGAACAAAGCTCGGGATCTATACCGTCATTGACCGACGCCCCTTTTGGGAAAGATAAATGGTGAATGAGCCGAAATTTATTCGGCTCCTTCTTAGGAACCACCCCTAACGGTGACACCCTCAAATTAACCAACGGGGGTTCCCTAAACGGACCATCCATCCTCCCCAACGACACCTTCTTAGCCAACTTATCCGCCACTACCTCTGGGTGTTCTAAAGCCGACGGTAAATTTTTTCGAACCTCCCCCACCGGCAACGGTGTCGATGGGATGCTAAACCCCCATTTAAAACCCTTCCTGAGCAACTGCGCCGCTTCCTTATTGGGATACCTATTTAGATAACCCTCCATCTTTTCCAGTACCACTGGAGTCAGACCCTTTTGCAGCTGCATCCCCACCCCCTTTCTGTTTTCCACCCTTAAAACATCTGTTTGCGCCATGATTCCCCCCCACACGATGAGCATTCGTGCTTAAATTTGCATTTTGAGCCAAACCGGCAGTTCCCCTCGTTAAAGAGGAAACACAAACCCTTTGCGGATGCCGCTGCAAAACTGGACTGCCCTGATCCCCCCGAGTCCCCCCGAAAGGGCTGCGCCGACCTCACTGGCGCCATCACTCTCATCCACAACCCTATATCTTTATGGTCCCACCTGATATTCGGGCGGACCGCTTTTCTTTGCCTGAATTGCTCGTCATACCTGAGCCATCCTACCCCCCCCATATACCCTATAGGCCTCCCCTATGGCGTCCATATAGCAAAAAAGGGCCGAGCAACATTCCGGCGCCTTTTCCCCTATTACGCTCGCCAGTATGGCAAAGGCCTGCAACCAATTGGAGAAAGTGCGTGGTATCAAACGATACCGCCGCTTCTCATCCTCCTCCTTTTTACCCTCCTCTTTTTTGCTCCTATCCAAATTAAACCGCTCCAAATGGAGAAGAGAGAATATGTCTATATATTCCCCTTTCCAAATTTTTTCCCGTACTTCCTGCTTCAAATGCGCCCCCAACGGGCCCTCGAAGCAGACGTACACCTCCCCTCTCGCCGCGTCATCCAATCTGGGCCTCTCCTCCTCCCCTCCTGCCTGCGTTTGAACCAATACAGAGCCCCCAGCCCTAGACGTCGCACTTTCTGACACCCCCCTATTTTGGTTCCCCAACCCCCACACCTGTAAAGGAGCCGCTCCTGCGCCCCCCACCCCAGCACCTACCCCCGCTAAAGAACATAATACCTGACCCAGACCCCCAATGAGATCCTTTTGACCCCCACTACACCCGCCACCTCCCAGGCCATTAATAGGGACCCCCATGTTGACTCACCTGGCTGCCCGGGCGCTGTGAACCCCGCAGCCGTTGTTCCTGATTCCTGCCGACCACCGCCAGATGACGTCACTTCACTTCTTCTTGTCTCCTCAGAATCGCCCAGGGCTTGAATCCCAGCCTCCACGCTGCTGGACCCGTCCGATGCCGACCTGGAATCTTCATTCACCTCCTGCTGACCCAGGCCAGCTCCTTGCTGCCCGCTCGTTGGCAAAGGCACGTGCCTCGCATGCCCTCTGCCGCCGCCGACTACTCTCCCACGCCGAGGAGGCCTTCCCGACATCCCCGCAGATGAAGGCCCTGCCACTCCTGCTCCTGCTCCAGCTCCCGCGCCGCTTGCACCCGAGGAGGGGGGCGTGTCCACCCCTCCTTCCACTGGGCCCCGCCATCTTGAAGGATTCCTCCCGCACCGGGAGGATGTTCGCCTTGCCATACTATTCTCCCCCCGGTGCGGAGGGTCCCCGGAGGGGCTCCTAACACGGCGCCGGGCCCTGGGGGTCTCCTCAGGGCTAAGGCGCGCCGGCGGCCTCACCCGCCGCGGCCATCTGCCAGATGGCTGCGGGGTAGCTGTCCCCGCAGCCTCCCCCTGCAACAGGCCAGCGACTTGCTCCTGCAGCCACACGGGACCACGGGACTCCACCGCCGCCCGCAACTGCCGCAACACTTCTTCTACAGCCTCCATGTTAAGTCAGTAGCGCCCACCGCAGCCGCGCACCCGCTCACAATTTTCAAAAACCAAAATGGCCCCGAACCCCTCCTCTACCCACCCTTATAAAGCCCCTAACCCCACCCCAAACAACACACCCCCTTTAACCTCATTTAACCCCTTCCTAGCCGGCCCTTCCTCCAAAACTTATCATGTTGGCCTCCCCTAAGCATGCCCAGTCCGGCCTTCACTCAATTGCCACCATGATATTATTGTCCCCAAACACAATTGCCACCATGATATTATTGTCCCCAAACACAATTGCCACCATGATATTATTGTCCCCAAACACAATTGCCACCATGATATTATTGGCCACATGTACTATTGCCACCATGATATTATTACTAGTGTTATCTGTGGTTTTACATAGGACTGCAGTTAACACTACTACATTATCAGCACTAGTGTTATCTGGTGTTACATAGGACTGCAGGGGACATCTACTACATTATCTGTACTCAGAGAGTTATCACTGTTAACTGTGGTGTTACATAGGACTGCTGGTGACATTGTCCCCAAGCACAATTGCTACCATAATATTATTGTCCCCAAGCACAATTGCTGCTATGATATTATTGTCCCCAAGCACAATTGCCGCCATGATATTATTGGCCACATGTACTATTGCCACCATAATATTATTGTCCACATGCACAATTGCAGCCATGAAATTATTGTCCCCAAGCATCATTATCCACTAAATACTATTGCTACAATATTATTGTCCCCAAGCATCATTGTCCACCATGTACTATTGCCACCATATTATTGTCCCCAAGCATCATGTCCAAAAAGTACTATTGTCACAATATTATTGTCCCCAAGTATCATTGTCCACCATTAAGTATTGCCACCATTTTATTGTCCCCAATGCATCATGTCCACCAAGTTCTATTGTCACAATACTATTGTCCTCAATGCATCATTTCTGTCCACCAAGTACTTTTGCTAATATATAATTTTCCACAATGATTCATGCATGTCCACAATGGACTCTGGCCAGGATTATTGTCCCCAAATCTAAATGCAGCATGAATCCTGTGATTACACTGTCCTGTGCTTGGTATAATAAATATATCCGTTGGTGATATAGTGGATATACTTACCAAGTCTGCTGGTTCCCATGTAGTCAGCTGGGCACTGCTCTCCGCTCTGCTCCCTCCGACGCTCGCTGGGGATCGCTCATCTGATACAGAGCATGCGTGGCTCTGTATCAGATGAGGCAGTGAATTGTGATGATCCGCGAATGCGCGGCTGCCCGCATCTGATTCAGAGCAAGCGGGCTCTTTATCAGACACCGCATGGAAGATTGAAGATCTGCGCACGCGCGGCTACGTGCGCGCTCCTGCAGAAAGCATTGGCCGTCTGGGTGAATACATAGTGCGGTCTGCGCAAGCGCGGCCCGCTGGGGCACCGTGGAAAGCGGGCCGTAACCAATGGATACGGAATCTAAACAGTGGGGTAGGAAAATGTGATTTTCTCTAAAGGAGGGAAATATGGATAATAACATACATTTACAAAAATAATCAAGGCCACCAGTATTCCATTTTAAAATGTGATCTTGCAGATGGGAATACCCCTTTAAGGCTATTACTTGTGGAAGTTTTTCAATAACATGTAGTCCAAAGTCTATGAGAGATATACCTTGTACTACACTGCTGATATTAATAAATCCATTATCTGTTTATTGACCTTCTGACAGAAGCTCTGCATTTGCTCACTGATTACATATTACCTATCGTGATGAAGAATTCTTACTGAACTGCTACTGAGATAAAGTGTCATGAAAATCTCTCATACAAGTACATGTACCCAACTCAAACTCCTTTTCCAATCTCACAGTTGAATATTAACAAGAAGTGGAGAAGAAAAAAAATCAATACAGTAATAGATATGTAAAAGAACAGGGTTGGCATTTTTCGTAAGCGATTAAAGAATTGTGTTCAAGGGTAATATATGAGATGTGGGCACCTTGATTGGTGCTATTAGACATAACTGTTATAAAGATTGATGTTCTGCAGATTACTTGGCCATATCAGTGCCGATAGCCCAACCCAGAACTGTTATGGAAATTTCCAAGCAAAAAAAAAAACCTCAAAGGCAAATTGACAGTCACATATATATGCTTATATAGAAAGCAAAATGAACATGTTAGGTGCCAATCACATCACGTTTCATATCATGGCTAAGCTTTTCATTGGCGTATATGTTTGATATCCTGCAAGTTGATCTAGAGCAGGGATGCTCAACCTGCGACCCTCCAGCTGTTGCAAAACTACAACTCCCAGCATACCCTGACAGTCTACAGCTATCAGCCTACAGCAGGGCATGGTGGGAGTTGTAGTTTTACAACAGGTGTAGGGCCGCAGGTTGAGCATCCCTGATCTAGAGAAAGGCAAAAAATTTCTGTGAGGTAGAAGCCAATTTTCCTCATTTTAGGGGAAAAAACTCCTCCCCAACTCCAATCAGGCAATCACAATAAGTCCCTGGATCAACGACCGTTCTCCAGAAATCTAATAACTCTAACCTGTAATATTATTACACTCCAGAAATACATCCAGGTTCCTCTTGAACTCTTTTAGTGAGTTCACCATCACCACTAGAGATGAGCGAAGTTTTAAAAAATTCGATTTGGATTCTTCACCAAATTTTTCCAAAACATTTTCTTTGTTCCAAATTAATTTGTCATGAAGCACACTAAATCAGCTATATCCCGGCCTGCAGGGAGAGTGTATGTCAGTGTACAACACTGTGTATTGCAGCAAAATGCATAGCTAGTCCTTTCTGGTAGTAAAACATGGTAGTAAAACAGTATGAAAGGTAGGTGACAGGCATCAATCTTAGGCCCCATTCACACGGACCCGCAATAATACGGGGGCCGCCCAGCGTGTGTTCCGCACGCTCGGAACACATGCTGGGCGGCCGAATTCAAAATGCCTATACTTGTCCATGCGTCCGGCGGCTCCCCGCTCTATAGAGGTGAATGGGGCCGCAACTATTCCGCAATATTGGCTCAGTTCACACTTCATTTATTTGGTCAGTTACAGGTCCAAAACAAAGAACAGTTGCAGATCCTTATCTGATACCTTATCTGAAAGTAGGATTTGCTGCTGATTTTGGCTCCCCATACAGTAACTGCTAGAATTAACTGACCAAATAACTGAAGAGTGAACTCAGCCTTACCGGTCAATGTTTGTGCCAGGTATGATGTACTTAACCATGCAGTGGCCCAAGATTCTACTATAGACTGAAAGAGTGCTCTCCTTTTACACCGTCTGCTGTTTCCACATAGATTGCTGGTTAACCTGTTAGCCACAGATTGTACTAACTTGTGAAAGATCCATATATATTACGAAAAGAAGAAAACTGAGTATACAATAGTTCCCCTTTAAAAACGTTAAATTCAATAATTAACCCCTTAATGACCAGCAATATGCCTTTTTACATCTGTCATTAAGAGTCCTTAGGCTGATTTGCTGCCTTTTCACGGCGGCCCGGTCTAAGCACTGCATGGGTCCCCGTGCAGTGGAGAGTGGGGGCTCAGCTTTCACATGAGACCCGCACTCCTTGTCTAACAGCCCGGATTGGCAGGAGTGCTGAACGCTCTGTCTCCCATTGGCACCCTACAAATGTGATCGCAGGGTGATTATGCGTGTAAAGATTGGCGGGAGCCTGGTATTCCAATAAAATTCCAATAAAAAATAAATATACTGTTTTTTTCCATTGAAAATACGCTTTTCAATTAAAAAAATTGCAAAAGTAAAATCTCCCTCACCTGTTTGTTATTGCTGTGTCCATAATGACCCACACTACACAAATATCATGTAAATTATCTTCTACAGTGAACTCCGTAAAAAAAAAATTGCAGAATTGCTAATTTATTCTTAGTCGCCACCGAAAAAACTTAATAACAAGCGATCAAAAAGCATACTTTACCCCAAAATTAATACCAATGAAAACTATAAGTTGTCCCTCTAAAATCAAGCCCCCACACAACTCCATAGAAAGAAAAATAAAAAAGTTGTGGATCTTGGGAAGGGGTGATGCAAAAAGATTTTCTTCCTTTTAAAAAAAGGGGTTTTATTGCACAAAAGTAATAAAACGTAAAAAGAACTACATGTAATTGGTATCGCTGTAATTGTACTGACCCAGAGAATAAAGATATTATTTATTTATACTGAAAAATAAATGCTGTAAAATTTATAGTGTAAAAAAGTTAATCAAAAATTTATGTGTACCCCAAAATGACACAGTTAAAAACTACAACTTGTCCCGTAAAAAAACAAGCCCTCATACAACTACATAGACGGAAAAATAAAAAAGTTATAGTTCTTGGAAGGTGATGATGACAAAAAGGAAAAAAGCGCTTGATCAGTAAGGCACAAAACAGACTGGTCACTAAGAGGTTAAATTAAAAAAATACATGTGATTAAATTTATAGCAGAATCCAATATATGCTGCACCACATCCAAAGTGGGAATTGAGATGACCACAAAAAATATATATGTATAATGAACCTACATAATACCTATCTATTAGCCTCAATCTATGCATATACTAAACTAAGGGAGAAACATGTCCTATTATCCTGATTAGAGATTAGCAAATTTCTCAAAAATTTGATTCGCCGGTTAGCCGAATTTTCCGAAAAGATTCGATTTGAATTTGTTTTTGGTGAATCATGTCAAAAAAACAGCTATTTCCTGGCTGCAGAGAGCCTGTATACAGTCATGGCCAAAAGTTTTGAGAATGACACAAATATTATATTTTCACATGATCTGCTGCCCTCTGGTTTTTATGTGTGTTTGTCAGATGTTTTTATCACATACAGAAATATAATTGCAATCATATTATGAGTAACAAAAGCTTATATTGACAGTTAGAATGAGTTAATGCAGCAAGTCAATATTTGCAGTGTTGACCCTTCTTCTTCAGGACCTCTGCAATTCTCCCTGGCATGCTCTCAATCAACTTCTGGACCAATTCCTGACTGATAGCAGTCCATTCTTGCACAATCAATGCTTGCATTTTGTCAGAATTTGTAGGTTTTTGTTTGTCCACCCGTCTCTTGATGATTGACCACAAGTTCTCAATGGGATTAAGATCTGGGGAGTTTCCAGGCCATGGACCCAAAATCTCTATGTTTTGTTCCCTGAGCTATTTAGTTATCACCTTTGCTTTATGGCAAGGTGCTCCATCATGCTGGAAAAGGCATTGTTGATCGCCAAACTGCTCTTGGACGGTTGGGAGAAGTTGCTCTCGGAGGACATTCTGGTACCATTCTTTATTCATGGCTGTGTTTTTAGGCAAGACTGTGAGAGAGCCGATTCCCTTGGCTGAGAAGCAACCCCACACATGAATGGTTTCAGGATGCTTTACAGTTGGCATGAGACAAGACTGGTGGTAGCGCTCACCTTGTCTTCTCCGAATAAGCTGTTTTCCAGATGTCCCAAACAATCGAAAAGGGGATTCATCAGAGAAAATGACTTTACCCCAGTCCTCAGCAGTCCACTCCCTGTACCTTTTGCAGAATATCAGTCTGTCCCTGATGTTTTTTCTGGAGAGAAGTGGCTTCTTTGCTGCCCTCCTTGAGACCAGGCCTTGCTCCAAGAGTCTCCGCCTCACAGTGCGTGCAGATGCACTCACACCTGCCTGCTGCCATTCCTGAGCAAGCTCTGCACTGCTGGTAGCCCGATCCCGCAGCTGAAACACTTTTAAGAGACGGTCCTGGCGCTTGCTGGTCTTTCTTGGGTGCCCTGGAGCCTCTCTCCTTGAAGTTCTTGATGATGCGATAGATTGTTGACTGAGGTGCAATCTTTCTAGCTGCGATACTCTTCCCTGTTAGGCCATTTTTGTGCAGTGCAATGATGACTGCACGTGTTTCTTTAGAGATAACCATGGTTAACAGAAGAGAAACAATGATGCCAAGCACCAGCCTCCTTTTAAAGTGTCCAGTGGTGTCATTCTTACTTAATGATGACAGATTGATCTCCAGCCCTGTCCTCATCAACACCCACACCTGTGTTAATGGAGCAATCACTGAAACGATGTTAGCTGGTCCTTTTAAGGCAGGGCTGCAATGATGTTGAAATGTGTTTTGGGGGATAAAGTTCATTTTCTAGGCAAATATTGACTTTGCAAGTAATTGCTGTTAAGCTGATCATTCTTTATAACATTCTGGAGTATATGCAAATTGCCATTATAAAAACTGAAGCAGTAGACTTTGTAAAAATTGATATTTGTATCATTCTCAAAACTTTTGGCCATGACTGTAGTGGTGTAGAACTCTGTGCCTTGCAGTAAAGCAAATAGGGAGTCTTAGAATCAATGCACACGTCACTTATTTGAGCAGTTATGAGGCCAAAACTGACCAAATAACTCAAATGTGAACTGAGCCTTACAGGTTTATGTTAGCCTCAAGAAGAAGAGCGCTCCTATTATACCGTCATCAGCTGATTCCACATAGACTTCTACAGAACCTGTTCTATTAAACACTTATACAAGTAGAGCCCCCCGACAGAGTGGAGAGGGTGTCAGCAGTAAGTTTGTGTTGATGTCACTGATTATTTTGCCCTTCCTCTGATCCATCAGAACAATAGTCCCCAAAAAACGGATCCTGTCTGTTGAGCATCCGCCTTCACACTGTCAGCATTTGGTCAGTAATCCAGCAGTATTGCTAAAGCCAAAAAAAATGGAGTGGATCCAATACAGAGATGACATGTGAATGGAATATTTGCATGTCTTCTGTGTTTTGTACTTTTGGCTACCAAATCATAAGCCAATTCTGATGCAAAATAGGGGCCATGTCATACAGGCCTTACAGCTGCTACATGACAGGATGCGTTGTGCATCTCATTTTTCCTTCCTTCTGACAGAACAGAAGAAGGGTCAAATATATGATGATGTCAACCAGGCCAAAAAGGCAAAATAGTGACCAAGTCACAATTGTGAGGGACAGTTATCAATATCTTTCTAGTCCAACCCAGCCTCATTAGCTTGGTTTTATGAGCATAATATGGATGATTTTTAATGATCATCAGTAAAGGTTACGTTTTACACTGGTGAAGGTACTCTCTGATTATAGTGTTGAGGTGGCAGCAGCATGAGAGTGGCCCAGTGACATAGTGGTGATGTGGCAGCAGCATGAGGAGACTGCAGAGTAGTTATGTGGAAGCAGCATGAGGAGACCACAGAGAAGTGATGTAGCAGCAACATGAGGAGACCACATAGTGGCCCATTGATATAGTGTTGAGGTAGCAGCAGCATGAGGAGACCACAGAGTGGCCCATTGACATAGTGTTGAGGTAGCAGCAGCATGAGGAGACCACAGAGTGGCCCAGTGACATAGTGTTGAGGTGGCAGCAGCATGAGGAGACCACAGAGTGGCCCAGTTACATAATGGTAATGTGGCAGCAACATGAGGAGACCGCAGAGTAGTGATGTGGTAGCAGCATGAGGAGACCACAGAGTAGTGATGTGGCAGCAGCATGAGGAGACTGCAGAGTAGTTATGTGGTAGCAGCATGAGGAGACCACAGAGAAGTGATGTAGCAGCAACATGAGGAGACCACATAGTGGCCCATTGACATAGTGTTGAGGTAGCAGCAGCATGAGGAGACCACAGAGTGGCCCAGTGAAAGAGTGGGCAGGTGGTGGGCAATACTAGTACCAGCTGAAGGTGGTGGCTGGAAGTAGGAGCACCTGGAAAAATCAGAAAAATAGCTGAAGCAGGTAGCCAGAAGAAACAGGTTTCTTTTGTGAAAGTGTATGTGTGGCACCATGGATGATCTAGTCTGATGCATCAACCACTGTTGTTTGAAAATCTGGCTGATCCACACCTGAGTCATCTTCACAAAGGTCAGTTTCTCCACATTTTGGGTGGACAGGTGAGTTCTCCTTGGAGTAACTATGGCCCCCGCCACACTAAACACCCACTCTGATGCCACACTGCTGGAGGAAAGCATGTCCAGGGCAAACTCGACCATTTGCGGCATAATGGTGATGTGGCAGCAACATGAGGAGACCGCAGAGTAGTGATGTGGTAGCAGCATGAGGAGACCACAGAGTAGTGATGTGTCAGCAACATGAGGAGACTACAGAGTGGCCCATTGACATAGTGTTGAGGTAGCAGCAGCATGAGGAGACCACAGAGTGGCCCAGTGACATAGTGTTGAGGTGGCAGCAGCATGAGGAAACCACAAAGGTGTGAAGTGGCAGCAACATAAGGAAACCACAGAGTGGCCCAGTGACATAGTGTTGAGGTGGCAGCAGCATGAGGAAACCACAGAGGTGTGAAGTGGCAGCTGCATGAGGAGACCACAGAGTGGCCCAGTGACATAGTGGTGATGTGGCAGCAGCACGAGGAGACCACAGAGTGTTGATGTTGCAGCAGCATGAGGAGACCACAGAGTGGCCCAGTGACAGAG
Organism: Rhinella marina; assembly: GCA_900303285.1. Lineage (NCBI taxonomy): Eukaryota > Metazoa > Chordata > Amphibia > Anura > Bufonidae > Rhinella > Rhinella marina. The sequence continues at coordinate 316,946 of ONZH01017374.1, read as the reverse complement.
TGGGGAGGTGGTGGGCAATACTAGTACCAGCTGAAGGTGGTGGCTGGAAGTAGGAGCACCTGGCAAAATCAGAATAATAGCTGAAGCAGGTAGCCAGAAGAAACAGGTTTCTTTTGTGAAAGTGTATGTGTGGCACCATGGATGATCTAGTCTGATGCATCAACCACTGTTGTTTGAAAATCTGGCTGATCCACGCCTGAGTCATCTTCACAAAGGTCAGTTTCTCCACATTTGGACAGATGAGTTCTCCTTGGAGTAACTATGGCCCCCGCCGCACTAAACACCCGCTCTGATGCCACACTGCTGGAGGAAAGCATGTCCAGGGCAAACTCGACCATTTGCGGCCACAAATCGAGTTTGGCTGCCCAGTACTCCAGGGGATCTTTGATGTGGGGTGGCAGGGTGCACTCCAAGTATGCCATAACCTGCTGGTTCAGGTTCTGCTTTATGTCTAGCTGCTGCTGCTGGAGAGTAGTTTCTTCAGTAGGCGGGTGAAGAAAACTGCTCTAGACTTAAGTTGCTGCTGTTGGAGCTGGTACTGCTCCTGCCCCCCCTTCCCCCAGAGAGCCATGGCAGTGAAACGTGAGAGGGCCTCCCCAGGCAGACGTGTGTGAGGATGGGTGATGGCACACATAGGCAGCGGCCAACGGACTACATAGGATGTCTTGATAATAGTTCAGTTTGTCCTCCCTCTCAGTGGGTGTGATAAAGGCCCCCATTTTGGACCGGTAGTGAGGGTCTCACATGGTGGAGAGCCAATAGTCATCCCGCTGCCAAATGGTGACAATTCAGCTGTCACTACTCAAGCAAGTGAGCATGCATCGGGCCATTTGCACAAGTGACTCAAAGGGACTCCCTGCCTCCATCTCCCATGCATATTGCCGCGGTGTGTCTGGGTCCTCTGCCTCCTCTGCCTCCACTGGGTTATGTAGCAGTTGCTTCAGCAGGCTGGACCACCACATTGGGGCTACAATTCTCCCAGGCCACTTTATGTTGACGCTGCATGCGTTGATGCAGGGCCGTTGTGCCAACATTGGCGACGCTTCACCTTTTGCCCACAAATTCGGCAAATGGCCATGTTCACCTCCTCCGGCGTCCTAACAAAAAATTGCCACACTGCCGAGTATGGCATTTTCCCCCCAAACACTCCACGCTTACTGCCTGCTACCACTGCCTCCGTGAATCCCTGTACCGTTACTTTCCAGGCTGGTAGGCTCCTGCGAATCTGGTGGTCTTCCCCGGGCACGTTTGGCTCCCGACCTCCAACTGCTGCCACCTTGCTGACTCACAGCCACGCTGCCTTCCTACTGGTTCAGCCGCTGCCACCCTCTTCTCCTGATGATGATGATGATGAAGCCCCTAATTCACCCGGCTCCCAAGTGCGATTGGCTACATCATTATCATCATCTGTTACTGTCTGCACCTGACTTATGTTCCCCTCAGTGGTCTCAGTGCCAGGAGCCTGACCGCTCGCAACACCTGCTCTCACGCGACTCTCCTCATCACTACTTGCCTGCCTACCAGAGCAAGAGGCGGATGTCTCCTCCAGATCTTGTCTGGGCAGTAGCTGCTGACTGGCCTCTAGTAGCTTGTCTTCGCTGAAAAGTGGAGCTGAGCCTACAGCATATAATGCTTCTCACGCTGAGGAAACTGAAAATGACAGAGGAAGGTTCAGGACAGGTGGGGGTACAGGACCTGCTCCCGGGCCATGCCAACTAAGCGTCGTGTCAGAGGAACCCAACCACTCTTGAATGGGGGTGTCTGATGTCACTTGCGACGAACTGGAGTCAACCATTCAAGCACCGCTGGGTTGCTGGTCAAGACACGACCGATTGATGACACTGGGAGCTCAGGCCTCTCGCAGCGACTCCTGCAGCCCCCCCTTCTGCTGCCTGCGACAGAAACAATTTGGCCACTGCCCATTCCTTTTGAAGGGCCAGTCACCTGTCTGTCTGACATACTGTATAATAAAAGAATTACATTAAAATTAAAATAAACCCCCCCAACAAAAGCTGAAGTACAATGTTACTTCACAGCTAAATGGCAAGACATACATATTTTTTTTTCTGATTAATAACCCCACCTTGTTACCTTGTGTAGGATGGTTTTGTGGTACATGTGGTCCGCTGCAGGCATCCTCCATTGTATGCATTTTTGCTGGGGATTGCTGTTAGCAACGGACCACATGTGCAGGAATTGCTCCCCCGGTCTGATATGCGCATTTTTCTGTGATTGTATTTGATCATTTATACCTGGAGGTGTGGCAACTCCAGGTCTGAATGTACCATTACTTACATCTTATGGTAACATTCTGGTGCACCTGTGTAGCCTGAGTCACATGAGTCATTGGTAGGTGGGGCTCATAGTCTCCTCCCTCCTCCCATTGTATGTGTGATTTCACGATGGAGGTAACTAGGAATAGGTTGCTGTGTGTCGGCCTATATGCTCCTTCCGCAATTGCCCAACAGCAAGGTAGGTTAGCGTTAGGTCCCGAGCCACTCTGAGATACCTTGACGCGGTGCTCGGGCTCCGGTATGTTCTTGATATAAGAATATATTGGCAAAAGTCTCATTTTAACATCAGTGTGAGGGTTTTGCCATTTATTGTCAATTGCATTACCGCCGCAGTGCACCTCTACTAGTGATTGTTTTATTAATAACCCCCCCCCAAAAAAAAAAAAAAAATTCACAAATCACCCCAGAATGGCAATTAAGAAGTATTCTTTTTCTTATTTCTACACCCCCAAAAAAGAAATATAGCAATCACAATTCACTGCAGAACGGGTGATGGGACGTACGTATATTTTCTTTTACTACACCACGTAAATGGCTGTAGTACAATCTAACTTCACCGTTGAATGCCAATTATAACATATATTTTCTCCCTTTTTTTTTCCTATTTCTACACCACAAAAAAAAAATCACAATTCACCACAGAACAGGTGATGGAACGTATGTATATTTTCTTTTTCTACACCACGTTAATGGCTATAGTACAATCTAACTTCACCGCTGAATGGCAATTATGATTAGGGTTGTCACGGATATCGATATTTTGATAGTGAATCGATACTTTTATACCAGTATTGATTCGGTACCGGGATTTGCTATTTTGCGATACCTTTGGCAGATAAAATAAAAAAGTCTCTTACCTGTCATGCTCCGCTCCGGGTCCGGCGCTCCTCTGTCATCTCTGCCCGCGCTGCACTGTCCTGACCGCGTACAGCGTCAGTACGTAGTGCGCGCACTCTGACCTGACACTGCACGCAGTCAGGAGACAGTGTAGCGCCGGGAGGAGAAGACACAGAGCGCCGGACCCGGAGCGGAGCCGCGGCGCAGGAGAGGTAAGAGACTTTTTTATTTTATTCTAATGGGGGCACAGTGGGCTGATGTGAGGTCTGATGGGGCACAGTGGGCTGATGTGAGGTCTGATGGGGGCACAGTGGGCTGATGTGAGGTCTGATGGGGGCACAGTGGGCTGATGTGAGGTCTGATGGGGGCACAGTGGGCTGGTCTGATGGGGGCACAATGGGCTGCTGTGAGGTCTGATGGGGGCACAGTGGGCTGCTCTGAGGTCTGATGGGGGCACAGTGGGCAGCTCTGAGGTCTGATGGGGGCACAGTGGGCTGCTCTGAGGTCTGATGGGGGCACAGTGGGCTGATGTGAGGTCTGATGGGGGCACAGTGGGCTAATGTGAGGTCTGATGGGGGCACAGTGGGCTAATGTGAGGTCTGATGGGGGCACAGTGGGCTGATGTGAGGTCTGATGGGGGCACAGTGGGCTGACGTGAGGTCTGATGGGGGCACAGTGGGCTGCCCTGAGGTCTAATGGGGGCACAGTGGGCTGCTCTGAGGTCTGATGGGTGCCCAGTGGGCTGCTCTGAGGTCTGATGTGGGCACAGTGGGCTGCTGTGAGGTCTGATGGGGGCACAGTGGGCAGCTCTGAGGTCTGATGGGGGCACAGTGGGCTGCTCTGAGGTCTGATGGGGGCATAGTGGGCAGCTCTGAGGTCTGATGGGGGCACAGTGGGCAGCTCTGAGGTCTGATGGGGGCACAGTGGGATGCTGTGAGGTCTGATGGGGGCACAGTGGGCTGATCTGAGGTCTGATGGGGCACAGTGGGCTGATCTGAGGTCTGATGGGGGCACACAGATTTTTGGGTGTATTATTTTCTCGGCGTGGTATTGAATGGTATCGAGTATCGCAATACTTTTTCTTGGTATTGAAATCGAATCAAAATTTTGGTATCGTGACAACCCTAATTATGATATATATTTTTCCCTTTTTTCCTATTACTACGCTAAAAATAAAAACAATATAACAATCACAATTCACCGCAGAACGGGTGATGGGACGTATATATATTTTCGTTTTCTACACCACGTAAATGGCTGTAGTACAATCTAACTTCACAGCTGAATGGCAATTATGAAATATTTTTCCCTTTTTTTTCTATTAATACACCCCCCTAAAAAACAATGTAAAGTCAATGCAGAATGGCTAATGGGATGTAAGTATCTTTTCTATTAATACACCACGTAAATGGTTGTAGTACAATGTAACTTCACCGCTGATTGGCAATTATGACATATTTTTTTGTTTCCTATTAATACACCCCTCAAAAAAAGTAAAACAATGCAAAATCAATGCAGGACGGCTAATGGGACGTACGTATCTATCCTATTAATACACCCCGTAAATGGCTGTAGTACAATGTAACTTCACAGCTGAAAGGCAATTATGACAATTTTTTTTCTATTATTAACCCCGAACTTGCACCCCAATCACAAGCAAGGTTTGCTGGAATTAATGATGTACAAACAACCTTAAAGCAATTTGGATCCCCAATAAGTGCAGCAAGATGTAATAGAATCGGTCCTATTGCACCCTCTTCTCCTTTTAAAACATGGATGATGCCTCCCTATCCTTTCCTTACACCTTGACTAATCTTTCCCTGAACTTGTAAATCGTTTTCTCAGAACACTGAAGTCTTTCCTTACACTATCCCTAGTGCCTGCTGACGTCTCTCTCTGCACTAAGCACACTGGAAAATGGCAGAATCCAAAATGGCTGAGGGTATTTATAGGGCTGTGATGTCACAGGGGCTGACTGGTTGCTGGTTGGCTGCATGCATGGCATTGTGGGTGATCCCTCGTTCCCAGAGTTCTTTGTTCCATGTCCTAAAATGTTCAGCAGCCATTTTAGGAAAAAATGTGATTCGTTACCATGAAGCATGAGGAAATTCGGATTCTGTGTGAATTGAATTTTTCCTGAAATTCGGATCAAATTCCACTTCGTCAACTTCGATTCGCTCATCTCTAATCTTGATATATTAAAGTAACATTAGTGTGGGCCAAATGGCTGGACAAATAATCCATGACAACACTATAACTGCCTAAAATCCAGGAAAGGTGCAAACAATAACAATACTAAATGTAACAACATACCCTGTGCTGAATGAGGATGGAGGCCCCCTTGACATGCGTTTTGCATATTGCTTCTTCAGGAGTAGAGATGAGCGAATCATGCAAAATTCGCTTCACCGAATGTTCGTCACATTTTTTAAAAGATTCGATCTTAATATGAAGCTATTCGGTCGAAGCTGCGTACAAATCATTTGTTATTCTGTCGTGTTTTGCGAACATTCGCGCACTGATAACGAACATACAATTGTTAAATGTAGACTACTTATGTGAACACGCACGCATGAGCGTACAAATTGCATACGAATCTTCAGCGTACTATTGTCTAGCGATCGCGTCCTACCCAGGCACGCACGCCGCTAGGCCGCGGCATGCACTCCTCAGAGGCCAAATGGTCCGATTTGAAGTTTAAGTGCCCAGAGCGGCTTAATGAGATCCGCGCAGAGATACGGCAGGGTGAGTAACAACATATTTGAAAACTAAAAACATGTTAAAAAATTAGTGTACTGTATTGTATATATACCAGTGCCAATAATGAAAACCGTATAGAAGGACAACGTGGGCGTGCGTAGTGCGCTGCAGCAATTTTCTTTCATGATAGGCCATGCCTCTAACTCCACCCAAACAAGTGAAGGTATTCTCAGATACGTGCTGCTTCCCAGTAATTTCCCTTAGGCTACTTTCACATATATGGTGGTGATCCTGCAGGCTGTTCTGCAGTATTTGTCCCGCCAATTCCAGGCGTTCTTGCTGAATAGCGGCCGGATCAGCGCCGTCCCCCATTATTGTTAATGGGCTGGCCGTTCTTCCGTTTGTGTCAGGCAAATGCGCTAGTGTGAAAGAAAGTACCCTTATATATATGCCCCTTCATAGTTAGCGCTTCCTCCTCCTACATACAGACTCAAAGATGTGCTCATGCTGCAGCTAATGTGAGTGGGCGATATCAAAAATATTCCCACATTAACGATATTAAGAAATTTATTGCGATAACGATATCTATATCGCGATAAATACCCATTTAGAAGAAAAAAATGGATATGGCCCTCCTCTCACCCATAATATCTTCATAGTAGTATACAGTGTTAGTATTAAAAACGGTCATCATAACAATTGTGTACAGATTTATGTTGCAGAGCAACGTCAACGACGGCGTCACCAATGTCACCATCATGCCCGGACGGCCCCAACAGTACCTGCAGCTTCTAGTAAGTGTAAACATATTTAATTTATTTTTAATCCAGGCTACGTGGGAATGCAGCTGCAGTGATATAAGAGCACTAGTGGTTAGGAATGGGATAATCCAGCCCCAAACAATTCACATGTATCAACATCAGAAGTTACAACTGTTCTTTAGAGTTGAATGTAATGCCATTATTTAATGATTTTTGACAACTGCTGCACCACAGAGGAGCCCCTCTCACCCTCCTCAACAGCAAGAGAGGACCCCACCTGCCCCTCCAACACCACCAGCCCAACTTCCAGAGGTAGAAGGTAGGTAAAATAAAAAGTGTAATGGGTGGACCTTGTGTCTTCAAAATATAAGCTAAATTTTGTTTTATCGTTTGTAGCTCCAACAGTCAGGGAGGAGTTTTCCCCTGGACCATGGGAAGACCACTCAGTATGGGTGTCCAGTAAGTACAAACCCCAAACTGACCATGTGTGGCCTTCTCAGTGAGCAGTTCAAAGAAAGAAAAAAAAGGCTCAATACAGATACATGTCACTGAAAAACTCGTTCCAGTAGATATACCAAATGTTTAATGACATGCAATTGCTGAAGTATTCTCTGATCCAGGTGCTGGTTTGAAAGTTTTGAATTTTTTTTCGTGGGACAACCACTTTTACTCGATCATACTAATTATATTACTGTTTCCACCCCTACAGATATCCCCACTGACTTTGAAGGGGAGGCAGCCTTACGCCGCTTTGAGACCAGGCTCCATGCTGCCTCCCGACTTATTCGCGGCCTGCAGCTGGAGCTCAGGGAACATAGTGACATAGTGTGAAGAAGACAGGGGTGTCTGTTTTGGCCGAAGCCTCCAAAAAGGCCATTTTCCCGGATTAATGAACACACGGTGTCTGCAGGCCAAAGCATTAATAAATTATGCACACTCCGGTTCACAGATTACAGTAAGAGAAAAAGGCTTGGCTTGTTTGGACAACAAGCCTGTAAACATTCTACCTTATAAAGATAGGCAGTGAAAATTATATATGGGCTTTTCATGGGTGCCATGGCCAGTAGTAGTAGGGGATGGGGTATATCAGCAGAGAGTGATTAGTAAATACAACAAACTGCGGTGGAGTATAACATACTAATGTATAATAATGTAACTTGTAACGGGAGGCGGAGGTAACAACAGTGTAACAATTTTATTTTTTAAAACCATTTTTACTTTTTTAATTTTTTTTTATACTGTATGTATGTATGTATATATATATATATATATATATATATACAGTATATACTGTTGTTAAACACTGTTCTTAGTTCTATTTAGTATTCTTAAATTTGTTTTGGAGCCTTTCTTCCCAAAAAAAAGTGTGTATATATATATATATATATATATATATATATATATATATATATATATAATTTTTTTTTTTTTTGGAAGAAAGGCTCCAAAACAAATTTAAGAATACTAAGAACAGTGTAGAACTAGAACTGTTGTTATAGAACTAAGAACAGTGTATAACAACAGCTGCTCGCCTGCTAAGTGCTAACAGAGGCGGAGGTAGACAACAGTTTTTGGATTTTAATAAAATTTTAATAAAATTCATGGCATGCCACTTTATGGGCTGGCTGACAGCAACAGTGGGAAGACACTTGGACTATTTCGGCCTGCAAGGCCTGATCTAATCATCTGCCTCAGAAAGAGGAGTGTGAAAATCGGAGGTAATCCATCCTTGATTTATTTTTATAAAGGTGTTTTTTTGCACACTGCCAGGTGACACCGTTTGGGTGTCACCACCCCCCCACCAGCGGCAAAAAAACCCTCTCTGACATGACACTTGAGGCTGGGCAGGAAAAAGCTCTAGTGCATAGTGGGAAAGTTCTGGCCACTGTTGTATTCTGGCTACTCAGAAGTCCAGGGGGTCTGAGAAGAGGCTTTGCGAGCCAGACTGCAGGTAAGCCTGAACCTGCTCGTTGAGGCGGGTGGACTGGGCCTGCTCACTTGGCTGCGGCTGTTGGGAGGCTGAAAAAAATTGTTGCATCATACTCATGAGGCTTAACTGGCTGCTGCTGGTTGTGGCAGGAGGTGGATGACTCTGCCGGAGCTCCTTTTCAAGAGACGCTGGCAGCAGGCTGGGGCTGGCTGAAAGCTGTGGCCAGGTTACTACATAGCTTCTCTCGGAATGATGCTAATTTCTTCTCCCTTTCCTGGGGAGGAAAACAATTCCCCATGTTGGATTGATACCGCGGGTCCAGAAGCATCGGCAGCCAGTATTCGTCAGTCTGTCTTATTTTTAGGATACGCCTGTCACTCCGTAAGCATGTGAGCATACAGCTCGCCATCCTGGCCAGCGTGCCCGATGAGCCAGTTCTTTCCATCTCAGCCTCTCTCTGAGACACTTCAGTGTCCCTAAACGTGTCATTGTCATCCTCCAGATCATCCAGCTGTGTCTCGTCCTCCTCCTGGTCATCATCATCAAAATCCTCCTCCTCCCCCTCCTCTACCTTAAGCTCCTTATCCTCATCCTCCTCCTGTACCGCAACGGAACTTTGTCGTTGGGGCTCCCCTACAGTGACAGCATGGCGTGCAGAGAGATGGCCAGGATTTCCTTCCCCCATTGCCCCCTGCTGCATGAGCGTCAGTGTCTTTCCCAGGACAAATATTAGTGAAACTATGTCGTTCACACCGCAGCTGTCTAGACTGACCAATTTAGTGGCTTCTTCAAAGGGCGTTAAAACAGTGTAGGCATCTCGGACCAGCCTCCACTGACGGAAGTCTAAGCCATACCTGCTCCCTATGGTCGAAGATTCTGGCTGCTGCTGGACAAAATCATCCACTGCTCTACGCTGCTCAAGGAGCCGCTGCAACATATGAAGCGTGGAATTCCACCGGGTTTGCACGTCACCTATCAACCGGTGTGGCGGAAGACCGTTTTGCCGCTGCAGGTCCAGCAGAGCGTTGCGGGACACATAAGAATGACTCAAATGAGTGCAAAGCTTCCGCGACTTTGCCAGCACTGTGCAAAGGCCAGTCAATGTTTTGAGAAATCTCTGCACCACTAGATTTAGGACATGTGCCATACAGGGAGTATGCGTGAACTGACCCAGGTTCAGCGCTGCCACTATATTTGTCTTGTTGTCACTCACGACCTTGCCCACTTCCAGCTGTCGGGGAGACAGCCAGCATGCTATTTGCTGCTTGATGTAATGCAGCAAGCGCTGGCCTGTGTGGCTGCTGTTGCCAAAACAAATTAAGTCTAAGACAGTGTGGCAGCGTTTCACCTGACACATGTGATAGGAAGGAGGGGGGTTAACTCTCCGCCATGATGCTCCAGCAGGTGGACTGCCCGTGGAGGTGGAAGCGGATAAGTGTTGGGTGGTCTGGCCTGGCTGGAAAGCGCGTGGAGGTGCCAACAGCAATTGGCCCGGTTGCTGGGGATTTCCTGCCTCGCTGCCACTAAATACATTCAGCCAGTGGGCTGTAAAGGACATGTATTGCCCCTGGCCATAAGCACTGCTCCAGGTGTCCACCATGACGTGCACGGTGCTGCAGAGAGACAGCTGCAGGGATCATCCTATATTGTCTGCCACGTGTGAGTAAAGGGCAGGGATAGCTTTGTTTGAGAAGTAATGCCGGCTAGGGATCTGCCAGCGTGGCTGAGCTCAAGCCATTAACTCCCTAAAAGCTGTGCACTCAACTAAATTGTACGGCAGAGACTGCACAGCCAGCAACTTGGTCAGGTGACTATTAAATTTGCGCATGGTTGGATTACTTGTTGCGTAAACTTGCTTCCTGGCCACACACTCGGCAATGGATGGCTGATGAATAAAAGGAGGTGGAGAAACGCACGCGGTTGATGATGAGGTGTATGTACTAGTTACGCCTCTGGATGCGGGCTGAGTTACGCCCCTGGATGCGGCCTGCCTGAAGCAAGAGACCCCGAAGCTCTTCAGTATTAATGCGCTGCTCTAATCCACCTTGGTTACACAAATTGGCGACATGGTGCCGCTTCAGATTGTTCCACAGAGCAGTGGTCCCTACATTTGTGGCTTTCCCACGGATCAATTTCTGTTTACAGAAATTACACGTGGCCATGCTGATGTCCCCCGGCAGAGTGGTAAAATACTTCCATACACCCGACGTGCGCCTTCCAGAGCTGGCCAAGCTTGTAGCCATTGCACGTTTAGACCCTGGTGCTGGCCCCACCATACTTGGCCCTGGGGCCTAACTCGCATCTTCCCTTTGTTGCTGCAACTACTACCGCCCTCCTCCTCAGAGATCAAATCCTCCTCACCAGCCCGGTCTGCCTCCCAGGTCTTCCGGTCTAACATATCATCATCAGACTCCCCACCACTTTTTTCTGATTGCAATATAGGCTGTTCCCCACCAATCTCCAATTCCGGGCAGTCCAAACTCTGACTGTCCTCTAAGAAATCCTCAGGGAGGCTGTCCTCTATAACTGTCGGATTATGCGGTGGGGTTCGGTGGCCTGTTATTTTACAAAATGCAGAAGGGACACCACTAGGAGGGGGCACTGAAGGCTGAGAGGTGGCAGAAAATGATGGGCTTTGCTGGAGCGGAATGGTGGAGCAGGAGGAACGCTCTGAGTCTGACCCCTGGCTACATGATACTGTATCAGCAGAAGAAAGCAGATCATTCGGCTGCGATTACGATTAGTGTGCCACCCACTCCACTACCTCATCCACTTTCACCTCCAATACAATTTTGCGTCTTGGTGGGTTAGCCTGGTGGAACAGTGGCCAACTATTACGAATTCTACAAGTAGAAGCTTTGGCTACATGTCCTTTGCCACTGCTGCCCTGTGCCACCTTCTTTTTTTGGAGCTCGAGGTCTGGCTGGAACCCTTTTGCTTTTCCATGCCAGACATTTTCACTTGACTGTGGCCCTACAGCAGGTCTTTGTCTCTATCCCTGTCTCTCTCCCTATCTCTCTCCCTGTCTCTCTCCCTGCCTGATTAATTACTAGCTCTGCACTGGACCTGCACTTGCCCTGCACTGGCCATGTTATGGCCCTGATATGTATTATGGATGCCCAGAACAATTACACCACAATTCAGTTCAGAAACTTCAGAACTTCACAGACAGTGCTTCTGCTCGTCTCAACAGTCGTAGCATAACAATCAGAGCAAGCCCTTCCCACTAGGTCAGCTGTTTCCACATAGATTGCTGGTTAACCTATTAGCCACTAATTCTACTAAATTGTGAAAGAGCGGTCTCATTTCACTGTTTGTGAGGTGTCCACACTGGTTGACAGATAAGATGTTGTGTTACCCACTCAGTAGCACAAGAAGCAAAGCTAAGGAGATGGCCGAGTCTATGAATGATGGCGGGAGGACGGAAATCAGGTCGCCTACGAGACCCTCATGGCAGCTGCAACGTCGCAAGCAGGCTGTGCACGAGCACAAGCTGCAAATGCTCCAGCTCCAACTCGAGCAGCCATCCCCAGCCAGATGTGAGTCTCCAGAGATCCAGATTCACAAACTACGGGCAGAGGACTTCCCTCTGCTGGGCAAAGATGGGGACCTGGACACCTTCTTGTTGGCGTTTGAGATGACCCGCCACCAGTACCAATTGCAGGATCAGTGGGTACGATTCCTAAAGCCACGTCTCAGGGGAAAAGCCCTGGAAATCTTCAGGTACCTGCCCAGCAAGACCATCTTGAGCTATGAGGATGTCAAGCAGGCTCTTGTCCAGCAGTACAACTTGACCCCTGAGACATACCATAAGAAGCTCTGGAGTTTGCAGCGGGGCCCTACCAAGACCTGGGCCGATCACATGCAGGCCTTGCTAAGAGCGGTCAACCAATGGACCACGGGATTGGAGCTCACCACCGTCCAGCAACTGAAGGAGCTTGTCACCACGGAACAGTTTTTATAGAACTGCCCAGAGGACCTCCAGCAGTATCTCCATGACCGGAAGCTTAAGGGGGCCTCTGCAACAGCAGCCCTGCCGATGAGCACACCAACAACAGGACTTCAGAGGCCCGGAAACCTGTCGGCTGGAGAGGAGGTAAGACGCATGCGGTACCTGCTGCCCCTGCCCCTAGGTCCAAGTGGGCCCCGGCCCCTGATTCACTTCCCACATCGGTGGGTGAACCCCTACTTTGCCACCTGTGTAAGCAGCCAGGACACTTCAAGGCCATGTGTCCCCAGCGCCCAAGGGACTCGTCCCAGTCATCCTCCTGGAAACCGTCCACTGTGTTGTGTGTGGATGGGGGTGGTGGGAGGTCCCTTGACAATTTTCAATTGGTCACCTTGGGCCAGGCCGTGGCCATGGGACTTAGAGACACCGTCACTGAGATGACTCTGGTATGGCCTGAACTGGTGGCACCACAAGATTTAGTGCCCAGGAGATCCCTAAATATCTCCGGGATAGGAGGAGAAGAACTGTCGCTGCCCGTCGCCAAGGTCTATTTAGACTGGGGCTCTGGTCGAGGAGTAAGGGAGGTGGGGGTACCCTCAAATATCCCTGTCAGTGTTTTGCTGGGGACGGACTTGGGGACGGCTTGTGTCTAAGTACGTGGCCGCTGACACCCCAGGGTCCGATCCCCCAGAATGTGATGTAACGTTCCGACCCTGTTGGTACTGATAATATATATAACTTGCCTGTTGATCAGGGGCGTTGCTAGGGTCTCAAAAGATCTGGGGCCCAAGTCCCAATGAATATGGCCCAATTCTCTATGTAGACCCTCGCCCCACCTCTGCTATACAACCGCACATACCTCACATCCAGGGCCTCCAGGTGACGTCTCCTCTGATGTAGATCTTCTCTCTCATCATCTTCTCCATTTGGCCCGGACAACTTCTCTCAGCCTTGCCTCTGCAGAGTGTGACACACAGACATCTTAGCTTCCTCACATTTCTATCATCATCCCCCAACCTGGAGTCCCCACAGTGTTATCCTGCTGCTTTCTGTGCCCCCCAAAACCTCCAAATACTATTGTGAAGAAAAATTAGTGCCCCCCATAGTAATAGTCCTACCAATAGTAATTCCATCATTAGTAACACTGCACCCTACAGTGACCCTAGCACTGATAATGCTCCCCAAGAGTGCATCCATTAGTAGAAGAGTCCTCCAGTATTAAAAATGCCCTCACAGAGCCCCCAGTAGTAATAAGGCCCCTATTGTTCCCCCAGTGGTAATAAAGCTCTCTACAGACCCCTCAGTAGTAATAAGGCCCCCCATAGTGCTCTTAGTAGAAATAAGGCAGATCTATAAGTCTCTCCTACAAAGCCCCCAGTAGTAATAAGAACGCCTAATGTCCCCTGGATTTATAATACCCCTACAGTGCTCCCAGTATTTATATTGCCCCCCTTACTGTTATAATGCTCACCCTGAAGTGCCTGCTGTAGTTATATTCCTCCCTTTAGTGTCATCAGAAATTATAATCACTCAGCCCCTCCACCCTACAGTCCCACGTAAATAAAGCTTTTTCCCTCCCTCCGCAGTAAAGTCCTGTGTAAATAACATCACACCATCTCTCCAGCTCCCTCGAATATACATTCCCATGTAAATAACATCCCTCTCTATCTACAACTCCCGCCAAATACAGTCCCATATAAATAACATCATTCCCACCCATAGCCGTCATCAACATACAGTCTTATGTAAATAATATCACTTCCTACGACATCCGCCTTAAACATACAGTCCCATGTAAATAACATCACTTCCTTCCCACAGCTACCTCCAACATGCAGTCCCATGTAAATAACATCAATCCACCCCACTCCAACGCACAGTCCCATGTAAATAACATAAACCTGCCCCAGTCACCTTAAACATGCAGTCCCATGATAATAACATCCCTCCCTTCTGCCCTAACATACAGTCCCAGTTAAATAACCACAACTCCCAGCATCCCTCTGCGTCTCTCCCTTCACTAACCTCTTCTGATGTAGCAGTGCTCACTGCAGCTTCTTCCCCACAATTCTCCTCTTCAGTGCCGTCCTCTCCTGCACTAGTCACATGACTGTGACATCATCGCAGGTCCTTTTCAACCTCTGCCTTCTGCACTGATCACATGACCTGTGATGTCATCACAGGTCCTACATGTCTTGCAGTGCATTAGATTCAATTGTATTGCCGTCCTGAGGACAGCAATACAGTTGTATCTGTCTGGCAGGCAGGACGTTTGGGGCCTGGGAGAAAACATCAGGGGCTCAGGCCCCGAATGTTTTAGCCTAGCAATGCCCCTGCTGTTGATAGTGATGTGGGGGTAGGGGTCAGTCACGCCAGTTGTGCGGAAGACCCTGGGTGTGGCCAGCAAGCAGGCTGGAACCTGTTGTCCTCAGGTGTGGTTACTGAGGGGACAAGCAGGAGGCAGACAGCTGCGGGGGAGGAGGATGCAAATGAGGTCAGGGCTGTCCCAGGAGAAGTAGGGCTCCCAGGTAAGGCCTCAGTGCAGAGTTCCTCCACAACCGGGATGTCAGAGGGCCAGGTTAGTCAATCTGGACTGGTGACTTGGTCGGAAGCTGAGGGGAAGCAGGAGCCACCAGCGGTGGCAGCGGCCATAGCTGCTGTCACGTGCAGTGGGAGCGCCGGGGCCCTAGGAGCCCCTCAGGGGTCTGATGGCTTTCCCCCTTCCGACCAAGTGGCTGGCAAGTCAGACGGAGGCCAGGAGACAGGTCAGGGGACCTGACAAAGGATGTGGCTGTCTTGTCAGTTCTGGCCACGTCCAGTCAGGGGTTTCAGGCTGCGTTAGCAGCTGACGCCAGCCTGAACGCTCTCAAGGAGCAGACGGCACAGCCTCCCTTGAGCTCAGACCTCGAGTGGGTGGTCTGGGACCAAAGACGGCTGTACCGGATCGCGGTCCAGCAGGGATCACTGGAGGCGTGTCCTAGGGACCGGCAGGTAGAACTGACAGGGGACGTGCCAGTCTCGTCAATTCTGGCCATGTCCAGTCAGGGATTTCAGGTAGCGCTAGTGCCAGCCTGAAAGCTCTCAAGGAGCAGGCGGCACAGCCTCCCTCAGACGGAATGGAGACTCAATTTCTGCTGACAGAGTTGGTGCTGCTATTGCCCCCCACCAGTCATAGCAGTGGATGGTGAGTTCCCCCGGTCAGACCTTTGTGAGGATGGACGATGTTGCAAATAGGCAGCGATCAACAACATAGGATGTCTCTATAGTAGTTGAGTTTATTATCCCTGTAAGCAGGTGTAAAAAAGGCTGTGAAGAGCCAGTAGTCATCCCTCTGCCGAATGGTCATAATGCGGCTGTCACTATGCAAGCAACTCAGCATGCATCTGGCCATTTGTGCAAGGGACTCCCTGCCTCCATCTCCACTGGATACTGCCACAGTGTGTCGAATCATCTGCCTGGTCTTTCTCATTGCCTTCTAGTCCTCTTGATCCTTCTGCTTCTCTCCTGTCACTTGAGAAGATAAACCACCTATTTCTGTATACATTTCCTGGGCGTTAATGTCCTCCTCCTCCTTGTCCTCCTCCTCCGCCAGTTCAGCCCCCACAGGACTCAAGTGGCAGTGAGATGTAAACGCAACCTTTTTCTGTCCCCTGGCCATCTAGATTTATCAGCATCTGCTCCAGTATGTCTGAAGGAGTAGAATGACATCATTCATCTCGTAGTCCTTGCGAATGACAAAAAACGTGGCCTCCTCAAAGGGCCTGAGCAAACAACTCAAGGCCTAATGGGATTGCTTATCTAAGAAACAAGGTGGGCACCCCAATATCAGTTAAAATAGACATTCTAATTTGAGAATCAAGGCCTAATGGAATTGCTTATCAATTAAACAAGGTGGGTACCGCAATAACAGTTAAATTACACAGCATGTTCACCACAATTTGAGCATTAAGGTCTAATGGAATTACTTATCTATAAAACAAGGGGGCACTACAAAAACGTAATCACCCCAATTCGAGATTCAAGGCGTAATGGATCTGCTTATCTATTAAACAAGATGGGCACCCAAATAACAGTAAAAATAGTCAGCATATTCAGCCAAAATTCTAGAAATAAAGCTTTTTTAGACACTGTCTCAAACACTTGTCACATCTCTCCCTATGCTCACTTCACTCTAAAATGGCTGAGACTGGGCGGGATTAGGATTTCTATAGAGCTGTGACATCACAGGGGCTGGCTAGCTGCACATTGGCTGGCTGCACTGCATTATGGGTGATCTCTTGTTCCCAGGCTTCTTACTTTCACTTTGTAACACGTCGCCGTCATTTTAGGAAAAAAATCAATTCGTTACCACGAAGCACCAGAAAGTTTGGATTCTTGCTAATCAACTTTTTTCTAAATTTCGGATCGAATTCCACTTCAGATGCTTTGATTTGCTCAACACTAATCACCACCTCTTCCAGCAGAGAGTTCCATATTTCCTATTACAGTAAAGAATCCTCTTACATGTTTGTAGGAACCTTCTTTCCTCTAGACGCAGTGGATGTCCCCTCATCACAGTCTCACTCCTGGGTACAAATAGATAAAGGGAGAGATCTCTGTACTAACCTGTGATATATTTATACATAGTTATCAGATCTCTCCTTAGTCATCTATTTTCTAAACTGAATAACCCTAATTTTGATAATCTTTCTGGTACTGTAGTCCACCTTTTTCAGTTATTACTTTAGTTGCCCTCCTCTGAACTCTCTCCACAGGGGCGGATTGGCAATGTACCCCACCGGGACACTTCCCGGTGGGCCGATTGCCTAAAGTATGCTGTGGGCCGGCATCAGCAGGGTAAGCGGCGGCCGCTGCCCTCACTACAATACACATTAAAATACACATTGCGGCCACCAGCAGCCCTGCTGTTATCTCATTATCATACCAATGTCATGATAATGAGATCGCAGCAGGGCTGCTGCTGGCCCCAATGTGTATTGTATTGTGTATTGCAATGTGTATTGTACAGAGTGCAGCAGCCGCCGCTGGCCCTCCTGTGATGTTCTTATCATGCCCTATTGTGCTGCCTCTGATAATGTGCCCGCCCCTGTACCTCCTGCTGTCAGGTCCTTTGACACCCGACAGCAGGAGAGAGCTCACTACTGTGCTCTTCAGATGGGAAAGGACCTGTGGCTCCTCCCACTCCCAGCGTCAGCGCGACTGACGCTGTGTCATCACCCCTATCCCTCCTGCTCCAGGACACAGGCCAGAAGAGGCTGCTCCAGGTCTGCACACTAAGGTAAGTTTTTTTGCTTGTTTTTTGCCAGCCATTGACAGTAAGGGGGCAGGGCACATTTAAGTATCCACTGTACATTACTGTGGCAGGGAGGGACATTACTGGGAGCAGGGGGGCATTACTGGGGACAGAAGGGAAATTACTGGGGGCTCTATAGTGACATAACTGGGAGCAGGGGGCATTAATGGGGACGCTATAGTGACATTACTGGGGGAAGGGGGCATTATTGGGGCCTGTATAGTGACATTACTGGAAGTAGGGCGGCATTACTGGCGGCTTTATAGTGACATTACTGGGGCGGGGGGGTGGTATTATTGGGGCAGAGGGGCATTACTGGGGGAGCTATAAGGATATTACTGGAGCCAGGGTGCATTACTGGGTGCTCTATATTGACATTACTGGGGGTGGGAGCATTACTATGGCCGCTATAGGAATATTGCTGGGGTGGCGGGCATTACTGGAGGGCAAGGGGAGGACATGATATACTGCTCCCTCTATGGTATTTCTGGCCCCGCCTCTCTCAATCTTGGCCCACCCACAATTTGGGGCCACTTTTATTTTTTTTTCCAGGGCCACTTTTAATTCTCAATCCGCCCCTGCCTCTCCAGCTCTGCTATGTCTGCCTTGTTCACAGGAGCCCAGAACTGTACACAGTACTCCATGTGTGGTCTGACTAGTGATTTGTAAAGTGGCAGGACTATGTTCGCATCACATGTATCTATGCCCCTTTTGATGCAGCCCATTATCTTATTGGTCTTGGCAGCAGCTACCTGAAACTGTTTTCTACAGTTAAGTTTTCTGTCCACATACTGTCCTCTTCCGTGTTAATTACTTTACACAGTTTAGTGTCATCTGCAAATATTGATATTTTACTGTGCAACCCTTCTACGAGATGACTGATATATTGTAGAGAATAGGGCCCAATACTGAACCCTGTGATACCCACTAGTGACGGTGACCCAATCTGAGTGTGTACTGTTAGTAACCACCTTTTATTTTCTATCACCCAGTTACTTACCCACATACATACATTTTCTCCCAGTCCAAGCACTTTCATTTTATGTACCAACCTTTTATCTGGCACAGTATCAAATTCTTTTTGAAGATATATGACATCCATTGAATCACCCCAGTCCAGTCTAGAACTTAACTCCAAATAGAAACTGATTACATTAGTTTTACAGGACATTTCATCTGAAAGTTTTTTTTTTCCTCAGTCAATAAAGTGGGCAAAAAAATATTTAATAGATTTGTTTTCTCTTTTTCGTTCTCTACAGCTCTTCCCTCATTCAGTGGGGAGGGGAGAGGGGACTGGCCATAGACCCTACAGGGCAATTTCCCAGTGGGCCGATATCCACTGGGGCTGCCCAAGCCTTCCTTATGGCCACCAGCCAGGTACATAAAGATATAATCCTCTCAGCATAAATTAATGCAGGAGCATCAGGCACTTTTGCATTTCTTGAATTCAACTATATTACCATCCTCAGGACAGTGATGCAGTTGAATACTGCAACAAGGTGGCGGTATTTTGGGCTACACTTTGGTATTTGGTTCTGCTGGGGTGGTATTTTGTGCTGCTCTATGATATTGCTGGACCCACCTGTTGTTGCCTACTTGTGTTGTCCCTGCCTAGTTGTATTGTCCCTGCCTAGTTGTATTGTCCCTGCCCACCAACAATATGGGGCCAATTTTAGGTTTCTTTCCTGGGCCACTTTCAGTTCCAAGTCCGTCACTGCCCTCATCAATCTGTAAAGGGCCAACACTTTCAGGTTTAAACTTGTTACCATTTATAAAAGTGAAGAACATTTTAGGGTCGGTTTTACTCTCTT
Organism: Rhinella marina; assembly: GCA_900303285.1. Taxonomy (NCBI): domain Eukaryota; kingdom Metazoa; phylum Chordata; class Amphibia; order Anura; family Bufonidae; genus Rhinella; species Rhinella marina. The sequence goes on along the minus strand of ONZH01017374.1, from coordinate 297,371 downwards.
TGGCAATAAGTCTGTCTGGGGGAGATTTATCAAAGTGGTGTAAAGTAGAACTGTATTAGTTGGCCATGGCAACCAATCATTTTCCACCTCTCATTTTTCACAGCTCCTTTGGAAAATGAAAGGTGGAATCTAATTGGTTGCAACTAAGGGCAACTAAGGGCAACTAAGCAAGTTCTACTTTACACCAGTTTGATAAATATGCCCCTCTGTCTCCAGCTTGGATGCTTTTATTTGTCTTCATATTCTACATATCTGCCTTCATATATCTACATATTCTATTTTTTCATATAGTTTTTCAATGCTTCCTCACTACCTTCCTGTTTTAGTTATTTAAATGCTTTCTTTTTGTCATGTATTACTTTCTTTACATTTCTATTTATCCACTTTGTTTTTTTCTTGTTCCTCACCATCTTATTTCCATAATTAGAGTTTGGGATGCTTTTAAAAATATTTTGTGACTGCATTTTTATTTTTGAGGACATTGACCCATTTAGTGAGGCTGATGGCCTCCCTTAGATATTTAAATTTGGCTTTTTGGAAGTTCTGTCTTTTTGTGCCTCCCTGAAGAAACACACTTTTGAATGACAATTGGAAGGTTATTATTTTATGGTCACTATTTCCCAGGTGTCCCCCAAGCTGCACATCTGTTGCTCTGTCAGGTCTATTCCAGTATGGCCATCCCCCTAGTGGATCCTGAACCAGCTGGGAAAGGTAAATGTTAGAGATGAGGGAAGTTATACAAAATTTGATTTGACTGCTTCACCAAAGTTCACAAAGAAATTCAATTTGTAAAGAATTACTTTGTCACAAATCGCATTCCATTGTATGTAGCCGGTAAAATGACAGGGAGCAGTGATCATGCAGCCCCCCATCATTGAACCCGTCAGATGCCGCATTCAACATTGATTGTAGCATCTGACAGTCCCATTGAGGCCTTTCAGGGTTTAATCAGTGATTAAAAACCAAAAAATACATACTCAGCTCATCCATTTGGTCGCAGAGTGGCCATCACGGCCATCTTGATTGAAGGGATCGGGTCAAATCTCACGTGTGCTGACGTGATGACGGCCATCCCACTGGACAGGTGTCGTGTCGTCATCACGGATGACGTCACCAAGCCCAGCCAGCATGGTGATATCACACGTCAGTGTGTGAGAGATTTGACGCATATTCTTCTATCAAGATGGCCATGACGGCCTCTCTCCAAGCAAATGGATGAGATCAGTATGTTTTTTTTTTTGTTTTTTTTTTACCGCCATTTCAGGAAAAATTATTAGTTACCACGAAGCACAAGGAAATTCGGCTTGGTGATGAATAAAATTTTTCCTGAGATTTGGATCAAAGTTCACTTTGCTACACATGCTACATTCGATTCACTAAACAATAGTAATTGTCTTTGGTTATTGCCAAGAAGCTGTTTCCTTTATCTATAGGTTTTCCAGTCTATATCTGGGTAGTTGAAGTCCCCCATAATAAAGACCTCATTATGATTTGCCGCCTCGTCTATTTAGTTTAGAAGTAGATTTTCTGTGGACTCTGGTATATAAGATATTTTGAAACAGACTGTAACGCTGTACGTTAACCTCCCAGTCATAGCTATCATCCAGCCATGTCTCAGTTATTCCCACTATGTCTTCATATGTTCTCTGCAGAACTTAGGCCTCTTTCACACTAACGGCAGTCCGGATCCGGCAGGTGAAGGGTGCCGTCGGATCCGGACTGCCGCAGGGACATGTGTGGGGCCGGAACCGCGTTCCGGCCCCACACATGTCACACAGTACCATATACAGACGTACACACACATACACATACACACAAACACATACATACTTACATACTCCAGGCAGGCAGGCAGCACGTCTTCACGCCCAGGAGGCCCGCAGCCATGATGATTCCCCACAGCGCCCTCTGCTGGGCGCTGTAGGGAATCGTCATAGCGGCGCTCCTCCTGGGCATGAAGATGTGCGGCCTGCCTGCCTGGAGTATGTAAGTATGTATGTGTTTGTGTGTATGTGTGTATGATGTCTGTCTGTCTGTATGTATGTGGTGACGATCCGTCCTGAACTCCATTGAAAGTCAATGGAGGGCAGATCCGTTTACCATGTTGGTCACACCAAACGGATCCGTCCCCATTGACTTGCATTGGGGGTCATTCCGGATCCGTCTTGGTGTGGATGCCTGGACCGGAGAGAAAACCGCAGCATGCTACTACTACTACTACTGCTACTACTTTCTGTATGTCTACAGTATGTCTTTGCAGGACACAAAAGTGTGGTAGACTGTAACATTATGTATTCCAAAACAACATAGACAGAAAGCAGGTTAAACTGGAGTCCAAAGTTGAAATCTTTGGTTCGATGAAAGTGATTAGATCCCCTGAGTTATACATTGGAATACTCTTTGTGAGTCTTCAAACATGGAACAAACAAACCTTCAAACAATGTACCAGATGATAGGTTTCCTTCAGTAAAAACAAGTATTCTTTTCAGAACTACAGCACTGTGTCTGGATAAAATGATTCTTTATTGGTAACTTCTTAAAAATATCCATACAGTTTGCACTTTATGGATATTTTTACGAAGTAACCAATATCCAATATAACCAATAAAGAATTGTTTTCTCAAGATGCAGTGCTGGATTTTTCTCATCAGTATTGGACCGTTTCTGGAACGGCTTCTCCGTGCACTGTCAAATTTTCCTGGTATTTTGACCTTGCGAAGTGGTTCAGTGGTGAGCTGTATGACCTTCCCTCATCTTTGTTCATCTTTTATTAATAACCTTGGCAACAAAACGTAGATGCCAGTTACAGATGTATCAAAACTGTGCCACAAATAGTCATGAATGCCTACCTTACAGTATCAGTAACAGTGCAACCCCTGAAAAAAAGAGTCTCCAACTAGCAGGAGGTTACTTAGCTCCTCCTTTCTGTGCCTTTACGCAGCCCTCTACTTGTGAGTACACACATGTAACTTCTGTTTTCAGCATCAGAGGACCGCTAATGTGTTTAGCTCATACAAGATTGCCATGTCATCTTTAAGCAGTACAGAATGCCTGTACACCATGGCCAGTTGACCTGACTTTTTAACAGTGACACATTTTGCCCGGTCACTCACATTTTGGAATTCCTATAAATGTCATAAAAAATTAAAAAAAGGAACCAGTACACAGTGCTGCATAAAGTTACTTTATTTTCAATATACATTTAATTTGAAAAATATAAATTCTAAATATCTTCATTCTCTTGATTCCATAAAAGTCACAATAGAAAGCTTCATAAAATTGTAAAACACTATATTGTCATATAATTAATTACTAGAAAAAAAACAATCACTACAGCTTCTGCTGCTTTCTTCATCTGCTCTGACTTTGATCGCATCTCATTTGTACAAAAGCCGACATGTCTAACAAAAGACACACAGGCTGTTTACAGGATATACAGGAGGGGAAAGTGCAGCTCAGTCTTTCTAACCTTCTCCACTTTTCTTTCTCAAAACAATACAATTACTACACAGATTAGGCATATTAACGGGTATAAATTAAACGTTGTGTTAACATTAGATCAGAAGTGTACATATGGGACAAGAGATGAATCCAAGAGATCATTAATGAAAAATGACAGTAAAAAAAGCTCCCTAAAAACCATCTCAAGTGTATGTTGTTTTTGCAAAATTTCTTAGATTAGCCATTGTTCTGGCCTCAAGTCTGCTCAAGAATTGTTCTTGAGGAAAGGTTTGTTAGATAAAACTGATTTAGTGTCAAGTCAAGAATAAAGTAGGTTCTCTAAAAAGGACACCAGCACCTTGTCACAGTGGCGGCAATCATTTTTGAAGGCTGTCTTATAACATTCAGCCAGTTCACTTGGTATTATTAACTTGATAAAAGAGGACAAGCCAAGAACATATGGCCATGAGTTTTTATTTAGGTCTATAATGTGCAATGTCACTAGGAAACTAAACGACTGGTCCCACTGTGAGCAGGACAACATACACAACACATTTTTTGCTTTATAGATTCTCTTTGTGCTTATCAGATAACTGGCACAACAGTGAGAGAAACATAAATTGTGCATTTTTAGGCCATTTCAGGGATAAAGGCAGCATAAAAAGAATCACATTTCAGTGTCTAAAAAAAAAAGTTATAGAGCTGATGAATAGTAAAGAGTTTTAAAAGACCACCAAAAGTATTGCAGAAAAACCAATCTACTGCAAATGAAAGCATGACAGACCTTTTTCAGTACTTTATTTCTATAGCTAAATATAATTGATATAAGACCTGCCATCTGGCAAACTTCTTGGCAATTTACAAGTTGTCTTAGGGACATTTTGCAGATCCAAATGATCATCTACATCAACATTTACATAACTTCTGTTCAAGCCACTGTAAAGGACCCTTTACGCGGGCAGAGAATCTTAAAGATAATCGCTAACGAGCATTCATAAGAACACTCGTTAGCGATTATTTGGTGGTGTAATCTACAATCTGCTGTTCTGTTGTCCCATGTAAAGGCACCTTCAGTGCAGATTTATGAAGTTGTCTAAAGAAAAACTGCATTTTGTTGCCTACAACAGTCAATCACAACTTATCTTTCCATTTGTTTTCTGCTCTTGAAAAATGAAAGCAGCACAGTGATTAATTTTTATGGGCAACAAAAACTGTTTTAAAAAATCTGTCCCAATTTATGGTCTGTATGACACTACAAAACTGCAAGAGCAATAGGTAAAGGTGGCACAGGACTGGAAAAAGGTCTGTCATGTCTATATGGTGTGGTAAAGGGGCCTTTACATAACTCTTTTAGGCTAGTTTCACACATACGGCACAGTATTCTGGCAGGATGTTCTGGCAGAGAACAGCCTGATAGTGTTCCCAGGATCCGGCATTGATTTTAATGGGAACTGTTGGAGATACGTCTGCTCCCCGCCATAAATTTACACAGCATTTTTTGTCCAGCCGAATCTCGCCATTTATGCCTGGTCAAGTGGCACTCTTCAGCTATGCTGGATCCAGAGAACTCCAACAGGCTGTTCTCTGCCAGAATCGCCTGCTGTATTGCTGTGCGCCACATATGTGAAAGTACCCCTAGAAACGTATCCTTCAAATCAATAGAAAAAAGACATACAGTACAGAAATTATTTGTCCCATTTAGAGATGAGCGAATCTTCCAAGATTCGCCGAATTTTTAAAAAGATTCGCCTCGGATAAGATTCGATTTGGTTCAAGTTGCGTAAAAAAATATTTGTGTTCTGCGAATATTCCCGCGAAAACATACGCATGAGTGTACAAAGTGCGTACGAAGCTTTTGCGTATTATTGTCTAGGCCCGCACAAGTAACGAACATACAGTAAAAGTACCCTACTTAAGTGAATACCTACGCATCAGCGTACAAATTATTAGATGTGTAGCATTAGCGTACAAATTGTATGATGCATACGTAGCGTTAGCGTACAAAGATTTAAGAAGAATCTTCCGAAGCGAATCTGAAAAGATTCGGATTCGCTTCGGTGTAAAAAAATGAAGATTTGTATCGAATCTATGAAGCGGCGAATAGATTCGCTCATCTCTAGTCCCATTACTAGAATTGTTAACACCAATAAGAGAAGAATCAGCAGTTAATACAGTTCAAGTACAATAAAAAAATAATTTGTCATTGGAAGACTTAGTAATAAAATGATGAAAAAGCTGTCAATCTGCCTCAGTTATTATGTATGTGATATGGAAAAGGATTTATGGAAAAGTCTGTTTTCTTAACAATTTGGCAATAGGAACCGATATAGATTGTTATACTTACTGTAGTGCTAGTGTATCTGTATCTCATGTACAGTATCTCTGTGGTGGCAAACAGCAGCCAAAGGTTCTACCGAGAATCCTATGGGTCTTTGTTCATGTAAGTAATATTTTTTCTGTTATTTAATACTTTGCATGAAGACAATTTATTTACATTAAAAAATACTATTGAATGGTATTCTGCTTAAAGTGTATTGACCAGGAATTTAAAATGAGAGTCTGTCTTGATCCACTTTAATGATTATATTAAGGAATTAATAGCAAGTACAATCCTATAATTCCCTGCAGCAGGTAGGTAAAAGAAGAGATGCAAATAATAGTCTTATATCAGTTAAAATATAATCATTAAAGTCTCGAAACTGGAGGAAATAGGTAATGGAATGTCAAGGGCAGTATGATAAAATGAAAGTATGGCTGAGATGGGAATACCACTTTAAATGATTTAAAATGGCCAGCAGCAGCCTGCCCTACAGTGTGAGCAGAACTGGTTGCCACCTCTTATAAAACAGTCTAGGGGGTTAAGGGATGTGGTCTCACTACACAGTACTACATTCTGGAACCTTCATATACTGTATATTGGTGAGTTTTCCTGTCAGGCTGCTCAGCCATGATGACATATCATAGGATCATATCATTACCATCTGTTGTACATCATTACCATCTGTGGTGTGTAGTGAGGCCCTGCCCCCTGACCCCCCAGGAGGCTCTGCAAGTAGAGGCCATAAGTCCTGCTCATATTCCAGGACAGGTTGCTGATGCCCATTTTAAAGTAATCCCAGAGAACCCTTTTACATTTTCGTGCAATTTGAACAAGAGAACAGTTTGTGTCCTTTTCTATTTCACACACATAGATTTCATGAACTTTAACGAATTACAAAAATGTTATGTTAAAGCAAAACTCCAACTGTGATGCAAAAATAAAATTTTAATAGTGTCTTTGTAGGATATATTTATTACTCTTCTGCTACCTGGAAAGCATCAACGAGCAGTTAAGCCACAGTGGTATTAAAATGATGACATATAAATTAATATAGGTAGGGCTTAATGACTATGTAATTTATAATTTAGGTGTGCTCTAGTTATTATTAGTCCCTCCTGCTTACCTAAAAAGACTATATAAGCCCACAGCAGTCTAAAATCCCCCTATAATTTTCATAAAAGATTGGAAAGGGAAATGCTCTTTAGGGTACCTTCACAAGTGGCATAATCTTAAGCCAAGTTTGTATGATGTGCATTACAAAGGGTGAAATCTGTAGCAATTCTGTAGTAAAGATGTGCTGATTTTGTGGCAGTAAAACTATTTTATGGTGTGAAACTATGCCACGTGTGAAGGTACCCTTAAGGGAGAGTGTTGTAGTCCCTGTTTAAAAACACGTAAAGGGAGTCTGTCACCTCGAAAACCAGTTTCAAATTAGGCATAATGCCATGTAATGGTAAGAAGTAATAAGTACATAACCATACCTCGTAAAAAAACAGTCATCTAATCCTGAGAAATCCTTTTAGTTTTATGCAAATAAGGTTTTCGGTGAACTGTGGGCAGAGCTTATCTATTTGTTGTACCAGGCTTCCCCTTTGTAAAAACTACTGCATCTCAAACCTTAGGGATTATCAATCATACAAGAAGGGTAAGCACTGAGTAGTGATGCACCAAACGGAGCAGCCCCACTCATGGTTATCCAAAATCTTTACTTCCAAAAATTAAAAAGCATTTCTCAGAATTAGAGGAACAGATTTTCACAAAAAAGGTATTGTTATGATTCAGGGGAACCTGCACTCCATGGCAGTATGCTTACTTTGAAATTGATTTTGGAGGTGACTGACTCCCTTTAACACTAATTGCTAAATAGTCCTAAGCAGAGACACATAAACAGGATAACAGATCCCTCAGCCACTGCAAACACACTTGTTGATGGTTTCCAGGCAGAAGAATTTGTTTACACAAAATGACTGAAAATAAGTCAAAGCAGCAAAAGCAAGACATAAAGATATATAACAAAGAAGTGAGACTTTTCACCTGCTGACCACATAATAAAGCATAAATTGTGGAATTTCGCTTTAAGAGTTACTTCAATATCATCATTAATTGTTTTTTCTGTAAAACAATCAGCATCTTTAGTTGCTTATTGATCCCTGTTACCAGTCACTACAATTAATTATTGCCTAAATACTTATAAATACTTTTCACACCACTTAAAATAATGGATTATAAGTTAAACCCGCCTCCTTCATCGCATCATTAAAAAAAATATTGTCTTCTACCTTTGAAATGACTTAATTGATCAGTTTAAAATAAGTACAAAATTCTAAGGTTCCATTAAGATCTAAAGAACAAATATTTGTATTATAATATAAATCACATTGTATACAAGACATTCATACAGGAAAGCCAGTTTCTACAAATGAGAGGTAGACCTACTACTTAAAACTATATGTTTCCTGCTGCAGGAAAAAAAAGATTCATTTTTTTTACAGTCATTAAAAAAAGTTAAAAAAAACAATTAACAATATATACTGTAAGTTGAAGGTTAGGCCCCATAATTTAAAGACGTAAGCTAGAATATATTAAATACTCTTTAGTGTATACATAATGTATTCAAATATAAGATGCATACCAATGGGGCATTTTACCTTATGGCAATTGGGTTTTTATAATCAATACATCATCTGGCAAGTACCAATATGCATAATTAATGTGGTTAATACTATGGTTCTGGATACATTGTTTCATTGTACAGAATGTACTTATCTGTCATTCTACATTATATTGCATAGTTTGCTTTACCAAGACAGAAAAACCTGCATGACATTGATCAGAAGTTCACCAGACATTCGTCTCCCGTCTCGTAATGGGATATACAAAATTCAAAAAGGCAAAAAAAACATTTATTATATGACTGGTTGCTAAGCTAGTCTGGATGTATACAGTAGGTCACAGTGGAAGCACTTTAGCTAGCAAAGCCATTTAGAGAAAGCTACCATAACAAGCATCAAAGTCAGTGGAGAGTAGGAGATTTAATTTTTGGCTAGAAAAAGTCCAAAAAAGATAGAGGAGGTGGTTTGTGTTTTCACAAAGTTGTCTCCATTCCCCGGCTTCTCCAGAAATAAGTGTCTTCATCTGGCTCAAGCTCTATCCTAATTTGAGGCACAAGTCGTATGGGAGTACTTGGTGGGCTGGAAGGCAAGAGATCAGTAAGTTTTAGGTACCACTGTTGAGCTATAGGATGGATTAAACCACCCCTCTGTAACCCAATTATTATAACATTTCTGTTCTGAAAAATTGTAGTGTTCAGCATACTTTTCATTTTTCATTGCCCTGCATGTTTCATCCCATGGTTTTTGGCGATTTTTGACAAATCACTTCACAAAAATATAAGAATTAACAGTTTAACTAACATACAGTGCATTGTGGACCCTCCAGGCCCCTCTTACGAATGCTTGCTCCTCACTATATTTGTACAAGTTAGGGTGCATTCACATCACCGTTTAGCTTTCCGTTCTTCTTATCCAAAAAAACAAAAAAAAACAGGATCCTGTAAAAAAAAACTGATCCTGTTGCATCATTGCATCAGTTGACATCCGTTTGAGCCATTTCCGTCTGAGATCCGTTTTTTTTAGACAGGAAAAAAAAGTCCTGCATGCAGTACTTTTGTTTTCGTCTTAAAAAACAGATCTCAGACGGAAATGGCTCAAACGGATGACAACTGATGTAACAGAATCCGTTTTTTTACTGGATGCTGTAAAAAAATGGATCTTATGCAATCCTATGTATAACTAATGCAACAGGATCAGTTTTTTACAGGATCCTGTTTTTTTACTCTCTCTCACTTCTTCTAACGGATCAGAAGAACGGAAACCTAAACAGTGATGTTAATGCACCCTTACCTGTTAATGATCTTTTTCTCACAGCTTATATTATAAGTCCCAGTTTACATCCATTAAAAACATGGCAAAGATATTAAAAAGATAAAATCCTTCCATCCTTCATAATAATGTGATGTTGTATAGAGTTTTGGGGGTATTATCTCTCCTAGGGGAGAGAGCGCTATATTTAGCGTGAGGAGACTTATGGGCCATACATGCTCCTCTGGAATTCTGGGAAGAAAGGGATGCAAATGAGCTCTTAGCAAGCTCTGCCTCTAATGCCACCAGATGTAAGACAGCTGTTTTGGGGTGTTTGCCCTTCATCAATGCAGAGCAGAAAGTACTGGTACTCCACAATTTACCATGTTCCAGAAGGAACACATTTTAGAGTTCAAAGAGATTATTCACTAAATACATAACTGCTTTTGATATTGGTGTAGTTAGGACAGGAATTGTGCAATCGATTTATTAAGCTGGGTAGCTGATTGAACCATCCAGTTTGGAAATCAAAGGGTTTCCCCAGCCGTTTACATTGTTTCAAATAAGCTAACTAAGGCTAAATACTCATCTTACTGATCCCCGCTACTACCATTGTAATGCTTCATGGTTCCCCCACCAGTATCTACTTCCAGGCCCCTCTTAACATGCAGGATATGACAGCTCAACCATTCATTGGTTAAGGCAGGTCAACGCTGAGGCCAGTGACTGGCAAACAATCCCTGCACATCAAAACTTAGGAACTATGGACCTACGAGATCGATGAAGCTACACAACAGTAACAGCTGGGTATCGGTAAGGTGACTAAAGTGACTTATTTTATTATTTTACACAATACAGCACCTTTTTTGAAACACCTGGATAACTCCTTTAATAAAATTGCAAGAAAAACCCACCCTAAGCCCTGCCAAACACTTATTTTCCTTCACACCATCTATCTTAGTGTCCCTCACCTTTCACCCACACAACACTCTCATTATCACCTACACAACCACTAGTAAATAATGATTTCTTGGAACAGCGGGCTAACAGGTATTACACACATGAGTACATGCATAGCAATCCACTCAGCAGACTCAATAACCAATTCAAGTTCCTTTTTTTATCACCCCCATGGAGATTTTGCTAATCCTATTTACCTTCTAACATATTTCAGTGGATTATGTGTGTTAATTGAACAATGTTTATCGTGACTATAGAATGTAAAACCATAGCATGTCTCTTCTACGCTGCACTCTTAATGGTAAACCTTTGTTACTTCATTTATCTGAATATAGATTTCTATGTTAATGTTCAACGTCATAGGAGCTGAGATCTTTGTTATTTGCCATGAATTAAAAATATATATATGTTAAGGTATACTGGGCAGACATATGCTAAAAGTGTACACTTTTGGCACATGTCCAGAACAAATCTATGGATAAGTTAAACGTATGTGTTGAGAGCATTTACCTGTGTCTACCATGAATGTTTACATTGAAAGTTCATTGTGAATATACTGTACTTCAGGTCTTTTTTGTATTCTAAAAGATCAGAGGCAGAACCCCTAATAATCTTTCACTTTTTCTACATTTGCTACATCCATAGTTCTTTTTCTTTCTTTTATTAGGCATTGCTCTTTAATCCCTTGGCGTCATCCAACATACGTGTGGCGGAAGTCAGCTGAAGACTGCTAAATTGCTGAGGGGGCGACATAGCAAACCAGTGACTACTTTATTATACAGCACTTGTCAGTAGAGTGCGTGATCACAAATAACTCTAGTCATGGACATTTAAGCCCTCAAATGCCTTAGTCAATTGTGGCCATTGCATCAGAAGGGTCATTTTCCAGAAATGGGCTGTTTGGTTATTCCCCAACAAGATTGCAGGAGACATTCAACTGCTATGGCATTTGGGGTCCTTATGAAGGTTCCCAGACCTACCATAGCAAAGTTCCTAAATATCATTAATTATGGCAGTCTATGGTATATGTGATCTACGTAGGATCTTGGTTTATTTTTGGAATTGCAGCACAGCTCCATTGAAGTGACGGCAGGTGAGCTACAATACCAGACACAACCTGTAGACCAGCATAGTGCTGTTTCTTGAAGAAAACAGCCAAATGCTTCTAAACCGATAAACCCTTTAAAGTAGTGATATATTACTATGTAACACATTCAGTAATAGTTGTGATGCTGTACATTAGAATAAACTCAATAGTTTCTGCAACATTTCTACATGTGAACTTACTGACTCAGAGAAAAACCTACAATTGACATTTCCACTTTCACAGACATTTTTTTGTATTTCCTAGTAAAGTAAAACCTGATACAGACATACTGTATACTAACGCAGCTGTATAATAGATGGCTCACCTTGGCATATTCGACTGAATAAATGGAAGTCTTTCAGCATGATGTGTGTCGTTCAAGGAATGTAAATGGCTTTTCTCCTGCTTTGAGTAAGAAAAGAAATATACAGATAAATTGCATGCTCAGTGGTGACATTGGTCATCCAGTAGTGTAATAAATATGCGCATTATTAGTGAAACAGGAATGATTGGTACTCACAATGATAACAATGATTGTGGGCTATATGACCTTAAGATGATGTAATACTATATGAGCAATTTCTTAGCTCGAGAAAACATCTCTTCAAATGAAAATCTATGCACCCAAGAATAACGTATGCCTGCGCCATTCCATTTGATCAAATATGAGAATTTACCAACATCATGCATATACATTATTTTGTAGTAAGGTATTAATAATTAATAATATATAACCATTTTGATTTGGAAACATCTCACGAGTATGTTATCATTTGAATACATTTAAACACATGAGTAAAATAAATGAAGTGTATATAAGGATAATTAAAGAGTGAAATGATGAGTTTAAAGGGCATCTGTCAGCAGATTTGTACCTATGAAACTGTGTGCTTGGCAGCTGAAGGTATCTGTGTTGGTCCCATGTTCATACTTGTATGTGTCTGCATTGTTGAGAAAAATTATGCTTAAATATATTAAAATTAGCCTCTAGGAGCAACAGAGGTGTTGCCGTTACACCTAAAGGCTCTTCTCTCTCTGCAGTTCCCTCACTCTCTCCACTTTGACAGGGCCATCCAGTGAAAACATCATAATGCATGGCAGTGTCAATCAAAGTGGAAATGGCGCAGCAGTTGCAGAGAAGAGTCTGTATGTATAATGCTAATGCCCCTGTTGCTCCTAGGGGCTTATTTGCATATATTTAAACATCATTTTTCTCAACAATATGGGCACATATGAACATGGGACCAACATAGATGTGTTCAGCTGCCAAGCGCATGTGCCACAGGCCAGCAAGTTTCATAGGTACAAATTAGCTGACAGATGCCCTTCAATAACATATATATAGTCATGAAGATCAACCACTGCACATGAAGGAAATGACAGGACATAACAGGGTACCAATCCTTAAGAAAATGTAGCGAACCTTCATTTGAAAGCTACTGGTTTCCTTTCTAAGAATAAACATTAAAAATGGTAAGAACCTTAAGAATGTCAATCACCATTGGGCTTAAATCGAATTTATGCTGGACAACTCTACAAGTACTAAAAAAGTAATTTCTTTTGTAAGCTCCAATGTCTTAACATGAAAGTCTATAGTGTAACAGGAACATGTAGCCAAGTAATAGTAGCCAATTATTTTTCTGCCTACTGTGAAATTCTTTCAATGCATATAAGCTCGTAGCTCGGCTAATACTTTAATCTTATCACAGATCTCCTTGTAGAAGTTATAATATCCCTATAATAAAAATGGAAACCACTAGCTTGTAGACAACTACTGCCCACACCTTCAAGTAAAAATAACATGCAGTAAATCACAACAAACGGGATGATAATGATTTGTGCAAATAATGGCATCTTAATACAAAACATGTCTACAATACATGACATGATCATAGAAAGGATTATAGAAAGAACAACACAAAAAATGATAGGCAACACACAATGACCAATCAATGACCAAGTTTAGGTGAATAAGGATGTCCCGGATATGATAATGACCAAAGCTGCTAACAATTATTGACAGTTTGATAAATCAATGAGGAACCACAGGAAACCCAGAGAATTAGAGGAGGACATGAATTATTTGGAAAACCTAATAATAGTAAGTTAGCTGGGTTAGAAGAAACATTGCAGACGTACATAACACCAATCAGGCGATGTAAAAGAAAAGGAGGTTTAGGTGCAGTTTGTAGACTGTGCTCAGCTATATTTGAAAGAAAGTCAGTAACTTGCAAGGTTTCTTAAGAACAAGATTAATATGTCACCTACAATCAAGGATTAGAATAATTACTATGGTTTAATATAAGCTGGAAAGTTTAGTAGCGACTCCCACTAAGTTCAAATCTCTTTGATTGTGTGAAAGAGGAACAGATATCTTAACATAAATCAGAAATAAATCAACAGGTTAAAATAGTCTATGATCAGCACAAATATATAGAGTCATCTGCAGGTATATGGACAGGGTAGTGCTTCTATAGTAGACAAATTTGTCTCAAAGTCAGATGAAAGAGAACTGAGAATTGATGTTGGTTATATACACTCACCGGCCACTTTATTAGGTACACCTGTCCAACTGCTCGTTAACACTTAATTTCTAATCAGACAATCACATGGCGGCAACTCAGTGCATTTAGGCATGTAGACATGGTCAAGACAATCTCCTGCAGTTCAAACCGAGCATCAGTATGGGGAAGAAAGGTGATTTGAGTGCCTTTGAACGTGGCATGGTTGTTGGTGCCAGAAGGGCTGGTCTGAGTATTTCAGAAACTGCTGATCTACTGGGATTTTCACGCACAACCATCTCTAGGGTTTACAGAGAATGGTCCGAAAAAGAAAAAACATCCAGTGAGCGGCAGTTCTGTGGGCGGAAATGCCTTGTTGATGCCAGAGGTCAGAGGAGAATAGGCAGACTGGTTCGAGCTGATAGAAAGGCAACAGTGACTCAAATTGCCACCCGTTACAACCAAGGTAGGCAGAAGAGCATCTCTGAACGCACAGTACGTCGAACTTTGAGGCAGATGGGCTACAGCAGCAGAAGACCACACCGGGTGCCACTCCTTTCAGCTAAGAACAGGAAACTGAGGCTACAATTTGCACAAGCTCATCGAAATTGGACAGTAGAAGATTGGAAAAACGTTGCCTGGTCTGATGAGTCTCGATTTCTGCTGCGACATTCGGATGGTAGGGTCAGAATTTGGCGTCAACAACATGAAAGCATGGATCCATCCTGCCTTGTATCAACGGTTCAAGCTGGTGGTGGTGTCATGGTGTGGGGAATATTTTCTTGGCACTCTTTGGGCCCCTTGGTACCAATTGAGCATCGTTGCAACGCCACAGCCTACCTGAGTATTGTTGCTGACCATGTCCATCCCTTTATGACCACAATGTACCCAACATCTGATGGCTACTTTCAGCAGGATAATGCGCCATGTCATAAAGCTGGAATCATCTCAGACTGGTTTCTTGAACATGACAATGAGTTCACTGTACTCAAATGGCCTCCAGTCACCAGATCTCAATCCAATAGAGCATCTTTGGGATGTGGTGGAACGGGAGATCCGCATCATGGATGTGCAGCCGACAAATCTGCGGCAACTGTGTGATGCCATCATGTCAATATGGACCAAAATCTCTGAGGAATGCTTCCAGCACCTTGTTGAATCTATGCCACGAAGAATTGAGGCAGTTCTGAAGGCAAAAGGGGGTCCAACCCGTTACTAGCATGGTGTACCTAATAAAGTGGCCAGTGAGTGTATATATATATGGGCAGAGATATTTGCATAAAATAAATGTAAAATGAAGAATATAGCTTTGGAAGATGCCAAGAATAAAAGTGTATAGTATAATTTACCATACAGCAAGGCAGGCATTTTTCTGGAACATCTCATAAACCACAGTGGATCTACATCGCTTAAAACAGGGATGCTCAACCTGTGGCCCTCCAGCTGTTGTAAAACTACAACTCCCACCATGTCCTGCTGTAGGCTGAAAGCTGTAGGCTGTCCGGGCATGCTGGGAGTTGTACTTTTGCAACAGCCAGAGGGCCGCAAGTTGGGCATGCCTGGCTTGAAGTTTCAATACGTACAATAATCCATCCTTGCCCAACGTATCTTCTGTCATTTCCTTTGGCTGCACATAACTAAAGGTGCCTAACTTTGGCCTCCAAATGATACCAACTTGTTGGGCTCTTCTATTAGTCAGTTCTTTATTGTATTTAGACCCCAAAAGAAACATTTCCCATTATTGTCTATGGGTTATTAGACAAAGAGATAAAAAAAATTGTGAGCCCAAATGGGGCAGGCAATAGTGGGTTGCATTCCACTGTGCTATACTATGACTATACTATTTACCCTAGAATATTGTTTTCTTCCACTGGTGGGTATGAAAAATTTAAGTTTTTATGGAACTCTGCAATGCAATAAGGTCTGAATAATTGCTGGTTAATTATTTGGTTAAAAAGTTTTACAGGGGTTACTTTATGAAGTACAAAGTCAAAGATGAAGGAGCTCACACAAGATGTTTAGTGGAAATGTGAAGACAGAAGATTATTAGAAGATGAGATGAGAAAGTGATTGTGTGAGAAGAACTGCCCACAGGTGGCATGCAATTGGTTAGATCTACTCACTCTCACCAGGTTTGCTATCAGAAAGGAATGGTTCCTGTTCCATGATGTCCATTGGGATTTTAATACTGGGGACGTTTTCTGAATAAGGGCTGTCAGACTGCGGAAAAATGTGTAACAATTCTTAGAACAAACTTTGTGATTTCTGTTATAGAGAAGACCATCCTTCTTGTGGCATTCTTGATGTACAGGCAACCTTAGTAGTCAAATGCTCGAATTTACCAGTCAAAATAACAATTGCAAGTAAACCAATCAGTTCAACCAGTTACTATGGATCCACACATATTTGACAACTTTGTATTACAGAAAAAAAAACTATTTTACATTTTAAGTACAAATAAGAAAAGTAGCAATTGAATCAGATGAGCTAAATGAATACTAAAAAAAAAGTAATGAATTACTTAAGATATATGGTTATTAATTAATAAGTTAACAAACATTTTCCTAGGATCTGGTCTTTAGGTAGTCATAGACAATAGAGATTTGCTGGCAGTTACAGCTAATTATGATGGGATATGCTGACAATCTAATGTACCCACACTGGATCTACCATGAAATATATAATACGAACTACTGTCTATAGATACAGTACAGACCAAAAGTTTGGACACACCTTCTCATTCAAAGAGTTTTCTGTATTTTCATGACTATGAAAATTGTAGATTCACACTGAAGGCATCAAAACTATGAATTAACACATGTGGAATTATATACTTAACAAAAAAGTGTGAAACAACTAAAAATATGTCTTATATTCTAGGTTCTTCAAAGTAGCCACCTTTTGCTTTGATTGTAGGAAAACAGGCTGAACTGGATGGACAGATGTCTTTTTTCGGCCTTACAAACTATGTTATGTTACTATGTTATTAGTGCTTTGCACACTCTTGGCATTCTCTTGATGAGCTTCAAGAGGTAGTCACCTGAAATGGTTTTCACTTCACAGGTGTGCCCTGTCAGGTTTATTAAGTGGGATTTCTTGCCTTATAAATGGGGTTGGGACCATGAGTTGTGTTGGGCAGAAGTCAGGTGGATACACAGTCCTACTGAATAGACTGTTAGAATTTGTATTATGGCAAGAAAAAAGCAGCTAAGTAAAGAAAAACGAGTGTCCATCATTACTTTAAGAAATGAAGGTCAGTCAGTCCGAAAAATTGGGAAATCTTTGAAAGTGTCCCCAAGTGCAGTCGCAAAAACCATCAAGCGCTACAAAGAAACTGGCTCACATGAGGACCGCCCCAGGAAAGGAAGACCAAGAGTCACCTCTGCTGCGAGGGCTATTTGACCAAGAAGGAGAGTGATGGGGTGCTACGCCAGATGACCTGGCCTCCACAGACCTGAACCCAATCGAGATGGTTTGGGGTGAGCTGGACCGCAGAGTGAAGGCAAAAGGGCCAACAAGTGCTAAGCATCTCTGGGAACTCCTTCAAGACTGTTGGAATACCATTTCAGGTGACTACCTCTTGAAGCTCATCAAGAGAATGCCAAGAGTGTGCAAAGCAGTAATCAAAGTAAAAGGTGGCTACTTTGAAGAACCTAGAATATAAGACATATTTTCAGTTGTTTCACACTTTTTTGTTAAGTATATAATTCCACATGTGTTAATTCATAGTTTTGATGCATTTAGTGTGAATCTACAATTTTCATAGTCATTAAAATACAGAAAACTCTTTGAATGAGAAGGTGTGTCCAAACTTTTGGTCTGTACTGCACTTTTAGTAAGTTTAGAATTCATTGAGTACTTAAATGGTCACTAACTTTTTACACAACTTTGCACAAATCATGAGTGCAAGCGAGTTGAAGAAACTTTGTAATATGTCAGAGAAAAAAGCCTTGTTCTAGGATTATAAGGTAAAACACAACTAAGAGACACAAAACTAGCTTTGTCTCTAAAATAGATGAGAAATCTAACTTGTGAGACCAAAAAGGACTGTCTGCTCACTAAAGGATCAATTTATAACACCCCATACAAGTCTATTGAGATTGTACCAGCTAATAGACAGTTTCTATCTCAGCCCAAGTTCTTGATTCATATCAGTACAGGTCAGTACTTCTTTATAATGTTCTCCATGATCCTGAGGCTGCTTCTGAGCGAGTGTGAGAATGGAGGAAGATTCTCCATTACTTTCTGTGTGCAGTGTATGGGAGCTAATCTTCACCAGCTCGAGGAGAAATGCAAACTAAAAACTGCTAAAAATACCAGATGTAAGTCATATCATGGTCAGAAATAGTGTAATTCCTCATGTACACACACACGGTATTACTGAAGAATGAAAAGTCTGCTGAAAGGTTAGGTAAGCTTTAAATACTTCTTTATTTGTACCCCATTTAAGGGGTTTTCTATAACTACTGATAATTTCATTGTTTGCAAGGCAAAGCTCCATATTTTTTAGCAGTGACTGTGTCTGGAATTACACTTTGCTACTTCACATCTCAATCCCATTCATGTAAATGGATCCGAGCTCTAATACCAGACATTATCAAAATTAGGGAGCTGTGTCTAGTAAGCAATAAAGGGGGCACAGATACAATACCATAGCCTGCTCCATTCAGCTGACTGCTGAGATTTTGGCTATTAGTTCCAGAATAACCCTCTAAGGTTAATGAAAAGAGAAGCAACATTCTCTGTAGGGGAGCAAAATATCAAGTTAGTACATCGATTTTCTACCATTTTGCAATAAAATTTGCACCCTTATGCCACTTTTCACCACCTTCGCCATTTTTGTAAAGTGGCATACAAGTGGGAGTAGGCTAAGTATACTAATTTGATTCTACACAGGTTTATCATTGAACTTAAAAAAAAAATTTGCAAAAGTTGATTGCAAGCCCTTGCGGCAGGGTCCTCTCTCCTAATGTACAAGTTTACAACTTGTCTTGGTCATGCTTATTGTACTTATATCCATCCTCAAACTCATTTCAAATCAACAAGTTGCATTTTGGTACATTACCCTTTGGTTCACATAAGCAACAATTTGTATCTCTCTAGATAGCTTCACAAATATTAGATTTTTGAAGCGTCTGGCTGCTGGTGTGACAAAACTTTTTCCAGGAAAGTGGTTTGGTTGCTGCCTTTAATCCGTCCACATTAGACATACGTTGATCTAATTTGCCTTAGTGTCAAGGGGAAGGAAGGATCCTGCATGTTGATTTTCAACATTCCCAACCCTTTGCTTTCTGGTTGATACATTCTACTAGGGGTGTCTTGTAAAAATTGACTTCTTTCTCATAGTTGATAAACTTAATTTCTTTAGCCCAAAAGTAAAGAACATAAAGTTAGAAAAAGTTTCCTGCATTGGCCAGCGCAGTCAAGCTGAGAAAAAAAGCCTCCCTGCTGAAGGTGAATGACCTTACTACTCATTGAGCTCTATGCTCTACAGCCATAAAGAGCAAAAAATATCCTGTAAAGGCAAGTTACCATAACAACATCTAAAATAAAGCTACATATATCAGGCCTTCATATCTTGTCTTATCCACAACTGTAGCTTTGCCTTGGCCTTCTCATGAAGAACAGAGTTGATTTTACAGTAGTAGGGTCATAAATCACAATTATTCAATAACAGTTTTTATTTGGTAGCTGTGTATTTTATGTAGGAGACGAAGAATGCTATGTTTGTTAGTTATACTCATTTTATGGCCATAGTTACAAGCCTATGGCTTTGGATGCATGGAAATTTCCATGTTTTATTTGAAGAAAAACAGCACTCACTGCATTCAGTACAATGATGATACCCCATGTAGAATACCAGTAATAACAATGCTTGCAAGTTGTAGAACGGCGAAGAATAACTACTGCCATTTTCCTTTTCTGCCCTAGAGATCTGCTTAGCTGAAACGTGACTGTGAGCCCTTGTGAGAAAATATCTGTCATGAGATAAAGCTATAAGTTACTTGGTGAGATTGGAGAATGTGCCGGTACATATATATAATAGTGATAGCTGATTAGTTCCTAGGATGCATTGCTGGAGGACAATATACATGGGTAGGAGTTTAAGTTGCATAGAAACTCCTAAATAGTGAAATCTACCGCAGTAACAGGATATCAAACATAAAAGAAAACTACATTCGCTTGTGCAGCAAAGCTATCAAAGGATTCCTCCAACTTCTGTAAGTATCTGCCAAATAAATGCGTAGAAATCATAAGTGCCAGAAAAGCTTTCAAGTGCCCAGCATCACGCCGTAGCCAACTTCTCTATGTGCTGCTGACTGTCCAGAATGAAAGTGATTTAGTCAAACATCTGGGATTACATAAACTTCACTGACAGCCTTTAAATGTCATCGTATTTGCATAGCAAAAAAACTGAAAGTTACAGCAGGAAAATTGATTACATTTAAGATCATAAAACTATGTAAAAACCTGAAAAAATGTATGCCATATCCATTAAGTTAGATTATCCCATCTAATACTTTCATTAGCAAGCTAAAGTTCATTACTTAGATGCAAACATGAAGATTAGTTCTCATGACCCACTATGGACAGACACATATACGAAGCTTAAATATTAAGCTGGGATTATAATACAAGGCATCGAAATGCCATTTCAAATCTCATAATCATCCAAAGAGTTGACGTTGTCATTTTGTATTTCAGAATGGGTGAAGTGTAATGTAATGGACTTTGAAAGAACATTATATCTTATTATAATGAAGCTAAGGTGAATTGTTTAGGCTTGATGACCCTTATAGAAAGAGTGCCGGTTCCCAGAAGAATTATGGGTCATAAGAATAATTACGGTTTATAAAGAAGAAAATCTAATGTATAGTGGTCTATAGAGAATTAGCAATGTGTTCCTGACCTCTAATGTTTTTTATTAACAGCTTTTCAGGTCCTAAAGCTGGCCATACATATTAGTCTTCAAGACTTTTCTCAAGCTGCACCTACTCTCTGGAATGCTCTTCCCCGGAATATCAGGTTAATTCCCAACTTGCCTACCTTCAAACATGCCTTAAAAACACATCTTTTGGCTGACACACTAATGTTTGTAGGGAGCTCCCGATTTTTCTCCTACAGATGATGTCGGGGGCGACAAGGATTAGGCAAAATGATATTTTCACTTGATCCTTTTGTTCTCCCAGGATATAAGCCGCAGTCAAAAGTGTCTGGCTGCAAGTTTCTCTGCTCTCCCCATAGAATACACGTATTCATTCAGCTGAGCTGAACGTGTGTGGTTACGGGAAAGCCAGGAGGAAGTTGGCTAACAGATAAGGTGGATTTACATGGGTAGATTATTGGGAGGGAATGTTCCTGAGAATGCACCATACCGACAATTTGCCCATCTGAAGGTGTAACAAAACGCTTGTTCCTCGGGTGATCCTGTCATTCGTGCAAGCACCAAAATGATCTTTTCTAGGTAGCACATCATCAGCGAGCTGATGCCCAGAAAATATGCTGTATAGGGATGAGCGATAGCAATAGTGTGGAGGTGATCGCTACGAGCAGCCGAGAAGGAATGCTTCATTTCGGACAATCTGCTGCTCCTCGGCATGTGTAAATGAGTTGGGCTGTTGGTAAAGTACTAAACAAAGACTTGTCAGTTAATCTTTTGCTCAGGCTTGAAGAACCCTTTGAAGACAGCGGGTTCTCTTATCTCATCCTACACTGTAGACACAAATACAAAAATGTGCCTTTAACTCCTGCTGAAAGGATGGGAGAAGTGCATATCCTAATGAGAAAAAGTAAAAATGTCTTCCTTACATCTTCATTGTCGCTGTCCAGGCTTCCCTTCTTCTTTTTCTTTTTCTTTTCATCCTCCTTCTTCTTCTTGTCTTTCTCAGGGATCACATCATCTAGGAAGCTAAGATCATGTTGAGAAAAGAGGTAGTCCATGGCTTTCCTCACTGCTACGAGAGCCAGAATCTGGAGGAGGGAAATGTTAATATAAGGGTTTCAATTCATATCATGGAAACATAAGTACATCTCTCATATTAACATTGAAGTTCATTAAAAGGATTTATTTACTGTAGGTTATTATTTGGAATTTTTGCATGGATACGGACTGATCAATATGGAAATGTATTTTTTCAGTTCTCACGGTGCCGTTGAAATTTTTTTTTCCCTAATGGCCTTAGGGACCTACATTTTGAGTATGGGAGTCAGTGGCAGACAAATGCAACTGTATGGCATAACAGCCTTATTTCGTCAACTAATACTTTATGGTATGGTTACTAGTACATTGAATTCTTAAATTATTTGGCCACTATAAGGTGCATCATAAGAGGGGAGGCATCAACAGAACGTACTGTCCAAGGCATTATTAGACCTAAGGCTGGCTTGAAATAAAATAATATTTATAAAAAAAATAAATCACTCACCATAACTGGGAATATAATAGCAGCAACTGTTGATTTCAGAATCCATAGCAGCGCCAGACATAGAATTTGAATGAAAGTGAATAGGTGCACCCTTCGCAAAGGAACATGGCGTAAGTAAATGAAATCTGGCTGATGTTTAGCAGGCATCAAAAGCAGCTTCAGGCGGTCCATGAACTGGTGAAAAGGAGTACAAAAAACATTGTATGTTAAAGGCTAGAGACACCTTCAGGGCAATTGTTTTTTGATTCCATGTTAAAGGGAGTCTTTCGCCTGTTTTTCACCTATATAACTAAGAGCACTGCCCCACAGAAGATTGCAAACATATCCCAGACATACCTGTGTGCACTTTGTGTCTGTATTACATGTCCAGAAAAAGCACTTTTATTCTGTAGGAAAACAGCTCCCAAGTGCCCAGCTGAAAGTGAAAGTAAAAACAGCTTTCTCTCCCGACTCAATTTCTAACAGCTATATCTTCTGATATACTGGATATAATGCTGTGATTTTGGTATCATTTGAAAGCTTGGAAAGCTTTCAAAGATGTTCAGAACCATTTTCTATCTGCTACCAATCCCAAGATATGAGCAGCTAAAGCAGCCCTCCCCTCTTCAGTCTGGTTTGCTTTGGGCACTTGCAGCAGCAGAGCTGGGCACTTGGGAGCTGTTTTCCTTCAGAATAAAAGTGCTTTTTCTGGACATGTAATACAGACACACAGTGCACACAGGTATGTCTGGGATGTGTATGCAGTCTTCTGTGGGGCAGTGCTCTTAGTTATATTGGTGAAAAATAGGTGAAAGACTCCCTTTAATCGTATTGTGCTAAAATCATTCTTTATTAAAAATGTTCAGCTGCTTCTGAGATACGGGGTTAAAAATTAGTCTGTATACAGGCTCTCAGTTTCTGTTTTTTCTTAAATCCCGTTATCTGTCGACTCATATGTAGCTGTTATCTTTGATCTCCTGACCTCATAAACACTCATTATAGCTCAATCCATATAAACTGATAAGAATATGACTTAAATAAGTGTTTGTGAGGTCAGGAGATGAGAGATAAGAGATAAACATAACTGCAAACAGACTGATTTTTAACCATGTATCTCAGAAATTTCTGAACATTTTTAGTGAAGGCCAACTGAAAAAATTATTTTTAGTCCAAAATTAGTAAAATGCAATTTTAGATTAGAAAAATGCCCGGAAGTTGTACATAGCCTTTAAATATGGTAGGTACTTGTACATTCCAAGTACAGAATTTTTTCAGAATCTAACAGAATATAAGGGTTGTAATAGACATCACAATTTTTTGGTTTGACATGAATTACATTCATAAATGTATTTCCACGTTCCTGCATTTTGGATTTGGGATCTTCAAAGACTGGTTTTATTAATCATAAATATGTCTCATATTTCTAGTATAAATAATTCAAGGAAGTCTCATTTAAACCTGTGATTGAAGCATGTTACATTAATTTATTACCCTGTTCATTGTAGTTTTTTTTATAGCACCACAAAGAAAACAATTTTTGAAATTGTCAACATAAAGTACAGCCACTTCGGAATCGGCTTATCTGAAAGTGCTTTGATAGAAGAAACTGAGAGGATGACAGTTTACCATCAGTGTCTGAAAAGCTAATTCAAACATAGCCGTCAATATGGCTATACATCTTGTTGCTACTTTTGAATAAATGACAGCAGCAACAAAACTAAAACATGAAAATATCTCTGTAAGTAGGACAATCAGACGAGTGGAAGAAGATGAGATGCAGCAGTGGCACTACCCTGCATCATGTCTTCTACTTGTCTGATTGCTTGCCCAATGCCACATGTCATCCAGAGGGAGCGAGCCTGGCTGAGCTTCAGCCGTCAACGTTATTACACATATCCAGTGGTTGTTGCGCCTCCAGCACCACTTTAGAAGGTGAGAAGCTCTATCACAAGGGGCCTTTCCTGGACATGATAGACTTCCCTGTGAAGTGCTCTCCTTTTCTTTTCTAAGTAGGACAATTAGCATTTCCAAAATGTGGCTATGGCTCTAACTGTTGATTTACAGGTTAGATGTATTGGAAGGAAATGTTTTTCAATTTTGTAGTCGGGTGATTTGGTAATGCTGATTTACCTGTACTCCATTGAGCGATGCTACTCCCATATATAAGAAGACTCCATACAGAACAGGCATAGGGATAAACTAGAAAATAGGAAGTAAAGGCATAAAAATATTGAAATATTAAAAAATTTAACATCATTAAAATTCTATCTATTAATCTACTTTGCTGTGAAACTGAATCATGTAATGGCATTCAATGTACAGTATAATTTTGATTAAAGCGTGTGTTCTCTGCCATTCCTAACCTGTAGTTTGACCTGTGTCTCTCCCAAAGGTAAAGGTTCTGATAATAGAATTACATTTGGAGAATGCTGTATAATATTGTGGGGGGATTTGTGAGGTGTGACATTTCCTTTGCAGCATGGTGCCTATTGAACTCAGTGGGGGATCATGAAGACATGACCATGCTGTGTACTTTAAACTTGTAGCCACCATTTTCGCCAGTTTTCTATAGCATTAATATGTCCTAAAAGACCATGATGGCACAACACCTTTAAATGAACGCTGACAATGGGGACATTAAGTAAACCCCTATGCCAGTTTTTTGGCATCAGAAAGTCACATGATTTTGCACAAGATTTTGCAAAGATGATGGCAGTGAGGGGCCTTGGTGGCCCAGCACATTTATTATATCTGATGTAAATTGTACCTGAAATCTACGGCACCTCTGAGCCATTCTGCCAAATGGACCAGACAAGAGGCACCACAAATATTAAGAGGAGTGCGCTTCTTAATTACTCTGATATATCTGTCACCAGAGGGTAGATACCAGTTATAAAGTTCTCCTAATGTGTTTAGATAGTACCACAAAGGAAAAAAGTTTAGAGGGAACCTGTCACCATGAAAGTTTTTTTGAAAAGATCCAGTAGGAGAAGCCATTCAATGATTGGCAGCCTTCCCTGCATGGGCATGCAGTCAGTCACTGAGTAGGATCACCCAACTCCTAAGCCCAGCATGAGCAGAGATTTTTATGAATAAGTTCTAAGTTAGACCGAATCTTTTCGCAGAAGTCTATACCATACATCAATCTGCTCAGCTTCTCCTGCTCTATAACATGATGCTGGCAGATCAGATTGTTTGTTCAACCTGACCATTTCCCTTTACACACTGATGTTTTGAGCAGAAAGTAGGACACAGATGTATTACAAACTCTTTTCCATTGTGTTTAACACTGAAAAGACCAATGACCACAAACTCACAAAGCCAAACACCTTAATAAGTTATTAAAGTTTAGTCTTTGATCGCCAAGATCTAATTTCTAAGGCATGCTGATATTGCTCCCGACTGGAGCAGAAATTACTTTGCACAATAAGTTAATTAATCCACTTGCCAAATCCTTGTGACCTTGACAACAAAGCTGTATAGTGCTTGAGTCAGGAGCTGAGAATGATGTTTACTAGTTGTAATACTAGGAGAATGCAAGTCCAGGTAGATTGCAGTAGTTTGGTATTAACATGAGCATGCATATATTTAGTCTACCACTTGGTGGCAGTAACAGCCCACTTGAATTCTGACAAAACTCCTAGTAAGTGTCTGGTAAACTTTGTAAAATTACGTATTTTTTTTAAATGTCTATATTTTTACCCAAATCCAAGTGTCCACATCTTTTGTTAAATTACACTGCATTATACTTGCAGTATACAATGCTATAAGTACCTAAAGAGAAAATCCACTCACAGGGACATGTAGACGTAAAAAATACTTTGAGCTTTAAAAAATGAAAACACTTTCCAGTGTTCAATCAACCCCTTCATCAGGTCAAACAGAAACTGAATCCATCTCCACCATAAGGATTCTGGCTGCAGCTTCACCATATACATAGATATACAATAAGGTCTGTATGTGACCTGTGTCCACCAGCACAGCACCCATAGGTGCACATGCTTTTCTTATCTTCTTGAAACAAGCACCGTAAATATAGTTCAGTCATGTATAGATTTGTCTACCATTACCTTTCCACAAGTTTCATAAAAGTCAATCATTTTTTTATATTACAAATTCAATACGTTATCATGACTTGCTAGCAAAACCCTCGACAGGCTGCAATCCACATTACAACCACTGGGTGGTCACATATACATATATATGGCATAAACAGAGTATCGCAGTATTGTGGTTTTTTTTTTTTTAAACACTGGTCATCTCATGCTGCTCATCTCGAGATATGTTGAGCCAAGAGGAAAGGTAAGGATGGGCACATCTACACATTAGTTGCTAACAGGATTGCTGAGTGTAGCTTTTACAAATCTGGGTTTGTATCAGATGAGATTCTTCATAACACATGGGTAATATTACAGAGTATGAGCTGATATAGTATAAGACTGAGAGGCTGCTTTGTTCATAGATATATAGTATAAAACATGCAGCTGCCAGAACAAAAGACATTGTACTTAATATCCTAAGACCCTAATGTTCCAGGTTAAGTCAGCATTCCACAGTAAGAAGGCAAACAGCGCTGGAACAGGCAGTTCCCAGTTGTTACAATAATGAAGGATCATGCAGAGCAAGCAGCACTAGACAGTTCCAATAATATTAACATATTAGATTCCAGCAGAATATGAGCATTAAATATTGAATGTACGTACGGTGCCCTGACTATAAGGTATGCAAAGCTTGCAGGCCCACCAGGGCTATGGTGACATGGGCACAACCACCTCTTTGCATGAGCAAAGCAGTGTTATGAGTTTAAACCAAGCAATTAATGCTCCATTTTATAATGAACTGTATAAGAATTCTACATGGGGCACAGGTTTTTGCCTACAGCAGTAAGTGATAGTTTTTGGGTGGGTCCTAGTACAGATTTTGAACAGGGCCCTCTAGGCACTTATAGGCTCTGTGTAGATGTTAGCAGTAAATATAGTACTATGGTATTTGGCTTAATGCCAGTAGATAAGACAAGCGATATGCTGTCTATTAAAAAGTAACTTGGGTTTCATATAAAAATGATTCCTTGGAAAACTGATTGTATTCTAGTGTCCTTGCATACATTAAGATCTTCCGTGTACTGCTACCTATAATATTAGAGGAAAGTTGGCGTAACCTGCCTATTTCAGGTGTATGGGTGTGTCCCAACAGCAGATGTTGTGTGAAAGGAGGATTGGGCATGTTACAGTTGAATATGCCCAATCCTTTGTTCAAACAGGACATAAGCCATTATTTTGACAGGACATAACCCAATGTTAAATATGCTGGAATGATTGTGCATGCTTGTGTATTGGGGGGGGGTCTGCAAGTGAATTGTCACTTACTACTCAATAAAAAAAATATCTTCCTGTCTAAGAGGACCCTTAGTGGGTTGTCCAGCCTTTTTTTAAGTAACGGCCTATCCTCAACCAAATGGAGGCACATTCAAAATATGTACTAGAGTTCCCACAGCAGGGTGTAGATCATCCAATGGGTAGCTAATCCATTGTAAAAGAATGGTGGGTGCTGGGGGCAATTAATTGTTTTCACAAGCAGCAAAATCCAAAACCATAAAAGTGTGTAACCTTTGCTATCACTCACTGTCCTTTATGGTCCTAAACAGTCTATAAATTCTTTGCTTCCTTCTCTCAGAAGTTTGGCACTTGAAGGGATGGAGGATTCTTGTAGTGGGCCTCACACTGCACAGACCCATGCAGCTCCTCACACTTTGGCTGCCAAGGCCAAACTCAATGACTGATACAATCAGACTATACAGCTCCTCCCTCAAAGGTGGCAGGTCCAGCTAGCCTCTTGCTGAGCATGGTACAATAACTAAGCTGTTTTCCCATTTCAGTTCTTAAAATCACATGCAAAGCATGGAAAAAAACATTAATCCAAATGTTATGGCTCTGCAATAGTAGTGGACAGCACTTGTCGTTGCAGCATTGCTCCCATTGAGGTTTTATCCTTTTATCATTTATCAAAATTGTTTGAAATTTCTCAGCAGTATTTCTGCATAATAAACCCCAAAGATAATTTCTTTACCTTCAGTATGGGTGCCATGAAAACAGATAAACCGGTCAGTAAGAACACCATAATTCCAGTTACTCTTTGTTCCCTACAAACCAATAAACATTAGTAAGATATTAGCCTTATGACAACCTTCAACATTAAAGTGAAAATTTCATTCGGCGCCAGAAAACAGCACTGTCCACTGAGTAGTTTACAGAGCTGGTAACTGCAGCACTGCTGCCTTTGAAGTGAATGGGGACAGTACTGTAGTTACAAGCTCCATCCATTGCAGAATGGATGGAGCTGTGTAGCCCTGGAACCAACATCCAGCACTGGAGCTACAATTAAACAGCTGATCAGCGGGGTATCCTAGCCCTGCTGACAGGGGCGTAGCTAAAGGCTCATGGGCCCTGGTGCAGAGTTCAGCTTGGGCCCCCCTTCCCTCAGTGCTCTGTGTTTTTCTTATGCGGCACAAGGTTCTTTGGGCCCCCTAAGGCTCCTGGGCCCGGTAGCGACTGCTACCTCTGCACCCCCTATAGCTACGCCCCTGCCTGCTGATCTGATATTGATAGCCTATCCAGAGGACAGGCCATCAATACAAAAATGCTGAACAAGGCCTTTTAAGAATTCTCCTGGTTTGGAGGTACTTCAGCAAAAGTATTTGTAAACTGCATGACTAATAATTTCCTCTCATTTTCTTAGGCAGATTGCTTTAATTAAAAATAAGGTTGACCTTTATATAGAGCAGGAGCCATTTAGGATTCAATCTCACTACAAAATAAAGGGACTGCAGGGGACACTTTCCACCTATCCAAAGTATGTATGTCATCAACCCCCCCCCCAAGCAGTGGTCACACATGTGCACTACTGCTCTACTCACTGCCTATTGGACTGAAAGAGATCCCTGTCAGTCCCACAATGATGAAATGGAGAGGTAGCACACAAGCTTGACCACTGTTCACTTCAAAACGGGAACATGGGTCACTCATTCTTGTGATCAGATGGGGTCCTAGCAGTGACCATACATTTATCACCTATGCTGTGGACCAACCCTTTTTACAGGTTAAATTGTGGTCTAGATCTTACGTTCCTAGAAAGGTACATGCCCTGAGTCCAAAGGATAATTGCGGCATGCTTTGATTTTAATAGGCAATATATGATCATTGGGATTCATTGTGGTAAAGGTGTTTGGCTTAGGAATGCTTAGAGATACAATTGTTTTAATGTTTCAGCCGAGATACCTCCAAACTATAGACACTCTTTAAAAAGATCCAATCAGACTCCAGGTAGTACAAACATAATTTCAGGATCTTTGATGTGTCTGTCTTACCTTACACCTAAGAACTTCGGTTGCTCTCCAGGAGCGGATGTCTCAGTTTCCATTTTCAAGCTGTCGATGTGAGCTATGGAGATGACAGTTGCAGCCACATACCAAGGAAGAGCCATAAAAGAACACACAATCATAAGGACTGCTACCCAAAACAGATCCAAGTGATACCCTGCTCCTTTCTGAAGGAAAAATTAGAAACATAGACAGAATAGTCATATTACTGTTGATGGATCATGTTACGACAGAGGGCCTTATTATATACTGTAGAATTATCTTTCCCTCTGTGAAATACCTCTATATAATGAGATAAATACATAGCAGGAAATTTACCCATAAAATAATCTCAGGTAAACGGATATTTTGGCAGGATGAAAGATGCTCTTAACTTAAAGACAAGGATTCTGAGTAATAATGGGTGGCCCTGAATTACTCTTCATTTGTATCTCTTTAAAGGGCTACATGGACTAAATGACCTGAAAAGTAATCTGCAGAAGAAATCTTCCTGTATACTAAGAACTAACAACATGTCAGTTCCACACTGCTTACTAAGGACAATCCACCTTTCTATAACTCTGACATGAGTAACAAGGCTCACTGTTATCTTTAAAGAAAAAGTCAACCATGCTTTGCAACACACTTTGCCTCTCATGACTGGCTCTGAAACACCATGAAATAGAGTTGTGTTCAAAGGCATGGAACAAACGTTTCAATGTTCCTTTCACCTTAAGTCACCTCATTTTCAGTACCTGAAAGAAGAACTTCTAGTAACTAAGCCAAGGCTGGGGATGAAATTGCAAACTACTGTCGAAATCTCTAGTAACACAACACTGCCGTGTGCATGGAAACAGCACGATGCCTGGGCATAAATAAGTAAATGGTGTCTGTGGCTCTCTCATAAATGTTTCAGCTCTCTAATAAAGATGTGAGGAAATGCACAGTAGTTGAGGAATGTAGTAAGCCAAACTTGGTAGACAAACCTTAAGCTTGTGTTCCTTCCTGTTGACAATGACACCTGTAATCTGTTGGTCCATGAAGATTAAAATGGTGACAAGAAGAGCTGGGAGAGCTGATGCTAGGTATACCCACCAAGGGTTGCCTCCAAATGGGGGCACAAACCATCCTCTATGAGGACTTGTTGGCTAAGCGAAGAGAAAATAAAAGAGGTTGTCTTTGATAATACATATGTACACATTAGTGATAATGAGTTATAGATCTAGCAATGTTGAGGTAGTCATATGGCAGAAATCATTATAATACTGTAATCATTGGACTTCTGTATATATGCATACTGTAGTTGGACATACGTAAGTTGGATGTTTCATAATATGATAGTATAAGATATACCACTTACTTTAAATTCAGTGGGAACAATAAGCTTTGGTGTGTCAACTCCAACAAGGGCATCAATTCCACAGAAGATCAAAATTGATAAAATGATGGCAAAGTCACTGATGAGTTTTCTGGCCTGGAATCAATAAATCAATCATATTTTATTGCATTACAGAACAAAGTTGATATAAACAGATAAACTAAATAAACACAGATAAGATAGATAGATAGATAGATAGATAGATAGATAGATAGATAGATAGATAGATAGATAGATAGATAGATAGATAGATAGATAGATAGATGTTCCAGACATGCAACAAATGTCTAATGTTATACCAAATATTGGTTGGCTTAGTTTTTGACAAAATTTGGTGCAAAATGGTACAGCACAAATGCATCAATTTGAGCCAGCTTGCACCAGATTTTGCCACATTTTATGACAAGGTCTAGGTGCACCCACTGGTCAATGTGGGCCATTGTTTTCATGATTCTTGACAACTCTGTCAGTGATTTTTTAAGTGTTTCATAGCAAAGGGGTGAACAGTTACATGTTCAAGTTCAATTTACCAACAATGAATGTACATAACATTGAGAAGATTTTCACACTAAAGGGTATTTTCTGTCACACAGGGCCTTAGCTATATCCATTATTTTTAATAAGAAAGGAAAAAATGATAATTAGAAGAAACATAAGTAATGTTAGATTTTTCTGTATACTTAGCCTTTAAATATAAAAATATAACATGAATTATTTTATTTCATGTTTTCTATGTTTTAATTGATTTATTGTCGTAAATAAAAAGTTACACATTTTTCTATCTGTTCAAAACATTATCCTATGAGTTTGAAGAATTCATATTAAAATACTGGAGGCCCATGCTTGAGAAAATAAACGCTCTACGGGAAGTCATGTTCTAGTTAATGTAGAACATTCTCTTTTCTTTCTCATATTCTCAAAGCAACAAATCTATTTAGCTGACCTGAAAAGTAAAAGTAGGGAAGAATTTGCTTCAGTGAACTTTCTATTACCTGATACTTTAATGAACTGGCTACAAGAAATGTCTGTATGCAGGCTGTGTTTCAATTGCTCTGCAGAGCACTGGGTGATCACACACATTTCCGCCCGGCAAAATTGTGGTATCACTTTCTGGATCACACACAAAGAAGGAACTAGTGCAATATAAAAGGATCCGCCTCATTAGAGGGAAAGCTATTATTAACATAAGCCTCCTATACATAAAATTTTAGAATACATGGGAATAAGAGCTGTAAAGGGCCAGTTAATATATGTACTAACATAAATCCAGAGGATTTAACTTTTGTGACTTCTGAAACCCCAGATGATCAGCTGTTTTGGGGGAAAGAATGGTCTGGACAGTGGTCATATTGTAGGGGAAATGTAGTATTACAACATCATCTATCTAATAAATAGTTGGGCCAAGCTCTTCAGAACCAGAATGGAATTCCATGTAGGAGATCCTACTTTACTCTGCTTTTATAGTGCATATGGAAAAGGTTGTCATGCTTAGACCTCTAATTGTGCAATCATTTGCTATCTTGTAGAGGGTCTCCATCTAGTCTCCAGCTGTACCATTATGTGACCTGAAACAGTTCATTGTGCTGCCTGCAGCCTTTAATCTACTGTGGAATTATACAACTTGGAGCACAACAGTCAAGGATTTGTAGCCTATAGTTTACACGGGTAAAATAATGTGATCCTATTAAGATCCTTACTAAGCTAATACAAAGTGATCTAAACTGATGTACTGTATGAAAAATGATCTATCAAACATGTACAAAATACAAAGACAAATATGTTGTTAGATAGTACTAGTGCAATCTCAGGTTTTGGGCCAATAACCTCATATCACCATATCCTAGAACAGAAGAAAGATATTAAAAAGTTTTTACAATTTTACTGTTTAAACTTATGGTAGGATTCTTTCAAAGTGCATATTTCAACAAAACATGTGAACTTTAGATATAATTATCTACAGTGGGATGTGAAAGGGTTATACAGGTTTCTAAAATCAATTGGCACTGGTTCGATGCTTAGTATTCCTTCTGGCTTGAAGGAGCTACATACCCGGGCAAATGCTGTAGCCTCTTCATTGACTGGTCCAGAGAGTCAAGAGGTGCTGCAGTCAGTGTAGGGTATTCCAGTATGGCATGTTACATACAAACCAATGTCCGGACTTAAGTAAAGAATGAAGCGCCTGCAGCACTCACAGTTCATTACAGGGGGTGACAAAAGTTGAACCCCCCCCCCCACCATTTAGCATAACATATTATTGCCATGGGCAGAATAGTTACAAAATGGCTATCTGGCAAACATAATAACATCTCAGTTCATTTTTATTAACTGTGTCAGGACTAAGCTGATGAGGGTTTCTTGCCAAGTATAGATGATAGCAATCAGAGAGCAATTACTCTTGACATATTACTGCATGTAGACTTATCTTTATTTTTTTATTAACTTCTGTAGCAAGATACTTACTGTGGTTGGGAAATAGCGGCTGGCTTTGAATTTTTTCAGAGTCATAGAGCATGTGTATGTGCCAAGGAACAAAATGAAGGACATTAATGTGATATCGGGGACATATTTGCAGTTGTTGCCAACCAGTTGGCCACCATACTTCACACATTCTTTCTTCGTTAGACTGGACCAATCAATAGTACCGTTGTGATGCTGCAAATCAAATATGTGTATGATTTAAAATATGATATGTGTTTAATAATTAAAATCACTATATATTTTATTGTAAATTCACCATCATGTTTATGATCTGTGTTTAAAGATTAGTTGTAGTGGTTAGTCACCAGAGGTTAACTTCAACCTCCTGTAAGAAAGTACCTATTATCACATATCACTTATTCTACTGTTCTTCTTTTATACGGCATGGATACATTTTGGGTCCTCACAGGATCCAAGGACAGTGGGCACAGACAGTGGCCTGACAAAAAGAGAGAGGGAAGGAGACTGGCAATGCTTCTCCATCTCTCTGCACCACAAGTGCTGATTGGTGGAGTCAGCAGGCTTCCCTCTGCTCCATTATCCAGAGCCCTGCCCTCATAAGACTCAACTCAAATCTAAACAGCAGTAACAATGCAGGTTGTACAACACTAGTTACACTGTTTAATCACATTCCTCAATTAGTTCATTTTGAACTTAAGAAGAGGGAGGGAGATTGAGGATGAGGGGCGTGGACATGATATGGACTCAGTCACTACCTGTGGTGGGAGAGAAAGGTGGCCAGTCGAAGAGTCATTTACGCTATGGCATAACAGTTTTGAGTGATCTTTTAATTATTTGGAACTACCAGAGCTTACATTATCTGTGAATTAAACCTAATAATATATGTTTAATGTAAAGCTTCTTTGCAGTCCACAATAGTTTAAAGATCAATCTAACCTATTATGCTGTGGCCCTGCAGTAAGTGACTCCCTGTGCAGCCCCCCATCCCCTTCCTATCACAAATAAATATTCCCCTGTAAGAATCCAGGTGAAAGAACCCTTCAAAATTCCTGAGATGCCACAACTGACCATGGCATCTAAAATCATACAAATAAAGGACAGATTGCTCCGCCAAAAAAAAACACGCCTTCACACAGCTCCATTGACAGAACAACAACATTTTTTTGGGGAAAATGGCTTTACTTCTTACTTTCCATAAAAGACTCATGCATTTTTGGCCAATCCTGCAAGTGTACGGGAGAGCCAGCAAGGATAGCTGACTGGCCCCCTGCTATATAAAATATATGGACGACTTTAGCCTGCCTCACTATTAGGGAGCCCGAGCCCGAAAAGTGCCTAAGGCAGCATGCACTCCAAGTCTGGCCCTGCCTGCTGCCCAAACAGTATTTTAAACACATATCCTGCTCTTACCGTTTTTTTTTTTAAATTCCGGAACAATGAAATTTTACAAAAATACGGTAGTTTCTCAGTGCTTTCAGTTGGAGTACTTACTGAATCTTCTGTGGTTGAAAGCGTGGCAAGGGTGGTAGAAAAGAAATCAAATGGAAATTCTGTGGTCTCATTAAATAGTGAACTGTTGGCTGAAAAGAAAGGAGTGCAAAAATGAGCTAAGAAAATTTGTATAGATAATAATGAGCAAACCATGACTGGCAACCGACTGAGTACACTACAAGCATCACCTTTTAAAGGAACAATCCATCTAAAAGATAAGAATGTGTAATGTTTAGCCCAGGGTCTGAAGAGGTGGGAAAAAACACAACCATTCACAGAGCACCGGCAGTTAGCTTCTGTTCAAGCTGAACTCCCACCTGGCCAAATTGCTTGTAGTGCAGTTGCTGCCGTACCACTTCATTGTGGTAATTGCCTTGCAGTTCTGCAGCATCACCACAATATAATTCTGCTCTATCATGTTAGCACTTCTGAATGCTAGCTGTCTGTTAAAATTGTCTTGTTTTCTAAATGTCCTGCAGTCCCATATTTTCACCCAAATTTATTTTGGCCAGCTGTCCATTTTTTCCAAAAAAGTTAAAAATGTTAAAAATTTAAAATTGTCTCATTTTCTAAATGCATGTGTCCTTTCTCTGTCACATACCCTGTATCCTGACCCCATAGACTCCTGGGTAGGCAGATTGGAACAGTGTGATAATATGGCAGGTCTGGGGCCTTTAGAAGGCCCCTGGCTGCTATGAAAAACAATCTATACCCCACAATTTAGCCTCCTCCTTCTGTCTAGCCACTCCAATGTTGCCCACGACATCTGAGGGGTGTGATGATCAGGATCAGAGTTATTTCCAATCCAGACCACAGCAGCAGGGTGCCGGCTGTATAACATACATACATACGGTATATAGCTTCAGGACTCTAAAGGAGCTGCACAACACATTAAGTGTATAAGACAGTTTTTGCACCTCAATAAACATTTTCTAAAGTGTCTAGAAAAAGAGGAGTTTCTTATTCAATTTATACAATGCACCAGATTTATTGGCACAAAATAATGGTGTAAAGTAAGCCAGCTTTGAGCTGGTGTAAGGACGAGAGACATGTATAACTTCAAAAAAATGTGCCAAATCTACAGATTTAGTAAATCTGTCAAATTATCTTTTATATTTAATACAATTATCCAAAGGGACACAGTTATTGCTATCTCAAGGATGTTTTTCAGTAGAACAACCACGCTTTCTAAATATCCTCTCCTCATTCATGCAATATGGAGGACTGGCAATGTCCTTGATCACAGAAATTAGTGTAGGGCCAAGTATTTATTTATTCACTATATGGATACATTTTGCTGCTCTAACCAAGACAGATTGGGTTGTTTGATTCTCTTTTGGCATACAAAAACTGGAGCACGTGCTCAGCCAGCACCATTCTAGTACCCCATCTGGCAAGAGCCGATGCTGGTATTATCCGAAAACAAGGTGGCCCAGAACTGGCCCAAAGGTCATGGATAGAGGAAGAATCAACACTAGGCCCTTCTGTCCTGGCAAACACAGAACATAACAAGGAACACAGTTTGATCTTTGCTAGGGGGCCCCCTTGCTTAATACTCCAAATTGGTTCAATTTGGGCCTCTCACATAGTTCCTTTAAAATACTTTCAGTAGTACGATTTTTGGATGTAGTTTGATAAATCTAATTATAAAGCACTGGTTAAGAAGTCAGCATTGAATAAATAAGAAAATTTCCATACTTACTTGGTTCTGGTGGGAGGCAAGCACAAGTAAGCAGGGTGACATCACCCACTTTGTAATGTGAGTTGATTGGGTAATAATCTGCAAACTTGATCATCTTCTTAAAAGCATCATAAATGAAGATAAAGCTGATGAGGCAGGCAAACCCTTCTTCTGTAAAACGTGTGAAGTATTTGACAAGTGAGCTAGCATCTGTGGCCACTAGGATGAGGCATAAGAAAGCTGACCACAGGCCAATCCACAAGCGGAACTCCAAGTAATCAAAGCCATTATCTCTGGAAAATGAAACCATGAATGAGCTCATCTGATATGAAGAGCACAATTAAAGCGAGAAAATATGGAGACTAGGAATCAGTAAAAGCTCACAATTACAAAACACTAGCTTAATGTGACATTGATCAGTCTGATATTAAACACAATCACTAGGCTATGTTCTGTAAAGGTTTCTCTATACAGTAAAAATAGTGACTTACTTGCTGAAATTGAATAACAGCCTCTCAAACACAAGGACGGGGCCCGTACTACTCAGAATTGTTAGTGGTTGGCCAGCAAGAAGGCAAAAAACACCACCTGAAATTGCAGTGCCAAGGAAGCTCTCCAGTACACCCTAAGAAAGTAGAATATCATCTGAAGTCACATTAACTCATTACAAAGTACACTGCTCTGATTTATATGCATAAATCTATAAAAAGAAGCTCTGAAATAAAGTACTAAATTAATAAAAATAAAATTCAAAAAAGTGAGAAAGAGAGAAAAAACCTTTTCAGGCTATCTGTAGCACTTTTCAGCTAGGATAAATTTCGACCTGAATCGAATTGATCAACCAATTCGACAAAATCACAAACCTATTCAAAGGCTATGTTAACATGTGGATTAAAATCCAACATGTACCGCATTTTTTGTGGCAGAAATCCAGAACTAACCCTTTCTGTCATGAATTTGAACCATATCTGATGCCATGATGGACCATGTCATTAGTGATGCCAAATTTGACATTTGTTTAAAATACACATGTAACCAGACAGATGCACATTGAACTACGGACATCTGAAAATGTATTTAAAGAGATGACGGAAGATATTAAGTGAAGCTTATAAATGTGCCCACTGTACAAACCTCCTGCCTACTGAATCAGTAAAGTAAGCATAGACAAAGACATTGTCATACGGGTGCCTTAAATAATTGTATACATAGGGAATAATAATATAACATGTCAGAAGTATTGTGAACAGAATCCTAATGGTCTATTCCTTGATTATGGACGATTGGCCTAGTGCAGTGGTGGCAAACCTATGGCACTCGCACCCTGGAAAAAGTCTATGATGTACCAACATGCCTTAGACTTTTTATGCCATTCACCAGCTCAGGGCACACTATGAAAAGCATATATATCAATCTGTTCAGCTCCTCCTGCTCTATCACCCTGCTCTTAACTGGAGTCTGTTACTTCATTTTCATCAATATAACTAAGAGCACTGCCCCACAGAAGATTGCAGACACATCCCAGACATACCAGTATGCACTTTGTGCCTTTATTCCATGTCCAGGAAAAGCTTTTATTCTGCAGGAAAACAGCTCTCAAGTGCCCAGCTCTGCTGCTGCAAGTGCCCAAAGCAAACTAGACTGAGGAGGGGAGGGTTGCTTTAGCAGCATTACATCCACTATATCAGAAGATATAGCTGTTAGAAATCGAGTCGGGAGAGAAAGCTGTTTTAGTTTCCCTTTCAGCTGGGCACTTGGGAGCTGTTTTCCAGCAGAATAAAAGTGCTTTTTCTGAACATGGAATACAGACAAAAAGTGTACACAGGTATGTATGGGATGTGTATGCAATCTTCTGTGGGGCAGTGTTCTTAGTTATATAGGTGAAAATGAGGTGACAGACTCCCTTTAACTCCACTTACTCCAATCCATTAGGAGCCATCTGGAAGAGCTCTGTAGAAAGCTGTGAGTTATTCCCACAATGCTCCAGTGTGGAAAAGGACAGGCTACACCAAAGCCTTTGGAGTGACAACCGAGCTTATTTTGTTTTGAGGTACTGTACTAAGTATTAGGCTCAGGCCTCTACAGTGAGGGACACCAAAATGTGTGGGTAGAGGCTGGACTATTTTGCACTGTGCTGTGTAAACTGCTTACAGAGGATGAGGAATAAAGCAGAATAAGGTCAATTGAAACCAAATATCATCTGCCTGGAGTTGAATTCATCATGTGCCAATGGTCTAAATCCAGAAGAAGATGATCTCCATGAACTAGCCGACCCCTGAGTTGTCACTATATATATAATACAGTAGTACCTGCATATTTTCAGTGGCATCTCCAAGAAGTCCACCGAAAGTAATCGCATTGGTCACAGTTCCCAAGTAAATGAAAAGCATGGCTGAAAGCGACTGGATACTTAATGCATCATAAAAGTCACTGGCAAAAAAGGGTGCTTTTCTTTTGATGTCTTCAACTAATCCTCCACAAAACCTGTTGACATAAAAATAGTGAATGTATTTAATTATATATTGAACATCTACACCATATTCTCCACAAAGCTGTCTTGATCATACACTGCTGATAATTTGTCATCGCAAACTCTCATCAACAGTTTCCAGGAGCGGATCAAGGACTGTTAAAGAGGTTTTTGACTTTTTCTAGCTGATGACCTATCCACAGTGCTATACAATGCACTTTTTGTTGTGGCCTGTGTTTGGTATCGTAGCTTGATTGTACAGAGGTTGTGTTTGGTATCACAGCTCACCCCTATTCCCTTGAAGGTTGTGTTTGATATCAAAGCTCATCCCTATTCTCTTGAATGGGACTGAGTTGCACTTAGGCCATGTGACTGATCAACGTGACGTCACTGTCCTAGGGTAATATGCGAGAAGCTGTGTCAATCATAGGAGTGCCGGCGCCTTCTCAAATAGCTGATTATCAGGGGCCCTGGGTTTTGGACCCTCACCAATCATATACTGAAGACCTATCCAGAGGATAGGTCATCAGTTAAAAAGTGTTAGAAAACCCATTTAACCAATTCAGCTCTGGGCCATTTCCCCCCTTCCTGACCAGGCCTAATTTTGCAAATCTGACATGTGTCACTTCATGTGGTAATAACTTTGGAACGCTTTTACTTATCCAAGCGATTCTGAGATTGTTTTCTCGTGACACATTGTACTTCAAGTTAATGGTAAATTTGAGGCAATAAGTTTTAATTTTATTTATAAAAAAATCCAAAAGTTACCGAAAATTTGAAAAAATTCACTGTTTTCTAAATTTCAATCTCTCTGCTTTTAAGACAGATAGTGATGCCCCATAAAATCCCTTTTAATTTATATTCCCCATATGTGTACTTTATGTTGGCATCATTTTGGTAGTGTCATTTTATTTTTTTAGGACAGTAGAAGGTTTAGAATTTTAGACGCAATTTTTGCAAATTTGCAAAATCAACTTTTTTAAGGACCAGTTCAGTTCTGAAGTCAGTTTGTGGGCTTACATAATAGAAACCACCCATAAATGACCCCAATTTAGAAACTACACCTCTCAAACTATTCAAAACTGGTTTTAGAAATGTTGTTAACCCTTTAAGTATTCCACAGGAATTAAAGCAAAATAGATGAGAAGTTTCAAAATTTCACTTTTTTTGCAGATTTTCCATTTTAATCATTTTTTTCCTGTAACACATCAAGGGTTAACAACAAAACAAAACTCAATATTTATCACCCCGATTCTGCAGTTTGCAGAAACACCCCATATGTGGTCATAAACTGTTATTTGGGGATACGCCAGGGCTCAGAAGGGGAGGAGCAGCATCTGAATTTTCTAACATGGATTTTTTTGTCATGGTTTAGGGGCATTTTTCTATATATTTTTTTACACCGTTCACTTGATGGGGTACATAATGTGATATTTTTTTAGAGCCAGTTGTTACGGACGCAATGATACCAAATATGTCTATTTTTTATTTATTTTTTTACGTTTTACACAATAAGAGCATTTTTAGAAGAAAAATCATGTTTTTGTGTTGCAATTTTTTAAGAGCCATTTTATTTTTCATTTTTCGGGCTATAATCTTGTGTGGGGGCTCATTTTTTGCGGGATGAGATGACGTTTTTATTGCTACCATTTTGGGATGCATACGACTTTTTGATTGTTTGATATTATGTTTTTTTGGAAGGTGATGCGACAAAAACATCCATTCAGAGATAGATTACCACTTCCCGGACGTTTATAGTCAACGGGCGGACGGGAAGTGGTTAAGATGCCCAGAGAAAACACTGTGTGCAGAGATCTGCTTCCAAGTAAACATAGCCAAAACCAAGACAATGGGGTTTACTGGGACAATTTTCTGGGCTTTTTCAACTTTCTAAATTCCATTGTGCCTAAATTTAGGTGCTAACGGTGATTCTACGCTGGCCTCACCACTTTCCAAAAAGGGACATGGTGGGTTGTTGTGCTCGCAGGGTCAAAGTTACCTGGCCAAAATGATGACTGAAATCTATATTTAATCTACATTTAAGCACACAGACTGCAAGAAGATGAGTTTATGATGAGGCTTGTGCCTTGTCATGAATTAAGCGCATCTACCCCTGGCACAAGGGATATCAAGAACATGAGAATGTTTGAAAAATCACGTCCAATAACAGTAAAATCATAGAACTCCAGAATATAATGGCAGAGCTCTAATAACACTGCCGTTTACTAATGTAAAACTATAAAGAAGAACTACTATTATATCACTGACCGTCCAGTTCTCTGAAGCTCTGGTACGTCACCATGTCCTCCACCGCCATGACCATCATCATGAGGCGCGTCTCCATTCATCTGTACAGTTTCCGCACCTGAGTACATGTTTTTCCTGTAGATAGACAACAATAACACTTGCCAAACCAGATATATAATAATAGTTATAAACAACATACTCATAGAAGAATGAAAGCACCTATGCGCATATTTATATGCAAATACATACATAAGCACATTTTACTTTCAGTCCTCTCTCAATACTATACTGGAAAAAATTTTTCTTTCCTACGGTATATATTAGTATTATTAAAGGGGTATTCCGGTTACAATAAATATAACTTATGTTTTAGACTAATTCATCATCAATCATTACCTAATATAATGTCTATTTCACATATTTACCGTTCAGTAGTTATAGTACTTTTCTTCCCCTGCTACCCACTGTGTCCTCATGAGTTACCATGGCACCGAACTGTAGTTCTGAACCTTTGTCAGGTCAGGCATGCTCAGTGTGTTGCTATCAATTCTCTAGCTAAATGTTAGTGTGCTGCTGATTACTCAGTAGAGGGGGCGTGTCTGGACTGGAATGTCAGGCAGTCAATCAGTATTTATCAACACTCATAAACAAGCAGAAACTCACAGCAGGAAAGCTAGGCATTGTGGGAATTGTAGTTTTGTGAGGGAAGATCAGGAGCCATGACCCTCTCAGTGTGTTGCAGGCTCACACAGGAGATAGACAAATGGATTGCAAGGTAAAATAAAGTTCTGGTTATATGTATAGTTATGGGTTCTGTTTGGGTCACAGCTTGCAGCCTTAATGCAGTTTATCAAAAATTAAGTTATGTTACTGGAATACCCCTTCAAATTAATGTACAAAATAAAGTAAGTATAATTCAAAACTGCACCTCTTGTCAGAAGACGGAAGAGACTTTGGCGGTTCTATCCTTATGTCGGGGTCCCATTCACCAGGTGGA
Source organism: Rhinella marina (assembly GCA_900303285.1). Classification (NCBI taxonomy): domain Eukaryota; kingdom Metazoa; phylum Chordata; class Amphibia; order Anura; family Bufonidae; genus Rhinella; species Rhinella marina. The sequence continues at coordinate 254,740 of ONZH01017374.1, read as the reverse complement.
AGCACAATAACCTCATCCAGAAACTCGTCTATTCCAGCTATCAGGTCCTGCCTGTCTTTTGCTTTATAGGCAATGTCATGGAATATCTATAATAATATACATAAAGTTTAAAAAAAACCCATCAAAATACAGCTAAATAAAAAAAAAACTTTATAACCTAATTACTATTCTTTGGACAAGAAGCCAAAAGTAAAAAATGAAATATATTATAAATGGGCTTTTCCCCATGTACATGTTCAGTAATGTAATACTGGCGTCATCAATTTATGCATTCCACTGTGCCAACATTTCTGTAATAAAGACTATTTAATCCTTGACCCTACTCTCATCCACTTCAAATTGACAATGCAATAACCAAAAGAAAACAGTAAAATTAAACGGGAAATGTAGTCCTCATAAATGTGCATCTGCAACTAGGAAATAAACATATGTCAGTTTTACCTCATCAGACATTAAGGTGGCTATACTTCTTCCAATCTCATGATATGACTTGGCTTTTCCTTTTGGTCCCAGTAGAATAAATAGGAATCTTAAAATGTTTATAAAAAAAAAACAGATGAAATGAGGCACAAATGTAACATATTATGAAACATACATACATGTATTCCCTTTTTTATTTCTTTTATTTCTCTGTTTTCCAAGAGCCATGTGCCCATACAACAGCTTATGTCCACATATCGGGGTGCAAAAAAAAAACACTATTGTAATAGACCTATCTCTCCATAATGAGACCAGTCTTTCTATAATGAGATTGAATCCATATTTGTATTGAATTTTCTTGCAAATTAAAAATTCCCCTGTAAATACTCAAAATGATATTGAGCACTGTGCATCATAGCTTTTAGTTGGTACTTATAACAGTAAGATGACAGCTTGTTGAGTTTTCACAAATGACTGCTTGCAGAATCCTGAGACTTTCTGCTAAACATACTGCTCTCTAGGGATTTTTGATCAGATTTTGACCATGTTCAGATAATGTAAATAATGTAAATGGCTTCACATTTCACAAATATAAATTTGAGTGAACTGTTAACTAACAGATAAAACTTGGTGTTAAAGATAATAAATACATAATGGATTAAAAAAAAAAAAATATATATATATATATATATATATATAGTACAGAACAAAAGTTTGGACACACCTTCTCATTCAAAGAGTTTTCTGTATTTTCATGACTATGAAAATTGTAGATTCACACTGAAGGCATCAAAACTATGAATTAACACATGTGGAATTATATACTTAACAAAAAAGTGTGAAACAACTGAAAATATGTCTTATATTCTAGGTTCTTCAAAGTAGCCACCTTTTGCTTTGATTACTGCTTTGCACACTCTTGGCATTCTCTTGGGTGAGCTTCAAGAGGTAGTCACCTGAAATGATTTTCACTTCACAGGTGTGCCCTGTCAGGTTTAATAAGTGGGATTTCTTGCCTTATAAATGGAGTTGGGACCATGAGAGAAGTCAGGTGGATACACAGCTGATAGTCCTACTGAATAGACTGTTAGAATTTGTATTATGGCAAGAAAAAAGCAGCTAAAAGCAGCTAAGTAAGAAATTAAGGTCAGTCAGTCCGAAAAATTGGGAAAACTTTGAAAGTGTCCCCAAGTGCAGTCGCAAAAACCATCGAGCGCTACAAAGAAACTGGCTCACATGAGGACCGCCCCAGGAAAGGAAGACCAAGAGTCACCTCTGCTGCGGAGGATAAGTTCATCCGAGTCACCAGTCTCAGAAGTCGCAGATTAACAGCAGCTCAGATTAGAGACCAGGTAAATGCCACACAGAGTTCTAGCAGCAGACACATCTCTACAACAACTGTTAAGAGGAGACTGTGTGCAGCAGGCCTTCATGGTAAAATAGCTGATAGGAAACCACTGCTAAGGACAGGCAACAAGCAGAAGAGACTTGTTTGGGCTAAAGAACACAAGGAATGGACATTAGACCAGTGGAAATCTGTGCTTTGGTCTGATGAGTCCAAATTTGAGATCTTTGGTTCCAACCACCGTGTCTTTGTGCGACGCAGAAAAGGTGAACGGATGGACTCTACATGCCTGGTTCCCACCGTGAAGTATAGAGGAGGAGGTGTGATGGTGTGCGGTGCTTTGCTGGTGACACTGTTGGGGATTTATTCAAAATTGAAGGCATACTGAACCAGCATGGCTACCACAGCATCTTACAGCGGCATGCTATTCCATCCGGTTTGCGTTTAGTTGGACCATCGTTTATTTATCAACAGGACAATGACCCGAAACATACCTCCAGGCTGTGTAAGGGCTATTTGACCAAGAAGGAGAGTGATGGGGTGCTACGCCAGATGACCTGGCCTCCACAGTCACCAGAACTGAACCCAGAGTAAAGGCAAAAGGGCCAACAAGTGCTAAGCATCTCTGGGAACTCCTTCAAGACTGTTGGAATACCATTTCAAGTGACTACCTCTTGAAGCTCATCAAGAGAATGCCAAGAGTGTGCAAAGCAGTAATCAAAGCAAAAGGTAGCTACTTTGAAGAACCTAGAATATAAGACATATTTTCAGTTGTGTCACAGTTTTTTGTTAAGTATATAATTCCACATGTGTTAATTCATAGTTTTGATGCCTTCAGTGTGAATCTACAATTTTCATAGTCATAAAAATACAGAAAACTCTTTGGATGAGAAGGTGTGTCCAAACTTTTGGTCTGAACTCTATATATATATATATATATATATATATATATATATATATATTAAATGTTCAAGGTTTTTCCATTAATATTATGTATGAAAATATTTCTATTTTATTGTTTATACTATAATATATCTGTCAAAGTTAAATCTCTACAACATTATGTTTGAGAATTCCCTGGGAAGAGTGAGCTTGGACTATTATTTGCTGTAATACATGAGTAGTACTGAAACAAGGAGTCCATATGACAATTTTTTATTTTTCTACTGCCCCCCATTCCTCTGCTGTTAAAGCTGTGATCTGGACTCCTTATTTGTAGTACTGTTCATGTATTACTGCAAATAATAGTCCAAAATTCTAATGACAGATTTAAAAATTTTCAGGAGAAATTCCCAAAGCGAAATCTTTCTACCCTTAAAATGTCTTCCTATAATCAACACTTAGCATCTATTCACAGGATAGATAATAATTTTTTGCCTGCATGGGGATCCACTACTAGGACCTCTCCAGTAACAAGAATGATGGTCCTGATGAAGCCAACTGCCAACTGTGATAATGAATTGACCTCCGAGGAAAGAAAATTGAATGTATTATGGTACCTTGTGGGCACAGGAACCTCTGTGAGGGCTCCAAACATGACTGCATCCTTTAGTCGGACAAATGCAATGAACGGATTCTCCAAGAAGTCAACTTCTCCGACAAGGACATTGGAGGCTTCAGCATCTCTTGGCAGCTTCTTCATGAATTTGTTCTTTAGCTAGGAGGAAAAGAGATATAATATGAGTTAGTTGCATGCATATATTTTATACATTTTGAGATCATCATTGAGTCCTTTATTTGTAGCAAAACAGCAGCCGGTGGCAGATAATTAAAATTGGATGGAAATAAATCACCAAGCCTCTGTACATGCAAAGGTGTAAACACATAAACACCTTATATACATAGTAATAACTATGATCCCAACTGCAATATTATCTATAAATACAGAAAATATAAGCAAAAAAATAAAAAGCTGAATCGGCAAAGACCACAATGTAAAATGTCAGTACAAGTGATCACACATATCACAAGAAAAAGAGTGACACGTTCTTGATGTTAACCACGCAAAAATATCAGCACATTGCAAAAGTAATCATGGAATCATATCACATATTTATTGCATAATTAATCGTATTAAACGTGCAATACAAAAATAAATAAAATAAAGTGCACGTTTTGACACTGGGGTCTGGTAAGATGGGACCCTCTATGTAAATATTAGTGGACAATAACATATTGCATATGCCTAATTAAATACAAAGGCATAAAATAATAGTATAGCAGTGAGAAAATATATATATAGAGACATAGGTTCAAAATAATAGCACAGGTATGCCTTCCTAACAGGACACCCAGAAGCCCCAACGCAAGTTTTCCTTACATGCTTCTTCTGGGGTACAAGAGGAAGTATGTGTTGGGACTCTTGGGTTTCGTGTTAAGAAGGTATAACTTTGTTATCGATTGAACCTATGCTTCATTTATACACTGTATGTTAGTTTGTGATTAGAGATGAGCGAATCTATTCGCCGCTTCACAGATTTGATACGAATCTTGTAAATTTTCCGCTGCGAAGCGAATCTGGATTTTTTGAGATTCGCTTTGTTAGATTCGAAAATGTTTTAAAGCTTTCTACGCATTCTTTACGTACTTATCTGATAAATGATATGCTAATTCTACGTATAAGTTACTTTATACGCTGATGCATATACAAATTCAGTTAATTAGCAAACTTTTACTGTGAGTTCGTTATTCATGCGGCAAAAAGCCCGGGAAGAAATCGGTCACCTGACCTAGTGGGAAGGGCTTGCTCTGATTGGATCAGGCTCGGTAAGCCAGTGACGCATCAGTTGTGCTGCGACTGCTGAGACGAGCAGAAGCACTGTCTGTGAAGTTCCTAAAGGCAGAGAACTCTTGTGTTAAAATTGGGGTGTAATTGTTCTGGGAATCCATATTACACATACCAGGGATACTGCAGGGCAAGTGCAGGGCCAGTGCAGGGCTAGTAATTAATCAGGAAGGGAGAGAGATAGGGAGAGAGACAGGGAAAGAGACAGGGAGAGAGACAAAGACCAGCTGCAGGGCCACAGTCAAGTGAAAAATGTCTGGCATGGAAAAGCAAAAGGATTCCAGCCAGACCTCGAGCTCCAAAAAAAGGAGAAGGAGGCACAGGGCAGCAGTACCAAAGGACCTGTAGCCGGAGCTTCTACTTGTAGAATTCGCAATACTTGGCCAGTGATCCACCAGGTTAACCCACCAAGGCGCAAAATTGTATTGGAGGAGAAATTTGATGAGGTAGTGGAGTGGATGGCACACTCATCTCAATCACAGCCGGATGATCTGCTGTCATCTGCTGATACAGTATCCATATGTAGCCAGGGGTCAGACTCACAGCGTTCCTCCTGCTCCACCATTCTGCTCCAGCAAAGCCCATTATTTACTGTCACCTCTCGGGCTTCAGTGCCCCCTACTAGTGGTGTTCCTTCTGCAATTTATAAAATAAAAGGCCACCAAACCCCACCACATAATCCGGCGGTTATAGAGGACAGCCTCCCTGAAGATTTCTTAGAGGGCAGTCCGAGTTTGGACTGCCCGGAATTGGAGGTTGGTGGGGAACAGCCTAATTTGCAGTCCGAAAAAAGTGGTGGGGAGGAGTCTGATGATGAATCTGATGTGTTAGACCGGAGGACCTGGGAGGCGGACCGGGCTGGTGAGGAGGATTTGATCTCAGAGGAGGAGGGTGGTAGTAGTGGCAGCAACAGAGGGCAGAGTCAAGTTAGGCCCAGGGCCAGGCCTTCCTTGGGAACTAGCGAGACCTCAAGTATAGTGGGGCTGGCACCAGGGTCTAAGCGTGCAAGGGCTACAAGCTTGGCCAGCTGTGGAGGGCGCACGTCGGGTGTGTGGAAGTATTTCACCACTCTGCTGGGGGACATCAGCACGGCCACATGTAATTTCTGTAAACAGAAATTGAGCCGTGGGAAAGCCACAAATGTAGGGACCAATGCTATGTGGAACCATCTGAAGCGGCGTCATGCCGCCAATTTAGAGCAGCGCATTAATACTGAAGAGCTGGCTACTTCTCCCGGGGTCCCTTGCATCAGGCAGGCCGCATCCAGGGGCGTAACTCAGCCTACATCCAGAGGTGTAACTAGTACATACACCTCATCGCCCACTGCGTGCATTTCTTCACCTCCTCTTAATCACCAGCCGTCCATTGCTGAGTGCGTGGCCAGGAAGCAGGTTTACGCCACAAGTAATCCAACAGTGTGCAAACTGAATTGTCACCTGACCAAGTTGCAGGATGTGCAGTCTCTGCAGTACAATTTAGTTGAGTGCACAGCTTTTAGGGAGCTAACCAGCCAGGATTGCAGCAGATCACCCAACAACTATCTGCTTCCACCTCCATGGGCAGTCCGCCTGATGGAGCATGAGGGCAGAGAGTTAACCCCCCTCTTTCATATCATATGTGCCAGGTGAAACGCTGCCACACTGTCTAACTTTGCCTTGGCAGCAGCAGCCACACAGGCCAGCGCTTGCTGCATTACATCAAGCAGCAAATAGCGCACTGGCTGTCTCCCCGCCAGCTGGAAGTGGCAGCGCTGAACCTGGGTCAATTCACGCATGCTCCCTGTATGGCACATGTCCTAAATCTAGTGGTGCAGAGATTTCTAAAAACATTCACTGGCCTGCACACAATGCTGGCAAAGTCACAGAAGCTTTGCACTCATTTGAGCCATTCTTATGTGTCCCGCCACGCTCTGCTGGAACTGCAGCGGCAAAACGGTCTTCCGCCACACCGGTTTATAGGTGATGTGCCAACCTGGCGGAATTCCACGCTTCAAATGTTGCAGCGGCTCCTTGAGCAGCGTAGAGCAGTGGATGATTTTGTCCAGCAGCAGGCAGAATCTTCGACCATAGGGAGCAGGTGCAGCTTTGATTTCCGTCAGTGGAGGTTGGTCCGAGATGTCTGCACTGTTCTAACGCCCTTTGAAGAAGCCACTAAATTGGTCAGCCGGGACAGCTGCGTTATGAACGACATAATTTCACTAATATTTGTCCTGGAAAAGACACTGACGCTCATGCAGCAGGGGGCAATGGGGAAGGAAATACTGGCCATCTCTCTGCACGCCATGCTGTCACTGTAGGGGAGCCCCAACGTCAAAGTTCCCTTGTGGTACAGGAGGAGGATGAGGATGAGGAGCTTCAGCTAGAGGAGGGGGAGGAGGAGTATTTTAATGATGATGATGACCAGGCGGAGGAGGAGACACAGTTGGAGGATCTGGAGGATGACGATGAGACTTTCACGGACACTGAAGTGTCTCAGAGAGAGGCTGAGATGGAAAGAACTGGCTCCTCGGGCACGCTGGCCAGGAAGGCGAGCTGTATACTCACATGCTTACGCACTGACAGGCGTATCCTAAAAATAAGGCAGACTGATGAATACTGGCTGGCGATGCTTCTGGACCCGTGGTATCAATCCAACATGGGGGATTGTTTTCTTCCCCAGGAAAGAATTAGTATAATTCTGGGAGAAGCTATGTAGTAACCTGGCCACAGCTTTCAGCCAGCTCCAGCCTGCTGCCAGCGTCTCTCAGAAGGAGGTCCGGCAGAGTCATCCACCTCCTGCCACAAACAGCAGCAGCCAGTTAAGCCTCATGAGTATGATGCAAAAAATTTTTTCGGCCTCCCAACAGCCTCAGCCAAGTGAGCAGGCCCAGTCCACCTGCCTCAATGAGCAGGTTCAGGCTTACCTGTAGTCTGGTTTGCAAAGCCTCTTCTCAGACCCCCTGGACTTCTGGGCAGCCAGAATACAACAGTGGCCGGAACTTTCCCACTATGCACTAGGGCTTCTTTCCTGCCCAGCCTCAAGTGTCATGTCAGAGAGGGCTTTTAGCGCCGCGGGGGGGGGGGGGGGGGCGGTGGTGACACCCAAATGGACCAAACTGACACCTGGAAGTGTGCAAAACAACACCTTTATAAAAATGAATAAAGGCTGGATTACCTCCGATTTTCCGATTTTCATACTCCTCTTGTTGAGGCAGATGATTAGATCAGGCCTTGCAGGCCGAAATAGTCCGAGTGCCTTCCCACTGTTGCTGTCAGCCATCCCATAACGTAACTTGCATGCCAAAACGTATTGTGTCATGGGCTGTGCGAACCTGAAGTCTCCAAACCAAAACCCTATTAAAAAACAAAAAATGTTGTCTACCTCCGCCTACGTTTTCTACATTAGCACTTAGTGGCGAGTAGCTGTTGTTATACACCGTTCTTAGTTCTATTTAGTATTCTTAAATTTGTTTTGGAGCCTTTACTCCACCAAAAAAAAAATATATATATATATATATATATATTAAAAAAATGTAAAAAATTAAAAATGGAATAAAAAAAATAAAATTGTTACACTGTTGTTACCTCCGCCTCCCGTTACAAGTTACATTAGCGGAGATTGTTATACTCCACCGCAGTTTGTTGTATTTACTAATCACTCTCTGCTGATATACCCCGTCCCCTACTACTACTGGCCAGGGCAGCCATGAAAAGCCCATATATAATTTTCACTGCCTATCTTTACAAGGTAGAATGTTTACAGGCTTGTTGTCCAAACAAGCCAAGCCTTTTTCTTTTACTGTAATCTGTGAACCGGAGTGTGCGTAATTTATTAATACTTTGGTTGGCAGACACCCTGTGTTCATTAATATAGGAAAATGGCCTTTGGACAATTTTTGGAGGCTCATGCCTAAACAGACATCCCTGTCTTCTTCACACTAATGTGGGCTCCGGCTTATGCACAATTTTTGGAGGCTTTGGCCAGGAACGAGTTAAAGGTTAAAAAAAAACACTCAAAACACAGGTTTTACAAGAATAATTAGTAATAAATAATAACAACTTTGAACAAATAATAAATAATATAATAATAAACAAAAGAAAGGACAATAAAAAGGTTACGCCGGCCTTTGCCGACGTCTGACCATCATCTCCTGCATTTCCCTGAGCTCCAGCTGCAGGCCGCAAATAAGCCGGGAGTCAGCCTGGAGCCTGGTCTCAAATCGGCGTAAAGCTGCCTCCACTTCAAAGTCAATGGGAATATCTGCAGGGGTGGAAACAGTAATATAATTAGTATAATTGAGTTAAAGTGGTTGCCCCACAAAAAAAATTCTAAAATTTCAAACCAGCACCTGGATCAGAATACTTTAGCAATTGCATGTCATTATATATTTGGTATATGTACTGGAACGAGTTATTCAGTGACATGTATGTGTATTGAGCCTTTTTTTTCTTTCTTTGAACTGCTCACTGAGAAGGCCACACATGGTCAGTTTGGGGTTTGTACTTACTGGCCACCCATACTGAGTGGTCTTCCCATGGTCCTGGGGAAAACTCCTCCCTGACGGTTGGAGCTACAAATGATAAAACATAAATTTAGCTTATATTTTGAAGTCACAAGGTCCACCCATTACACTTTTTATTTTACCTACCTTCTACCTCTGGAAGTTGGGCTGGTGTCGTTGGAGGGGCAGGTGGGGTCCTCTCTCGCTGTTGAGGAGGGTGAGAGGGGCTGTGGTGCAGCAGCTGTCAAAAATCATTAAATAATGGCATTACATTCAACTCTAATGAACAGTTGTAACTTCTGATGTTGATACATGTGAATTGTTTGGGGCTGGATCCCGTCCGGGCATGACGGTGACCGTGGTGACACCGTCGTTGACGGTGCTCTGTAGCATAAATCTGTACACAATTGTTATGATGACCGTTTTTAATACTAACACTGTATACTACTATGAAGATATTATGGGTGAGAGGAGGGCCATATCCATTTTTTTCTTCTAAACAGGTATTTATCGCGATAGATATCGTTATCGCAATAAATTTCTCAATATCGTTAACACGGTGGGAATACTTTTGATATCGCCCACTCACATTAGCTGCAGCATGACCACGTCTGTGAGTCTGTGTGTAGGAGGAGGAAACGCTAACTATGAAGGGGCATATATCTAAGGGTACTTCCTTTCACACTAGTGCATTTGCCTGACACAAACGGGAGAACGGCCAGCCCCATTAACAATAATGGGGGGCGGCGCTGATCCGGCCGCTATTCGGCAATAACGCCGGGAATTGGCAGAGCAAATACTGCAGAACAGACTGCAGGATCACCACCATATATGTGAAAGTAGCCTAAGGCAAATTACTGGGAAGGGGCACATATCTGAGAATACCTTCACTTGTTTGGGTGGAGTTAGAGGTGTGGCCTAGCATGAAAGAAAATTGCTGCAGCGCAGTACGCACGTCCATGTTGTCCTTGTATACGGTTTTCATTATTGGCACTCACTAGTATATATACAATACAGTACACTCATTTTTTTACATGTTTTTACTTTTCAAATATTTTACTCACCCTGCCATATCGTTGCACGGATCTCAGTAAGCCACTCTGGGCACTTAAACTTCAGATCGGACCATTTCCACTGGATCTAGCTCGGGGTCCGCATAGTGTTGAAATGGCGCAAGCCTCGGATCACCTGCTCGATCACCTCCTTTTTATGCTGGTTCGGGTGGTGGTGTGTGCCATCGTAATCCTGCCGGTCCATCAGCCAGATCATGTATTTCAGCTCTCCAGAGCTAGCCTGGATGTCATTTTGCAACATTCGCTCTGCCTCTGAGGAGTGCTGAATTGTCTATTGTTAGACATTGCTGACCTTTTTAATATAGTGGGTGAAACCACCTTAGTAGACCCCAGTATTGTAGCTGTGCATTTATTTTTATCTATTTTGTACGGTATGTTTTATTCAGAAAGATGTGATTTGATACTATGATTATTTGTGCATTTTATTAATGTTTACTCAAGCATATATGCTTTTACTCACAGCACAGGCCTATTTGTGTATGTTCAGTTACAGTATTATGTTGGATTGAAGTCTACCCTTTCAAAAGAAGTCTTAGAAATTATTTATTTTACGACAGAAAAGACAGACCTATTTTATGACAATTTTTTTAAACAGAAAATGATATGCAGTAACTGTTGAACGTCCATGAGGCACCTCTAGCAAAAGGATCGTACATCTTTCGTCAAAAGCACTTAAAGGTTTTCCACAATATTCTCATAATGCTGACATATAGAAGAGTTTTTATGTTTTGAATAAGGCAACTTTAAAAAAATTAAAAATTAAAAAAATATCTGCTGAAGAATGTCCTGATATACTTCTGCATTGTAGACCCTGGCAAGAGTATACTCCATAGCTGGATACTGTCAAGGAGTATAGATGTGAACTATAACTCATTGGATAGACACTGAACAATCTATGAGTTCACATAGTGTTCCTCCTCTGAAAAATCATATTTAGAGTCTGGTAAAGGAGGCAAAAACATGTCACAAGTAATTGTACAGAAAATACAGCTCTACATAATGTCATACTGGGGTTTCTTGGGCCACCAACAAAATGACTTTGAGGGGCCCACTATTAATCTATATAGAACCTGTGCAAATCCACTTTCAAATGGTCCATTATATTTGTTATTATCAATGCTCACAGGACATATCATCAGTAAGGTCTAGGGGAAGCCATACATATTCAAAAGCTGTTGGCCAAACAATTGTTCAGCTGACAGCTACAGTATCTCTTCCGACTACCTCCCAGCTCCCAGTTGAAATGTATATGTGTACTCAGTGGGGAGAGGGGAGAAAGCCGCTGCCAGACACTTCTGGTGTCGGCTTATTTCCAGGGAGTACAAAAGGATAGGGCACTAAAATTTACTTTGCTGATCCTTCTCTCCTCCATCATCTGTCAGGGGAGGGTCAAGAGCTCCCTACCCAGTCAGCTGAACCCACCATTCTCAACAGTTTCGGCTGACAATGCACTAATGTGTATGGGGGCCTTAAAAAGGTTTTTTTATGAATCAAGCCAAAAGACCCTAATGGCAAGTTGTTGACTTCAAAGTCCAGACCAAATAAAGTGATATGCTAGATTTTTTGAGTCCATTGTTGCATCCAAACCTGTGCCCTTCAGAGGACTCTATGGTTCTCTAGTGGGCCACTTTGACCCTGGTTCTACAGTATAAAGCAATTAAAGGGATAGTTTTGAGGTTGTCTGCCATTTTATATTTATACATGGCTGACCAAAAAGATGGTCAATCCCACTGAAGAAATTTGCTAGTCAGTTCTTTGAATTTACCTATTGTCACAAGGAGAAAGTACTGTCAGGTACTGCTGCTATTTGTACTACCACAATTTTCATAGAGACAACCAAAGATTTGCCAGAGATGCAACCTATGACCCAAGTAAAAGAGGAGTGGGTGGAATAAACAGAAATGGAAACCCAACCATAGATGCTGTAGATGTTCTCAAAAAGAATAAACAAAGAATAGTGCAAAATAAATATTACATAGCACTGAAGCAACAATGACTAACATATCATTTCACAGTGAATTTAAGAACATACTACAAAGTATGTACAGCATGAGACAAATACAGATATTGGCTATATCTGGGTATTTATAGTGTACTTCCTCAAGTACAATATAAATGATGATTAATGAAGAAAGCAATGTACACACCAATGTTTAAGGTCAGGAAGTTCTTCTATTCACCAGAAATAGCTTCTTTATCTATGGGAGGAGTATGGTATTGCTGCTCATTCAGACTCAAGTAAATGGGGTTGAGCTGTAATACCACATAGCCCATAGACTACAGCGTCACTGTTCTTGTTAAAAATAAAAAAGCCTTTGTCCTAATCTCATATAACTCCTTTTAAATGTGCTCACATCCAGTGCTCTCTAAATTTTATTTATAAGGTTTTGGAGAAACCCTTTAATAGCCTATAGTATATCGTTCACCTTGCCAATGGTTATCATGCAGTGCCAAACATGCAAATTTTTTTCACCTGTTTCTGCTTCAGAAGCTGACATTTTTGGGCCTAAAAAAAGTCACAATTTAGCTACAGTGTATATTACATTAAAATGTGAATTCCAATAAAAACTAAAGCAGATCATTTTAGAAAGAGTAGGCCATCCATAGATGAGCATAAATAAAACACACTAGCTCCCTATTAAAGTTGTGGGCAGACGTTATGGAGAAACACCAAATGATAGAAATTTAAAGGGGAATTGTCAGCTCTCCTGATACTGTATTTATTTTGCTTTTTTTTCCTTATGTTTTAGTAAATACTAACTTTGGAGCACTTTTTCTTAAAACCCTACATCGTGCTGCTATCCCTCCTTGAAATCTATGCTTAAAAGGGTTTCTGATATTTTACTACCGATGACCTATCCTCTGGATAGGTCATCAGTATCTGATTGGTGGGGGTCTGACACCCGAGACCCCGGATGGTATCGCACTCAGCCCCATTCACTTCAATGGGGCTGAGCTATGCCTAGGACACTTGACTGTTGAACTGGTAATCACTGGCCTGGGAAAAGTTGAGCAAAGCGTTACTGTGAGTGAGTCTGCCTTCTCAAACAGCTGATTGGCATTGGTCCTGGGTGTCAGACCTCCACCAATCAGATACTGATGACCTATGCAGATATTGAAAGTGAGACATTTTACAATTTCATGAAAAAAAAAAAAGTCATTTAGAGCTTTATCGCAGCAAAGCTTCTCAAAAAAGTTGGGACAGAGGCAACAAAAAGCTAGAAAAATAAGTGGCACTAATAAAAAACAACTGTAGAAAAAATGTATTACATGTCACATTGTGTATAAAACATTGGGTATAAAAAGAGCAGAGAGGTAGTCTCTCAGAAGCAAAGATGATTCATCAATCTGTAAAAAATCTTCTAAATCTAAAAATTGTGGAACAATTTCCTGAAAATTTTTTTCTCAATGCAAAATTGCAAAGAGTTTAGACATACCACCATCTACGGTACATAATTTCATAAAAATATTCAGAGAATGGAGACATCCATGTGTGCAAGGGATAAGGCAGAAGGTCAATACTGGATGTTTGTGATCTACGGGCCCTCTGACAGCACTGCATTAAAAACAGGCAAGATTCAGTTCTGGAAATCACTGCATGGGCTCAGGAACACTTCCAGAAATAATAGTCATAGTAAACACAGTTCTCCATGCAGTACAAAAATTTAAGTTAAAGCTGTATCATGCAAAGAAGAAGCCATATGTCAACATGATCAGAAACACTCCTGTCTCCTCTGGGCCAAGGCTCATTTAAAATAGACTGAGGTAAAATGGAAAACTGTCCTATGATCAGATGAATCAAAAATTATTTTTCAAAAATACAGACATTGTGTTCTGCAGACTCAAGAGGAGAGGAACCATCCAGCTTGTTATCAGCGCACAGTTCAAAAGCCTGCATCTCTGATGGTATGGGGTTTCATTAGTGCCTATGGCATGGGCAGCTTATACATCTGGAAAGGCACTATAAATGCAGAACAGAATATAGAGGTTTTAGAACAACATATGCTCCCACTGAGACAACTTCTCTTTCAGGAAAGACCTTGTATATTTGAGCAAGACAATGCTAAACCTCATACTGCATCCATCACAACAGCATGGCTTCACAGAGGAAGAGTCCAGGTGCTGAACTGGCTACCTGCAGTCCAGTGGCATAACTACAGGGGAAGCAGGGGAAGCAGCTGCTTCGGGGCCCGAGAGGAGTAGGGGCCCATGAGCAGTGACTTTTCTAGTACTATTCAGGCCAGGCCGGGCCCTCAGTCTGGCCTGAAGTGTACTAGAAATGGTGTAAATGGTCTACATACCAGTATCAAGGACCTTTTCAATGCAGTAATCGTAGGCTAAAGGACTTTCGATGACGTCATTAGGTCACATGATCGAAGTTCCTGTATCCTAACATTACTGCATTCCAAAGGTCCTTTAGCCTCCTAGAGACACCAGAAGAGAATGAAGAACCTGCAGCCTGTAAGTAAGTAAGTATCTGTGTGTATATGTGTATGTTTGTGTTTATCTGTGTGTGTTTATATGTGTATATACACTCACCGGCCACTTTATTAGGTACACCTGTCCAACTGCTCGTTAACACTTAATTTCTAATCAGCCAATCACATGGCGGCAACTCAGTGCATTTAGGCATGTAGACATGGTCAAGACAATCTCCTGCAGTTCAAACCGAGCATCAGTATGGGGAAGAAAGGTGATTTGAGTGCCTTTGAACGTGGCATGGTTGTTGGTGCCAGAAGGGCTGGTCTGAGTATTTCAGAAACTGCTGATCTACTGGGATTTTCATGCACAACCATCTCTAGGGTTTACAGAGAATGGTCCGAAAAAGAAAAAACATCCAGTGAGCGGCAGTTCTGTGGGCGGAAATGCCTTGTTGATGCCAGAGGTCAGAGGAGAATGGGCAGACTGGTTCGAGCTAATAGAAAGGCAACAGTGACTCAAATTGCCACCCGTTACAACCAAGGTAGGCAGAAGAGCATCTCTGAACGCACAGTACGTCGAACTTTGAGGCAGATGGGCTACAGCAGCAGAAGACCACACCGGGTGCCACTCCTTTCAGCTAAGAACAGGAAACTGAGGCTACAATTTGCACAAGCTCATCGAAATTGGACAGTAGAAGATTGGAAAAACGTTGCCTGGTCTGATGAGTCTCGATTTCTGCTGCGACATTCGGATGGTAGGGTCAGAATTTGGCGTCAACAACATGAAAGCATGGATCCATCCTGCCTTGTATCAACGGTTCAAGCTGGTGGTGGTGGTGTCATGGTGTGGGGAATATTTTCTTGGCACTCTTTGGGCCCCTTGGTACCAATTGAGCATCGTTGCAACGCCACAGCCTACCTGAGTATTGTTGCTGACCATGTCCATCCCTTTATGACCACAATGTACCCAACATCTGATGGCTACTTTCAGCAGGATAATGCGCCATGTCATAAAGCTGGAATCATCTCAGACTGGTTTCTTGAACATGACAATGAGTTCACTGTACTCAAATGGCCTCCACAGTCACCAGATCTCAATCCAATAGAGCATCTTTGGGATGTGGTGGAACGGGAGATTCGCATCATGGATGTGCAGCCGACAAATCTGCGGCAACTGTGTGATGCCATCATGTCAATATGGACCAAAATCTCTGAGGAATGCTTCCAGCACCTTGTTGAATCTATGCCACGAAGAATTGAGGCAGTTCTGAAGGCAAAAGGGGGTCCAACCCGTTACTAGCATGGTGTACCTAATAAAGTGGCCGGTGAGTGTATGTATGAGTTTATGAGTTTTTCTGTGTGTATATTATATATATATTTTTTGCGTATTTGTATTTATAGATATGTGTGTGTGTATATATGTATGTTTATATGTGCGTGTGTATATCTGTTTGTGTATGTATATATATGTGTGTGTGTGAGTGTGTGTGTATGTGTGTTAGTATGTGAGTGTTTATCTATGCAATCTGCTTATTCTGTATATAGGAGATATCTGGATATGGGTAATTGGGTAATAGTGTGTGTGTGTATATATATATATATATATATATATATATATATATATATATATAGTTATATTTATAGAATTAGAGCAGTACCACTCCTATCCAGATATTTAGGACACTGGTACTTGTTGAAAAAAAAAAAAGCTTTTTACTATTGATGACCTGTCCTTAGGATACGTATCAATATCAGAGGGGGGGAGGGGGGTCCTGTAGAAAATTTGCTGGGGGGCCCAGTCAGTTGT
This sequence comes from Rhinella marina, assembly GCA_900303285.1. NCBI lineage: Eukaryota > Metazoa > Chordata > Amphibia > Anura > Bufonidae > Rhinella > Rhinella marina. The sequence goes on along the minus strand of ONZH01017374.1, from coordinate 238,409 downwards.
AGCTATGCCCCTGCTGCAGTCCATGACCTTTCTCAGATAGAAAGCCTTTGGCGCATCATTAAATGAAAAATTTAGCAGACCTAGGACTGCTGAGCAGCTAGAATCCTACCTCAGACAAGAATGGGACAACATTCCTCTCCCAAAACTCCAGCAATTGATCACCTCACTTCCCTGACATTTACAGACTGTAGTTAAAAGAAGTACACAATGGTAGAAATGAATTGTCCCAAGTTTTTTTGAGAAGTGTTGCTGCCATCAAGTACTATGAAATGGTAAAATTTCTCACTTTCAACATCTGATATGTGTTCTATGATCTACTGTGAATAAAATATGAGTCTATGAGATTTGCTAATCATTGCATCCTGTTTTATTTGCATTTATTATACATTTTATACAGTATCCCAACTTTTTGGGAATTGAGGTTGTACTAAAACAGTCATGTAAGGAGAGCTGACAGTCCTCGTTAAATTAAGAATACAGTATATTCGAGAGTAAAGATAGATTTAAACCATATAATTATCAGGCCGATTATGGAGAACTATAGTTACTAAGAATGTTCTTTCATCCAGCACATTAAATCATTGCTTATGGGCAGCAGATTGTACAGTGTGAATGGCGATCTGCTGCCCAGAAACAATGAATCTGAATAAGGACAAGCGAATAACATTTCCTCTGTTAGGATAGAATTGTGAAATGGGTAATACTATTTGGGGTGTATTCCTTCACAGTCTTATACCATCAATTAGTGTTGCCAAACTCCACAATTCCATGGCGAATGCAAGCAGGTACTAAAACAGGAGAAGTTGCAGGTCCTCTTTAAAAGCGGTTGTCCTATTATTGTCTATTGATACATCATAAGGAAGATCCACCGCTTGAGGCCCCCTATGTGAGACAGTATGGAGAGCCACTAAGAAGCAGTGGTTCCTCCCTGGAGGACACAAGCCATATATGTATTACATCTGAATAGCAGCCATGTAACACTAAACCCTATATATTTCCTCTGAATTGTCTGTTGGTTATATCAACTATTTGCCAGGGGTCCCCAGGGTGGCAGATTCCCTATTAAAGGGGCTGTCTTTGATAAGACAACTCCTTAAAGTTGTGCAACTAAAGGAAAGTAAAAACTTGCCAAGATGGAACACTGTCCAAATGATTCTGTACATTTTCCTACTGGTAACAGAAAGAAAACCAGGTCAGAGACTAAATATTCCTTTTTTTAATGTCTTATGTAACTGCAAGATGGCTGTAGACTATTATAACACATCCCTTATAATTCTCATCCACACACGAATTTGACAGGAATTAGGGTTGTCCGCACTGAGGGAGTGATATAATAATGTCTCTTAAAGGGGTGGTCCAAGATTTTGTATATTGATGGCCTAGACTCGAATTAGGTCATCAACATGTGATTGATTAGTGTCCAGCTCCTGACACCACTGATGATCAGCTGTTTAAAGAGGCTGCAGTGCTCCAGTGAGTGCTGCGTCCTCTTACTAGGCCAAAGGCATCACATTCATTGATCATGGTTCAGCTCAAGTGAATGGGTCTGAGCTGCACTATACTATACTATGTACAACACTGTGCTTGGTAAGCTGTGAAGAGATTGCAGCACTCACTGGAGCATTGCGTCCTCTTCAAATATATGATTGGGAGGGGTGCCAGAAGTTGGACCCCCACCGATCAGATATTGATGACCTATCCTGAGCATAAGCAATCAATATCAAATTCCTGGAAAACCCTTTTAAATAAATGTCTTATTATGTGAGCTCTCAGTTTCCCTTTGTCCAGTATTACATTTTGTTCCCAAAATATTTTGTGTGACACATACTTACACAGAGGACATCTGTCATTTAACTGTTATTATACAGTATATGGAACCACAGTATATGTCCATAAAGTCTTACTAAAATGAACGTAAACTACTTAAAAGATTCTGGAGTTGTGATTAATTCATCCGAGACAAACAGGAACACTCTACTCGAATTATAAATAAGCGTTGATATGGTAACACATGAAGAAAAGGCCTCCAAAAGCAAGCTCATGGAGACATTCCATCTCTTCTTTTCTAGTACTGTCTACTGTGACTCCCTCAGTGTATTCACATCCTTCCAGGGTGTCTTTTGTCGCTACAAGAGACTATTTGTACAGGTCTGCAATTTGTAAATGAGTTGTCAGTATGCTGAGGTAACCATCGAGAACTGTTACTTCTTAGTACTTTGTAGTCTGGACTGCTGAAGGTTATTCATATGCCAAGTTCAGTCCCTGGCAGGGCTGATATCAGAGCCCCACAGGATGTGCTCATGTCAGAGGCCTTCCTGCCAATCTACTTTACAGATGCAGCCACACGGCCATCTTGGGCTTACCCCAATCTCTTTAAGCAAGGGAGGGAATACAGTAGTTGACAATGTCTGAAAGGCACAATGCCAAGCTGAAACATATAAAAGGGGCTTGACCATGTAACTGTATGGGGTCCTCATCCCTGACTCCAAAGATAATGGTATTCACACCAAAGATAATAGTGTTCACATCTAGCGCTATTAGTGTGTCTCTTTTTAAAGAGACAGAAAACCATCAATTAGATGAAGCTCCTTTTACTGAATTAAACATTAATGTATCATAGTGTATAGTGAACATATATATATATCATCCTTGGTCAGGCCTGAGGAAGGACGTTCATACAGTATGTGAATGCCTGTTAAAGCTTTGGAAAATGACTATGGGGTAGCTAATTCCACTAGGTTTAACTAGTGATAAGAGAATTATCTTTCTCTTAAGGTCCTTTTACACGGGCCGATTATCGGCCGAAAAAGCGTTCCTAGGAACGCTAGTGCCGATAATCGGCCCGTGTAAAAGTGGCCCTAATCAGCCGACGAACGAGCAAAACGCTCGTTCGTCGGCTGATTGGATCTTTTGTAGAAACCAAAAGATCCAATCTGTCGGGCGCACATCGGCCTGTGTAAACAGGCGATGTGCGCCTGACAGTATGGAGCTTCCGCGCCGCACGAGCGATACAGCGATCACTCGTGCGGCCTGGCGCTCAATTCATCGGGCCGTGTAAAGGCTCCCTGCCCGAGCGCCGATATCGCTGATCGGCGCTCGGGCAGAGAGACACATCGGCCCGTGTAAAAGGGCCTTTAGAAGAGAGCTAATTTGACTAGACAATGGCTAAAAACCTCTTTTGATCATATCTGGCTCCTCTGTCAATCACTGACTGAAGACAAGGAGAGGGTCCTATCAGTGATTGACAGCCTTCCCTCTTCCCTCTTTAAAGCCTACAATGAGCAGGAATTTAAATGAATGAAATACAACATATACTGAATATTTTCCCACAAAATTATATATAAATCTGCTCAGGTCCTCTTGATCTATAACATGCTGCCTGCAACTCAAACACCACGTTCAGGGCTCATTCAGACAACCGTATGATCTCCGTGCCTGTATTGCGAACCGTAAACAACACTTTGACTTGAATGCGTCCTCGATCCGCAAGATACGGAAAAAGACAGGACATGTTCTTTCTATTGCAGAGCGGAGGCTCAGATCGGAAGTCTACAGAAACACTACATAGCTCTTCTGTGCGCTTTCGGGTCCATGTCTCAGCACCGCAAAAGATAGGACATGTCCTATCTTTTACCATATCTTGCGGATCACAGACCCATTCAGGGCTGGTACCCATGCATTGCGGACTGTTATTTGCATGTGCATGTGCATGAAACCTTAGATGATGTGTTATTGAAACAAGTGTCTTGTTTAATCTTACATGAAAACTGAAAAAAATCTTTAAATGACAATTATAATTAGAAAGATTGTTTCATATATATCACAAATATCATAGTCTTTGTCTCACAAAATTAATTTTGATTATAAGAGTGCGGCGTAACTTAATCCGTGCCGATTTTCTTCTTCAGGCATAGCTCATATCAAGTAATAAAACCTTGAACAGTATCTGTTAGAGAATTTGGGCCATCAAAGTAAGGCTGGCCGTGCTTTGTTCAGAGCTAAGTGGAAAAATAACTTCTTCTGCCAACAGGTGCAGGAAAGGAAAGTACAGGATTACAGTAATATCGTCTTAAGAGAAAGTGTAAAGATGAGCCAAAGAATCTCAGTTATACAGTATATACAGGTACAGCAATCCAGAAAGAATTACAACAGAGATGAGCAAATTTCTTGAAATTAGTTTAGGGTCCGATTCTTGCGATTCAGCAATCAGATTCGAATCAGTCTAAAGTTTGAATCTAATCAAAAGTGTCCCACTTGCCATAAAAAGTTGTGTATGACACTCTGGGGTCTCCATACTCTTTAATGCAAAGACAACATTAGTTATGTCAACGTGACAGCAACATCTATGGTAGTAGGTAAATGGACGGTGGAGGGTGGTAACAAACATTAAAAAGACATTGCACTGTATGATTTTTTTTTTAAATCAAAACTGCAGACTATTAACCCTTTTTGGTAAATTTGTATCAAACTCTTTTTTTTTAGAATCAATTTTCTGATTTCTAATTAACGATCATCCCCCCAAAAAAACACTTTTAACAACTTCTTAAAATGGTTGTCTCATCTCTTAAAATGTGGTTGTTGGATCATGGCCCCACTATTGAAGCCCAGGACTATTGAACAAATGGGGTTCCAGGAACTAATGACAAACAGTCATACCAACCAAGGTTAACCTTAGATTAAAGGGAGTGATAAGGCAAACACTAAGGAGTTTAGGGCTGGGCCTATGTAGCAATCAATAACACCCTAGAGAAAGATGCTGAAGTGGCTGGAAATGTGTAGAACCCCAAGGTTCCCTTCTGCTCAGAGGGGTTTTCGAGGTATTTGACGCCCCTCCCCACATGAAGTAGAACTGGTACCAGTACAAATGTGGCACATCACTGCTGGGTCACGGGCTGCTTGAGGATACATCACCACTAATGCCAGTCATTGGCAACAGCAGTGCATGTGACCCAATTGGTGCAGAAGCTGACAGACAGAGAAATTCCATTGACTTTTCTGTCAATGGAGCTTTGTAAAGGCTTGTTTATTGTAAAATGAAGTGATGTTCTCATTGGTATCATTTTGGATTACATATGACTTATTAAATCACTTTTATTTCATTTTTTCAGAAGGGGAGAAGAACAAAAAACTGGAACTGATTTTTAGTTGCCCAAATGTATGCAATAAAATCCGCATTGCGTGAGTGCAGCTATGTCCAATGACATAATGATGTGTCTTGCATTGTTAAAGAGATTGTCCGCTGAGAACAGCTGGGTTCGGTGGGGATGCCAGATTTTAGACCTGGATAGGTCATCAATATCTAGAGCCACGCTCGGACTGACACACAGGGGTGCAGTTGAATCTCCTGATGGGCCCTTAAGCAAGTTGTGCCCCAAGTCTCCCAACCTCTGCACACAGGGGTGGACTGGGAACTTAAAGTGGCCCTGGAAAAAATACTAAAAGTGGCCCTGTTTTGTAGTCGGGTCCAAACTGATGGAAGACAGGGTGAGCAATACCATATTATGGCACATTATACCACCCCAACAGAGCCAAATACCACAGTCCATCACAAAATACTGCCAACAGCACAAAATACATCCCCAAAAACATCCACTGGTCGGCTGTGAGGAGGGCTCAGGTGGCCCCCTGGGCATCAGCCCACCGGGAAATTTCCCTGTAAGGTCTATGGCCAATCCGCCCCTGTCTGCACAAGTGGCATATGACAAAGTAGACTTACTGCACTACATATAAATAGGTAATATACAGCACCTCAACCAGCCTATGATCATATAAAAAAATGGGTAGATTATTTAAGAAACTGCCCAGTTTACTATTATAGATACAATGAGGTGGCTGAGATGCCTTATAGGGTGAGTACAGACTAGACAGGTCAGCCAGTGTCCTCTTTTCCTAGGGATCTACCTTCTCAAAGTAACTACAGGGACCCTCATAATCAATCATCTTGTAGCATTTTGCTTTTGTCTGCTGCTATGTGAGCAGGTAATATTTGAATGTATCCATATGGTAAGCTCCCAAAATATATTTTACTGGTGGGCCCTAGGCACTCCAATCCGACACCGTCTACAGCCCAGGCAACCCCGTTAACATGCTAAATAATTACATATCCATATTCTAATCATCTCCATATCTATCTTTTTTTAGCTGCACTTTTAGAAGCTTTGTACTTCGGTTTACCACTTCTTTAATGACATTATGTTTAAAGCTACAGCCCAGGAAATTCACCATTGTACCTCTCCCCAGATCCTGCAAAATGAGCTTCCTGGCCACTTTATTCTCCATGCAGTGTATGAGAGTCATGCTGCTTAGTGCTTATAATCGGATTATGGAAAGCAGTCTTTCAGCAGCTGCCTCCATCTCTGAAGGTGAAATCATTTCACCTCCAGTAACACCTATGGCAGGCAAAGCCTATCAATATGACTTCTCTAATCTATTGCTGCGCAGTTCTGAATTATTCACAGGCACCAACGGAAAAGAACGTGGACTCATATGTAGAGCTGTCACCTTCTGCAGATACGCCTAGAACTTTTATTTATGTTTTCTAGGGATTTTCAAAAAAATGATACCCACTGTGATTACAGTTTGCCAAATTATACTGTATGTGCAAAAATAAATTGGACCTGATGGATTGCTGCAAAATCTATTCCATGCTTTTTACTATACACTATGCATTCTGTGAATGGAGCTCTCAGGCTGTTATGGCTCAAAACAGGCCACTATATGAGTCGCCTGTGAACAGCCCATTCACAGAATTCAGACTACTATAAGTGGTGTCTGTGTAATACGCCCATCCCAACAAGCTTATTATAGGAATCACTTCTTCTTACAAAAGGGATTACGTCCAGTTCTAACTTTTCAAAAGGAAGCTGAATATAATGCAATTTCTTTTTATAATATTTCAAGTGGCTCCAACCTGGCACTTCACTTTAAACACTCTTATACACAGAATACGTTTCAATGGGAAAAGTAAATGTTTTCCGATGAGTATGGTAAGTAAAAAGAATTATTCTTATCTAAGAATTTTATGGCAGATTGCTAGGACCACTGGGACCTCCAATGATCCATTAAACAAGGCAACAGATGTCCCTTCGTCACTCTTCTTGCATAACAGCCCTCCCACCCAGTGGATGAGCCTGTGTTGTAGACCCCGGCACAGCAAGCATGAGGGAAAATCATTAAAGGAGCCACCACATTTCCGCATGCTTCCAGCCACATCACAAAAAATAGAACGTCCTATTTTTGTCCACAACATTCGGATCATGGACTGATTGAAGTCAATAGGTCTGCACAGCCATGCGGGGTGCACACAACTGGTGTCCGTGTTTTGTAGATCCGTGGTCTGCGGTTCACAAAACAGACACGGTCATGTTAATAGATAATAGCTCCTTACCATAAGCTTCCACAAGCATAAAAATGTCAATTGCATTTACAGTAATTAAAGTACAATGTGAGGAGGTATATCTGCACACTTACTTGATCTTTGTCAGGCTTATCTGAAATGTCATTTAGACTAGAAGATGTCATGTTTCGGTGTGTCATTGTTGGGCTGCCTGTAAATACAAAAATGTATATTAGACCAAATACATGTATATCAAATATTCTAAAAAGCTATATAACTATATATATACATACACTCATACGCTATTGGCAAGACACAATACCACATCTAAGCAACATGAACACTCAGGGGAATGTAGTAGGCTATGTTGTATCAGACAAACAATTCAGCAATTTATATAAACATATACCATAAATCCATATATATATACGTATAATACTAAAAAAAAACCACATACAAAGCCCTAATAAGCTCTAGAGAAGATACTATGTACTTTCATTTTGTAATGGTTGACAACATGAGAGCTCTTGGAAGTTTCTGTTGAAGTTTCTGTTTCTTCTATAGGTTAACTGGGATTATCCAAGAGCAGCCACCTCTTTAACATAGAAACTAGTGAGATGGGTTAGCTGTAGGTAATTCATATATTTGCAGCTCCTGGCTTCATTGACTTCATTGACTTAGGGCTCATTTACACAACTGTATGTGTTTTGCAGTCCTCATATTGGGGATCCGCAAAACACAGATACCGGTCATGTGCTTTCCGGAATGGAACAGCCTGCCCTGTGATGCAAATGCTTATTGTCCACAACTGCAGAGAAGAAGAGGACATGTTCTATCTTTTTTGCGGGGACATGGAACAGAAGTACAGATGCGGACAGCACACTGTGTGCTGCCCACATCTTTTGCGGCCCCATTGAAATGAATTGGTCTGCATCCATTCTGCAAAATTACAGAACAGATGTGGGCTCAAATATATGGTTGTGAATAGGCCCTTACGCACATAGTAAGAGCGGCTTCAAAAGATGGACACATTTATGGTAAGTGTCCTTTTGTATCGATATAAGATCTGGTTCTATGGGGAATTGATGGTGGGGTCAGGCAATCCTTAAACTGTGTTGTTGAAATACCATACTACAGCGTAATATTTTAGGGTACAGCCACACGGTCAGATTTCCTCATGCAGTTTTGGAAGCCAAAATCAGGAGTGGATCATAAAAGGTGAGAAAGTATCAAGGACAGATCAGACTTAATTCACTCCTGGTTTTGGCTTCCAAAACTGCATCCAGAAACTCGATTGTGTGGCCATACCCTAAACGTTAGGCGAAACTGGCGGGAGACTTTAATAAGCTTAAACATTAGCATTAGTGAATATTTTAAGCATCCTACTTTTAAAATTTGATGTACTAGACCTCTAGGTGACCCGCAGAGACATTGTAATAGCAAGAACATCTCCTGTAAATAGTAGTTTCATACTTTCCTATAAGTACAGACATAGCTCCATTGAAAAGACCCCATGCATGCTTAAAGCGTGTTAGGTTACATAAAAGAACTTTCTATGGATTTCTACGAATAAAAATGTACTCGCAAATAATATGCAATACCAAATAATATAACCACATATTTAATGCTTACTGTACACAGCAACAATGCCATCAGCCTGCTGTGAAAATGGATCATTTCAGCACACTGCGTTGAGTTGTTTCAACCGTCTCCCTTCACATTACACTCCTATACATTTAACTGAGCAAATAACAGCATAGGCAAGCATTATTGTTTTCAGCAAACTAATAAGCTGGAACAAATGTTTCTTAAATGTGAATGACTAAGTTTAACAAGACCGCAAAAAGCACCAGGAAGGCTTTCCTCGCCCACCACAAAAATAATAAGGGCAGGCACAATATGGACTTTTACTGCTTTGCATGCTAATTATTACAATTGTGCTATTATCCTACAGAAGTAAAGCAAAACAGTAAGGAAGAAATCAAAAACAGCCACGTTCCTTCCACCCCCGGTTCAATTACAGCACATAGTCCTGCTATTTTCATGCTGGATTAATGGTTTTCATTGCGTCGGGCCTCTGTATATGCTGTCTTTACAGGGCTTTGTACAAGCTGACTTCTGTTCCAATGCATTAACATAGCCTTATTAACAGCACACTAATTAAACACATTGGCAGCAGATTATATAGAAAGTTGACAGTCAAAAGGTAGTCTTTTTAAGTTTTAAATTTTGGACTGTGGCGCTATAGTTTCAGATAAGTTCTGTGAAGCTGAAAGTATCCACTTTAGAAAAGTTTAATGGCCATTTGAATTAAAAAATGTGGCAGCAACATAAAAACCCCAGGGTTCTCCTTTATAACTGCTATTAATAATCGGCCCAAAACTTTTATAACATTCTAATATAACATAGAAAAATTCCCCTGATATTACACATTTCCTCACAGTAAATGATCAAGCTCTGTTCTCTATTGCCATTTTCATTTTGGCTGTCAGAATATATATGGACCTTCAGCCATTTAGACTACATAAAACCACATATATCCAATGTGGTCATCCACTCGTCATGCTGCTTTTAAAAAACAAAAACTGCTAGTTCGTAGATCGCTAGAACTACATAAAAATAACCATAATAGTTTCACATTAAAGGGGTTTTCCAAGACTTTTTATACTGATGACCTAACCTCCTCCATCAGTATCTGATCGGTAGAGGTCTAACACCTGGGACCCCGGACAATTAGCTGTTTGAGAAGCCACTGGTGCTCCTCTGTGCGTTGCAGCCTTCTCTCAGCTCACCAAGCACAGCATCGTTTATTGTATAGTGCAGGGCTGGCCAACCTGAGGCTCTCCAGCTGTTGTAAAACTACAACTCCCACCATGCCCTGCTGTAGGATGATAGCTGTAGGCAGACTGGGCATGCTGGGAGTTGTAGTTTTGCAACAGCTGGAGAGCCGCAGGTTGGCCAGCCCTGGTATAGTGGATGTGCTTGGTATCGAAGCCTAGCCCCATTCACTTCAATGAGGCTGAACTGCATCCAGGCCATGTGACCAATGAACTTGATGTCACTGGCCTAGGCTCAGCTGCGAGAAGGCCGTGTCACTACTATCTGTTGGACCTCCACCAATCAGATATTGATGATCTATACAGAGGATAGGTCATCAGTATAAAAGTCTCCCAAAACCCATTTAAAGTCTGGACCTCCCGAAATTGTTTGCTGGAGTTAACTTGCATCCCTGGTAAAAAGATTACAGAGGTTCGTGGCCCAATTAAAAAATAAATAAAAATTATTGTGGGCAGCATTGTGTTGCAAAAAATACATTTCACTCTCCTTTGCAGTCGCTGTGGCTCTCAGTGGACTCTGCCAGGCTGGAAGTGATGGGGACTCCTTCTTGGTCAAAGTACTGTTGCAGCCAAGCATTGTGCCAGAATGGACTATCACTGCTAAGGCTCAGAATGATATGTCATTCTTGAACATAGGAACACTGAGGTCATCGATAGGCTGCAGCAGCCTCGTGACTGGTCTCCATCACTGCCAGTTTGGCAGGGACCGTCAGGAGCCACAGTGCTGGAACGGAGAGTATCTGGAAAGGCATATTAGGGTTTTTATTTTTTTAATTTTTTTCAACACACCGCTGCCAGTCATAGATTTTGTGATTAGGGTAGACAAATAAAACCATACTATTGTTAGTTACTAAAGTGGTTCTGGAGGCTAAGATCTGGGCTGATGAACTGATTAAGCGGCCCTAAGATCCGCAAAATTGGCATGAAGGAAACATGAAGGTCACTAGTAAACCTACAGTACTTTCACAAAACAATGGACCTTCAGGGTCAAAATATTGTAATATTGCAGCTTGATTTCTAATAAAACTAACATCCTGGGAAGAGGTTACACATTAAATCCTTGCTCAAATCAGTACCTAAAAATTAATATTTTACTTTTGTTGTTTCCAGAGCCCCCCTCCCATACACAGGCACACACAACACATGCATATAACTCCATACTCAGAACAGTTCAGGAGGCTGAGATCTGAGCAGACTTTTTGACCAACTTCCTCAAGGTCTGCAGATTTGACATTAAGTACTTTCTCAACTAACAAAGCATTCGATCTTCAGGGTCAAAATAGTGTACATGATTCGTGTATTTTGATTCCTGAATGGGGCCATCCCATGAAAAGTATTACTATGCAATGAAAGGGGCTTGTCAAATGAAGTCAAATGAAGTAATAATTAAATTCAAAATGTATGTTTGCTTTTTATGTGCATTACATTTTCTTCTCTGGTACCCTCCCCTCCCCCTGCTATTTGTCTTTCTGGTCCACCTTCTCCTGCATTCAGAGGTTAACTAACATGCTCAGTAGCTTCCTTGTTCCCTTCTCCTCCACTCATTGCTGGTGTATTGATCTCATAGTGAAGCAGGTGAAGTGGTCAAGACACCTTTCATTCATACATACTATTAATTTCTACTTCTAAAATCATAGAATTGTATAGCTTTATCTCTCTCTAGACAGTTAACAAAGAAATTGGGGGTACTGCATACAATACTATTTATTAGTGGAATCTCTAGGGTTGTGTGAGACAGACTATTTTCTACGTAGGCAAGGAAGACAGAATAACAGTGGTTTGTCAACTAGGAGAGCAGGGTTAGTAACAGCAGACTGCAATGCACTCCTGGGAGATGCAGGTGCTTGATGCTGCCCACAGCAAGTGAAGAGACCAGAGCTAAAAAGAGGTGAGTAAAGCAGTTAAGGAGGGGGAAAATTACACTGGACAGCATCATTGTTTTGTATTGACATAGTTAAAGTAATGGTGTACACTATTCTAGATATTTCATTTATGGGATAATACCTTTAAGCACTCCAAGTCACTATTCTATTTGTAAGTGGAACAAGTTCCCCTATGTCTCCAACTCAGTTCTGCCAAGGAAGGAGAAGCTAAAGCCACAGGTTAGTATGAAAACTCAAACAATTCCAACATCAACATAGATGCAAGAATCAGGAGGATGGATTTTTTTATTTCCCTGGAGGCCTGTAATAGATTAACAGCACACCTGTATTATGGTAAAGTCTTTCATTCATTTGCACCTATTCACTGTGGTTATATTAAAGAGGGTAAACCACTTGAATCAGGAGAAATGCCTGTTGACAACACATGAGATGTCACTGCAGATCAAAACAGGTGAAGCACAAAGCTGGTCAAATGGTTTCATATGGAAAAAATAACACTAAAGTGTTGAAAATGTATTGTGGGCTCATCAGACATATCCAAGCACTTCTGTGCCAGCGTGCTCCAATTACATGGTCCTTGAAATGAGGAATGTGCTTTGCATTGGAAAATAATATAATATAAATATATTATAAAGAGTACCTTCCCTTTATCCTAAAGATAAAGGTTCAATATATGATACATACATAAAACATGCTGTCCACAACAATGACAGTATGAATCTATAGAAGATGGTGTGAGTAAGGGAACACATGTACAATTCTGCCTGATTGTAAATATTCTTTTTACTGCACCATGTATGTGACCCATTTCCCACAACACACATTTACCCCGACTTACTGAGCCATCCCATGCTGGGGCTGCGCCGCACACGGAGATCGTCATCCGACATGCGGGTTGCCAGGCAGGGCACAGAACTTTCTAGAGGACTGCGTGCTAGTGATGCAAGCGAAAAGCAGAGGAAAGTTTGAATGCAGCAGCAGGAAGAGCAAAAGGAAAGCAAAATAAAGGTGAGAAGAACAAAGAAGAAAGACAACTAAAGGCTTGAAAACAGTAGAGAACTATCAGTACAGTAAATGCATCAGGAATTGTGGCTGCTGTAAGTATCATGTGAAGGTACAATCTAATAAAAGAACCAACTTCTCCTAAAATCAGAGCATCACCAATAAAAAAAAGTTAAGCTGTCCTCAATGAGATGAGCTGTAGTATAAGGCCTATGTAGACAATAAGTGGTGGGTGTCCAAAAGGTACAGTAAACCCCCACTTTGCAAACATTGATAGCCCTACCTGAAGAACCATTCATTTCTAAGCTATAGCTGCACAATTTTCCAAAAGGCGTTACTAATGGTCACAACAGGGGTGGAGTGAAATTAGCAGGGATTTTAATTCAATCCATGTCTGTAAATCTGATACACTTCAGCTTGTGTTGATAGATTTTCATATATAGTATTAGTATATATTGCTGATAGGAAATTGAGTGCAATATGCAAAGAAGAGAAGACAGGTCAGAAACAGTTTTGCTGTGGATTTTTAAGGTATTATTTTCAAGAAAACCCTAAAAAAAACAATTACTGGGAACCCTTAGAGAAAAGTTAAGGTCAAGCACTTTGGTGCTGGCTATAAAGGCATGTGAACAGCTTCAGCCTGGTTCAGACGCAAGTGTTTTGATCAGGATTTTGTATCAATGATTAAAAGACATAACCAGGTGCGGGTCAAAAACTGAGAAATCTTCCCCTCATACCTTATCTCTTTGGAGGCTTCATTCCTGGTTTTGGCTCACAATCACTGATCAAACATTGACCAAAACAATGATATGTGAACCAGGCCTTAAAGGCAATCTGTCACCTCTTGCCAATTAGTGTTGATAATCACCCCGTTACCCTGCTGTGCCACTGGAGTAGAATTGAGAGGACTCATGAGCACGATTATAGAATGATGTTATGTCCAGTGGCAGTGCGTTGAGGGAATGGGGGGCTTGAGGGAGCTGTCAACAAATTCAACATAAACCGGTAGTTAGCGATCAAGGGTCAGGGACAGCAGTACCATTTGTGCAGTGCTGTACTTAATAGTGCAGGAGGTTAAAGAGTTTTCCAGTTTCATCCGAATATTAACTGTACAACGAAAAATGACTTGTTTTTATTTAGCAAGATCTCTGCTTACTAACAGTAAATGCAAACATTCTTACTTAGACCTAAACACTGGCTTGTTAGGGTAAGTTTAGATTGGGATTCCCAGAGGTGGACTGGCCATGGACTCTACAAGGAACCATCCCGGTGGGCCGATGCCCAGGAAGCCACCTGATCCCTCCTCACAACCCCCAGCCATGGTAATTAATGATCTGACACTCCCCTCTCCTGACTTCAACTGTATTGCAATCCTGAATCAACCTGTATCTGAATACCGACCTATTATACAAATAACCAAACCAACACAAGACTAGTGTGTATACCCAGATTATTGACAGTGCAATCATTATTTCACAAAACTTTATTTAAATCCAGATAAAAGCACAACATCAAGGTCCATCGCAAGATAAAAACAGCAAAAAAATCCAACAGAGGGACACTGAGGTAGAGGTTAATAAACGGGCATATAAAAATACATATCTGACACAATAGTATGACAATAAATGTCTTCAATACATGTTCATCCACAATAGTGGGTATATATGTTACCAAATGTCCATTAAAGTGCTCATACAAGGATACTCAATATACCATTCAGAGTGCCTATACAAAAGTAATACCCTCAGCCTGTGCCGCCCATCACCCTACCATACCAGTGTCCCCCACTTTTCCAACGCGTTTCGCCTCACGGCTTCCCCTGACGAAGTAAGTGGTATGGTAGGGTGATGGGCGGCACAGGCTGAGGGTATTACTTTTGTATAGGCACTCTCAATGGTATATTGAGTATCCTTGTATGAGCACTTTAAAGGACATTTGGTAACACATATACCGACTATTGTGGATGAACATGTATTAAAGACATTTATTGTCATACTATTGTGCCAGATATGTATTTTTATATGCCCGTTTATTAACTTCTACCTCAGTGTCCCTCTGTTGGATTTTTTTGCTGTTTTTATCTTGCAATGGACCTTGATGTTATGCTTTTATCTGGATTGAAATAAAATTTCGTGAAATAATGATTGATTGCACTGTCAATAATCTGGGTATACACACTAGTCTTGTGTTGGTTTGGTTATTTGTATTGCAATGCTGATGCAACTGGAGCAGACACAACATAGCAGTTGGCGCTGAGGGGCAGTATTTTGTGATGCACTATGGTTGTTGGCTCTGCTTGGGTGGTATAATGTGGCGCAATATGGTGTTGCTGGCCCCGCCTTCTGTCAGTTTGGACCCCACTACAAAATGGGGCTGCCTTTAGTTTGGTTTTTTTCCAGGGCCACTTTAAGTTCCCAGTCCGCCCCTGGGGATTCCACACCGCAAATCCACAGCAAGTTGCAGTACAATACATGTAGATAGAGTTTTGAAAATGCCATCCACATGAAGTTTCCCATGAGCATGCTGCTCACTTCTAAATACTTATCCTGTTACATTCTGCAGATTTTCCCTGTGGATTTCACCAAGTCAATGCTTAGGGGTAATATGTGTAAAATCAAAATGTCTGTCGTCTGGATTTACCCTTAAAGTGGTTTTCCAGTTATAATGATTTGTAAGCAAGTGCCCGCAGCCTGCCTACTGAAATAGAAAACTCATACTTACCTGTGCCCTGCCGCTTTGGTCCTCTGCTCTACCTGCTCTGTCTCCATCTTCCAGTTTCTGTACTGTTTACATCCGGTAGTGCATAGGCATGGTCACATGCCCCGCTCGAGCCAATGACTGGTTACAGCAGTGACGTGCTGCTTGTGGCCACATCACCGCTGAAGCCAATCATTGGCTGCAGTGGTGCATGTAACCATGCCCATACACCACCAGATGTAAACAGTGCTGGGACTAGAAGACAGAGAGAGCAGAGGTAGCGTGGAGGATTGTAGCAGCGTGGAGCAGGTATGAAGTATGAATCTTCAGGCTGTGAGCACTTGCTTAATAATCACTGTAAGCAGAAAATCCCTTGAAGGGCTCATGCACATGACCGTGTTTTTCATCTGCATCTGATTCGCATTTTTTGTGGTTCGGATGTGGACCCATTCAATGGGGTCTCAAAAAAAGCAGACAGCACACCGTGTGTTGTCCGCATCCATATGTCCGGTCCAAAACCTCGCAAAAAAATAGAACATGTCTATCCGTTTTACAGACAAGGATAGGACAGTTCTATAGAGGGCAGGATGTTCCATTCCACAAAATGCGGAACACACATGGCCGGTATCTGTCTTTTGCAGACCGCAAAAATAGCTACAGCCGTGTGCATGAGCCCTAAGTGTAACAGACTTGTTTCTTGGAATGAGTCATAGACCTGTGTTAGTTGGACATGATTAAGACAAACTATTAGTTCCCCTTCACTGACAGTAAGCAGAGATCTTGAAGATGGTGACACATTTAAACAAATAGTAGATTACTTATGGTATACGTATACAAATATGCTTTGCTTTTATAAAGCCAGGAAACTCCTTTATTTGATGCTAACTACTGCGCTTTACCTTTCAGATCCACAGCTTGGTTAGAGCCAGGGAGAGTTAAATAAGTTTTAAAGTTGGCAAGAATCTGAATAATGTTTAGGGTTGTCAGGTGAAATCTGGATGGTAGGAGGAATTCACACCCACTGTATATTTATCTGTCTAGTATGGTCTGATCATTTCAAGCAGAGCAGCAATGCTTCGCTGTACTATTCCGAGGCTTTTTATAACTCAGCGCTGAATGTAATGATGGATCAAGCTATCATATAAAGCTACATATCTGTATATTATATAAACTATCATGGCTTACGAGACTACTAGAGGTATATCGGAGCAGAATTAGTAATAAGTAAGCAATCTGTAGAAAGTAATGGTGACATACAGTGTATGAATGGTCACTCTTACATACATTCCCTGGGATGCACGACGTCAGTAATGCCATGTTAATGAATGAGTAACAGGGTAATGCCAGTAGGATGGAGATATACTGAACACTAATTGTACAAATGCAAAACATATGTACAATCATACATTCATTTTTATATTTTTGATATGTATTTGTGATATTCACCATATGCAACAGGAATCATTGTGTATCATCATGCCATGAAAATGTAGCGAGGCCCATAAGCAGGAACATGGTTAATGTGACATACGTATTTATGTGGACAGATATGATCAACCTGAAGCTTACACCTTCTACATGCAACTCTACATGTATGTCAGATGGTTGAGAATGGACTGACACATTAGAAACACAAGTAGAGGCTCAGGTTGTCAACCCTTGGATGAACCACACAAATGAGGAAGCCTTGAAGTTCCATGCTATTCACCTGAAAGGAAGGAGTTTTTCATCAAGCCCTCCTCTCTCCCTCCTATAATGTTCACAATTTTAGAAGTTTAATGAAGAAGGAAAGAAAAACTCTGGTTAGTACATCATAACATGTCAAGAAATGATAACAGCTGTAAGCACCGGCAAAATAGAACAGAATGTAATATTCAGATTAAAATCAGATTTTTTTTACTTCTAAGGTTTACCCACCATTATGTTTTATGCTGGTGTGGTGTGCATGAATGGTCTCTCTCCTACTGAAACTGGTGGGAAATATGTAACCAACCAAAAGAAAACACTCACTAAATACTCACTATAACTCTAATCAATTTCAAGGGGGGTATAAGCAGGGTCAAAACAGCATGGTCATGGGGGACCTATCAATAGATCATAAAACATTATGGTGGGACGTCATGTAGCCAACTACAAATCTTATGGCAAAGTGCACAGTCCCCACAGTTCCCTTACACAACTACTCAGTCCTTTTCTCCCAAAACCTGCTTCTCTACCATTACAGAAGAAAAACCCTCCACTATACTCTCCAGATCACATCTCGCCACCTGTGCACTTGACCTAATCCCATCCCACCTCATTCCTAACCTTACCACAGTGTTTATCCCAGCCCTAACTCACCTCTTCAACCTATCACTAACCTCTGGTGTGTTCACCTCTGGTTTTAAACATGCTACCATTACACCCATCCTCAAAAAGCCTTCATTTGATCCATCTTCTTTGTCTAGTTATCACCCTATATCACTTCTCCCGTAGGCCTCAAAGCTACTTGAGCAACATGTCCATTCTGATCTGTCCTCTCACCTCTCCTCCTGCTCCCTCTTTTACCGACTACAATTTGGCTTCCGACCCCACCACTCGACTGAAACTGCCCTTACCAAAGTTGCCAATGACCTGCTAACAACCACAACCAAAAAACATTACTCTGTCCTCCTGCTTGACCTGTCCTCTGCCTTTGACACTGTCGACCACTCCCTTCTGTCGCAAACTCTATCATCTCTTGGTATTACTGACCTGGCCCTCTCCTAGATCCCATCATACCTCATATACTGGACATTTAGCGTCTCCCACTCTCACACCACCTCCTTCTCTCATTCCCTCTCTGTTGGTGTCCCACAAGGCTCTGTCCTAGAACCCCTGCTTTTTTCTATCTACACCCTCGGCCTGGGACAGCTCAGAGTCCCATGGCTTTCAGTATCACTTTTATGCTGACGACACACAAATCTATCTCTGGCCCAGACATCACCACCTTACTATCCAGATTCCCACAATGACTATCTTCCATATCCTCCTTCTTCTCCTCTCGCTTTCAAAAAATTAACATGGACAAAACAGAATTCATCATCTTTCTCCCATCTTGCTCAAACCCTCCAACAGACCATCTATCACAATCAACGACTGCTCACTCGCCCTGGTCAAACAAGTCCACTGCCTTGGAGTGACCTTGGATTCTGCCCTCTCCTTCCGACCGCACATCCAAGCCCTTTCCACCACCTACTTCCTCCAACTCAAAAACATCTCCCGCATCCGCGTTTTCCTCAACTTTGAGTCTGCGAAAATGCTTGTACATACCCTCATCATCTCTCGCCTAGACTACTGCAACATTGTCCTCTGTAGCCTGCCATTTAGCACTCTGACGCCCCTCCAATCTATCCTCAACTCTGCTCCACCTCTCACCCTGTTATTCCTCTGCCTCTCCCCTCTGTCAATCCCTTCACTGGCTCCCCATAGCCCAGCAAATCCAGTTCAAAATACTAACAAATGCATACAAGGCCATTCACAATCTGTCCCCTCCCTACATCTCTGAGCTACTTTCCAGATACATCCCCATACATAATCTCCGATCCTCACAAGACCTCCTTCTCTCCTCTCCTCTTATCACCTCTTCCCACAATCGCCTCCAAGATTTCTCCAGTGCATCCCTCCATACTCTGGAACTCACTATCCCAACATATCAGACTCTCACCTACAGTGGAATCCTTCAAAAGAAACCTGAAAACCCACCTCTTCAGACAAGCCTACAACCAGTGACCCTGCTGCCTCTATACTGCCATGACCAGCTCTACCCCCTACTATTGTGTCCTTCTCCCATACTATGTAAGTTGTAAGCCCTCACGGGCAGGGCCCTCTCTCCTTCCGTACCAGTTTGTAACTTGTCTTGTTCATGCTTATTGCAATTGTCTGTATTATGTATGTATACCCCTCATCCTATGTACAGCACTATGGAATGAATGGCTCTTTAATAATAAATAATAATAACAAAATAATAACTTTTCTCGGGACTCCAATAGACATGAATGGAAAGAGCCGCACATGCACAGCCATCTCTACACTCACCAAAGGATGGAAGTAAGGTACCCCCGTTCCAGAGATGGAAAGGTGGGAACCACATTTATCAGATATGTACAGCATGTTCTGTGGAAAACCCTTTAAACAAATTGAAGCTCAAACTCTTTTGAACCACAAACCTTGACGTTGAGTTGAGGTTAATTCACAAAAGTTTTAAAAAGTCGTATACTCTTGTCCTAAAGTAATAGCAAACAGCTACATGTTTACATTAGGCAACACATCGAGACCTGAGCGGAAAAGCCTGCAGCCAGTCTGAACGCAGTGGAATTGGCAACCCAATGGAGGGGTAATTACTGACCAGGCTATCTTCCCACAACAGGTCAGAAGGCTGCCAGATTTTTTTAAAAGCCTAGAAGACCACTTTATTATGAAATATAATGAAAAGCCAGGAGCAAGGTCTGGCCTCTACATTACCATTGTCCGGGTTGGCAAACATCCTACTTGCACTGGAGACTGTTTTCCCTATGTCAGCCAAGGAACGCAAGTTGGATTTCTTTGTCTGGTGTCGATGCTTCCTGAGAAGAGTGTAGGTGATCTTTTCCTTCATCTCTGGCTTCAATAGTCCTGTCTCAATCTGGTTATCAAGGATTTTTTCTGAAAACATATATGGCAAGTAGTTTGATGAAGAACAATATTATTCATTTTTAGGCTTGACTGTGGTTTATGAGACTATTATCTTCAAAGCTGCTGAATTAGTGATAACCCATTCTACTAGAACCAGCCTGTGTGTGGCCTGTAAACACCCAAGGCTTAATTCAGCCATCCAGGCTAAAAAATTACTCTTTCGCTCGGCCGCAACACACAGACAATTTTTAGGGAGCTGTCAGATGTGAAGGTTTTTTAAGCAGTTTTTGAAGCCAAAATCAGGAGTGGTTCACAAAAAGAGATAACATATTAAATAAAGATAGTACTTCTCTTTTTTAATCTATTTCTGGTTGTGTCTTCAAAAACTCCACCAAATAAACCTGGCGACCTGTAAAGAAAATTGTCTCTGATGGTCTTCAGGTCCATGTTCTGTAAGACACGGACCAAAGTGGTGCATGCCCTGAGCTCCTCTCGAATAATGTATAGCAACAAAGCATAAAAATTCATAAGCTACTTACCAACTACTTGTGGGAGTGAATTGGCTTCTAGGTCAAGTAGTATTGTCCCTTTTTCAATACATGTCCTCAGTTCAAACAGGCTGTGCAAGGAAAGTGTGGCAACATGGGGCTTACTCCACCGTTCTCCACCCTGCTCCACTTTTTCTTCAAACTTTATCCATCTAAAATTTAAAGAAAACAAGTTATTTCATATTGTATACTACGTTGTAGTTAAATCCCTAATCTCATGTTTTTAAACATAGCTTCAAAGCTGCATAATGGTGTGCAATGGGAAGGATGAGTACAGAGGTATCCTTCCTTACTAGAGATGAGCGAACGTGCTCGAAACGAGCACTGTACCGCTCGGTTCCCCTGCGCTCGCATGGGCGCAGGCAGCCGCTTCCATCCTCCGGGGGGATGGGGGGGAGGGAATTTATCAAAATTGGTGTAAAGGCAAACTGGCTCAGTGGCCCATAGCAATCAATAAGATTTCACCTTCCATTTTGCAAAGGAGCTCTGAAAAATCAAAGGTCAGGTCCAATTGGTTGCTATGGGTAACTAAGCCAATTTGCCTTTACAGCAGTTTTGATAAATCTCCCCCATGAAGTACAGAGAGGATAGTGGAGGTGTTGATAATGAGCAGCAGCTCTTGTATGCAGTCTCCATTACCACAGTCTGTCCTGTCCGTCCTCTCTGTACTTCATGTCTCCTCATGAACTGCATTCCTACAGAGATTCATCTGAAGATCTTATCATCTGTATTCTGTGTGGGTCATAATCCCTGACAAGTAGAGCAGAGAGGAGGATGAGGCAGCTCTTTACCTGAGTGTTGGGAAGTAACTTGTCCTGCTGTGTGATTAGGACAGGTTTTCTGTGTACTAATAGGATGGCAGCCATTTTATTTCTCGTAATGATTGCTCCCCAGACAAAACCAGTAATTATGATTAATAAAAGATATTTGGGAATATAATTATAATTAAGTAATATTTAAGTATTTTCATTTTCTTAATTCCCGGAGAACCCCTTTAAATGTTAACTAAACCTTTGTTGAAAACACGAAGGTGCACAAGCGTGTTCAGAACAGAGCTGTGGAATACAGAATCCATAGAAAGCACCTGGGATCTGTACTTCACATGCTCAGACAGTCGAGCAGAGGCAATGAAAGCCAAAAAAGATCATTCTTTGCAGAGCTTCTACTCCTTCAATTTTTTTAGGTTTAGGTGCCCTTTAAAACTCAAGCATAGCACAGCATACATGTCTGCCAAAAAACAAAATGACAGAACCACAAGCGATTTAACTGTAGGTCAAAAGGGTCAGTTGCTTGTTCTTCTCCTCAAAAGTCAATAAAGTATAAAATAAAATGCTAAATTATATACAAAATTATTAATGTGTATTCCCACAATAAAACAACAACAACAACAAAAAAAAAAAACAATGGAGTCTGTCTAGCAATATACTGTATATCTGGATTTAGGGTTCTATATGGATCAGTATTCTCCCCATAAACATTAGTAGTCTGAAAGATAAATCTGTATTTTTAGATTCAACTGACTTCTATGGACCTCTTATAGAGCAATTACATATACATATTACATATCAATATATTTAGACTCCATTAAAGGGGTATTCCCATCTCAGACAATGGGGGCATATCACCCAAACCTACACTGAGAACGGATCCTTAAAGGTTGTGGAGGGTGCATTGCGCATGCACAGCTGCCCTGCATTCATTTCTATGGGGCCACCGAAAATAGCCGAGCACTGGCTTGGCTATTTCTATTGGCCTCATAGACATGAATGGGGGCAGTGGCCGCGCAAGTGCGGTGCGCTCCCATTCACTTCTTCACTTCTATGGGGAGAGTGCTTGGCGGTGGCCAGCCCCCAGAGAACCAGGATCCTCCGGGCACCAGCATTCCCTGTTCTGTTCTCTCCCAGAGATGGGACCATCACCTATTAGACAAGGAGGGTATATCCTAGTGATATGCCCCCATTGTCTGAGATGGGAATACCACTTTAATTAATTTAAAGTGGTTCTCTTAGGGGTTGTACTCGGCTACCTCCGGCAGTCTTATAGAGTTCAATGGAGTGGTGGGCAGTCATGCATGTTTGTCGCTTCATTCAAACGGGGAATACAGGCCCCTGTTATATTGATCAGTAGGGGCCACAACAGCAGTCTACACCCCACCAATCAGCCACTGGATAGTTTTTATCTTGGAACAGCCTCTTCAAGGATATCCATATTATGTTCTTTGCAGGCCGTTCATACCAGTCTAATGAAGTATTAGAATGATGTTTAGTTACAGATGCATTATACAGTTTAATATTTACTTCTGCAGAGATTGATAAGGACTGAGGATGAGAAAAACTTGTCTAACCAGCTGCAGAACAGTGCAAAGGTTAAACTTGTACTTCTTTTATAATTAACCTCATAAGTGCCATCTTTAAGAGGTGGGTGTCACGGACATTCCTATGACAGGTAACAGGAGGTCTGTAAGATTGGCAACATGTGGTGTAATCTGACATGTTTTCCCTTTTTGTTGTTGGTTTTTACCACACCCTTTTCCCTCAGGTGTTCCTGGTGTGGTAATTGTCCCTCCCCTATTTATTGCTTCTTCTCCCACTATTCCTTGCGGTTTATAGCGTTAGTGTTGTGGTGGTGAGTAGCAGTTTGGTTTCAGCTGAGATCCTGGAGCCTCCATTTCTTCATTGAAAGATAAGTTTCCTTTTCCCTCCTGTTGTTTTGTTATTAGGCCTTAGGAAGACTCCTGTTTGTCCTTCCTTTTTGAGGAACAGGTAGACTCATTCCTGTCATTAGTTTCCAGGGTCCTATAGGATCAGTTCGGTGTTTAGGTTCCTGTGTATGAACTTGCCTACATTTGAGGCCTGTTCATACTGGTAGATAGACAGGAATTGAGCCAGGGTTTCCTGTAGGAGGTGTCCATCTTCCTTCCTTAGTTTATAGGCCTAATCTCCTTTCCCTCCTATGCTTGGTTTGGTTCCCCCCCCCACACCTGCGCGTGACAGTGGGATCACCAGTACAGGGTCGATAGCTGCACCTTACAAATACACTCAATAAAGTGTGAATGTACCGAGAACTGCAGGAGAGATTGGGCAATCATGAAAAGGATATTTGATTTCACATCCACAGAACTTAAAGCAGTCAGATAAGTAATGGGGACATTTCCAATATTAGTGGTTTTCAAGGTTAAAAGGCTCATATTTATTTTTTAATTTAATATTATAGAAACTCCAGTTACAATGTAATCATATTTGCCTTATAAACAAATGTTCATTTTAAATGGAGCAGCGCCACAGAACATTTTGAATGTGAGAAAGGGTTTCCAATTTTACACCCCCTAACTCCTGCAGAATAATAAATCTTGGATAACCAATTTAATGCATTTATTAGGCTGGGTTTATGTGATGCTTGTTTGGATAGATATTTTAAAAATAAAATAACTTTCCACATTAGGAATTCTGGGACAACAAGAACTTTATGGTTCCTTAAAGTCTAAGGGCACCTATGTGGCAGAATTTAGCCTTTAAAGAGTTTGTCTCCTGAAGATAACCCTCATCCTTATGCCCTTGTCTTAGTATGGCATATATACATCATACATGCATTACATTGACAGCTATACATTTGAATGACCTCTGTAATGCTACAGGTAACAAAATGGGGTTAGAAAAGGAAAGTCTGTGAACATCACCAGGGGATTGCTACCCTGGCATCTACAGTATTTCAAATTTGTCTTAAAGGGCATCTGTCAGCAGATTTGAACCTGTGAAACTGGCTAACCTGGGTGCTTGACAGCTGAAGACATCTGTGTTGGCCCCATGTTCATATGTGCCTGCATTGTTGAGAAAAATGAAGTTTTAATATATGCAAACGAGTCTCTAGAAGCAATGGGCTCAGCTCTCTCTGCAATGGCAATGCCCCAAAAGACTCATTTGCATATATTTAAACATCACTTTTCTCAGCCTTTTTATAGTTAGTGCAGTCCAACAGGAGAGCCAGATTATATGATAGAGTGAGACTATTTTAGGAGGAAAAGGAAGGATGGATACCATCCTTGATGAAGGAAAATGCCTTCTTCCAAAATTTGTTGGACAGAAGTACTGGTCACATTGATCTTGCAAGCAGGTCACCTTCACCCATCATGCAAGTAATCTCGGTTCCACCGGCTGGGGCAGCTCCATGATCTAGGGTCTAGCATCGCCTGAGGAATGTGCTACCAAGCTTACTTGGACATCTGGATATATCCACTACTCTATAGGACTACAGATACTGCCTCTCTATGAGAAGGACCTAACAGCCAGGAGTACAGGTACTTTATTGTATGTTGGGAAAGTGTACTGTACAGCAGCAAGATTGAGCACTCAGTATGCGCCAGTTCATGTCTATAGAGGGAGTGCACATCACATTTTATAATATCTTACAACTAGCTGTTTTGGGCAGTCTCTAGGGCTCAAACAGTGGATGGAAGGCTCCATCCACTATGTAGTTCCCGACATTGGCGTACTGGAGCTTAGCTCCCATTTTCTTGAATGGGAGTTCAGCTGCAGTATGTCTGTGGCCACTGTACAGTGGAAGGAACCTTGCGCTTCCAGATACATTAAGGGCCCGTTCACACAACCGTATGAATGGGTCCGCACCTATTCCGCAAAATTGCGGAATAGGTGCAGGCCCGTCCACTTCTATGGCCGGCTCGCGATCTTGCCGAGCCGCGGATCCGCAAGATATCATAGAACATTTTATTATCAGATATTATAGGCATTTTGAAAGGGGCGCCCGGCCGTGTCTTCTGCAAATTGCGGAACACATGCCGGGCAGCATCCGTGGTATTGCGGACCCGCATTTTTGCAGGTCCGCAATACTACGGCCATGTGAATGGCCCCTTACTATATATTTTCTGGGCCAGAGGATGCCAGCGACGTTTCAGTCCTCATACTGGGACTTTTCTCAAGCTGTATCAAAATACAATGGTGCATATATATATATAGGCCCAACAGGGTAATTATTAAATATTATATTTTGTAATAATACATATTTTGTACATATGTGATGGTTTCTTTTGATCATGACATTGTATTTTTCAAAAAACTATGTTGTTTTTTGTTAATTATGTATTACAATTACCCTGTTGGTCCTATATATATATGCTCTAATCACCATTGTATTTTGGTACTGCTTGAGAAAAGCCCCAGTAAGAGGATTGAAACGTCGATTTGATGATTAAAGAACACTACCTTTGATTCACATTTTGGGAGTGCTGTGGAATTTTTAATTTTTATCTACTTTGGATGTTGGATCCCCAATGGCACACCATAACTACTTTTACTGCTGTGCCGTCCACATTAGAAAGGATTTGTTAGATAAGTGATAGATTAGTTTGATAAGTGATAGATAGATCACCGCAACCAAACGGAACAGATTGCATTCTGCTGCATTCCGTTTCGTTCAGTTCAGTTTTGTCCCCATTGACAATGAATGGGGACAAAACAGAAGCGTTTTCCCCATCTATTGAGATCCTATGATAACCCTGCCCAGACATGATTGACAGAGCTATATCAATGTGTATACAATCATCCTCTGTGGGAGGGGTAATGGGGATTTTCATTGTCTCTCCTAGTGGTCCTGTGAGGATTTACTCTGCTTTGTATTCACAAATTCGGCTCCAGAATTGACAGTCTGTTTTAGTTACTGTATCATCATCACTTTTGTATGCTTTTTTAAAATTAGTGGCTGGATTTATAATAGAGTTAAGCAAATGTTTTATCTTTTCTATTACAAATTGCAGGTAAAAATGTTCTAGGGTACAGGTCCTTTTCAAAATACATTGTATGCAGTGTCTAGTGCACCAGTGTACTGACTAGATGTTTGGCTATGCCCACATAGCACAGCACGTGAACTTAGGAATGTGATTAGTAATGAAATTACTGCACTTTACTCTCCAAGTCCAAGAGGGTCCTGAATAGCAAAATAATTTGGCTGCCAAAGTGTTAACTAATAACTTCACGATGCAATTACAAACCATGATTTGCTTTACTTAGGTGGCAAATGCGATATTGACCCTCCTAGAATGGATCAGAGTTATATATATCTACTAAAACAGAATACACATTGCATATCTAATGAACAAATACGTAAATAAGGGAAAATATAATTGTTGGCTAATAATATCCTGTATTATGAATCAAACACTTAAAAGTATTGGATAATGTCATCATTTGAAAGAAGGAAGACTTCAGAAAAACAACCGACTAGTAGAGTTTACAGTGCACAGACCACCATAATTTGCTCAATATTAAAGTAAAACTACAAAAATGTTCACATTTAAAAGAACTTCCAATGTGACAAAAATGTTCTAACTTAGCTCCTTAGCAGTCACATTATAATTTTGTTTAGGCTCACTAGCATACCTACACTGGTATATAAGAGATTCCATCTGCTTCTTCATAACTTTGTATAACAATCAACTACACAATGTTCCAAGCAGCTTATGCATGGAGGATACCTTGTATGCATAATATAAGAAGATCATCTCAGAAGAACATGAAGATTAGCTTCCATGTAGTGATTTTAGTGGCCCTACATTTTTCTTTGTATTTTTTTGGATGCAATGCCACTATATCAGTTCTACTTTGTCATAATTGGAAAGCCACAATGGCATTTCAAATGAGAAATATGTATCCTAGACAGTGGCATTTTGTGAACGTGAAATAAGATCTCATGTTGTATCAGTGGGCCCTGTCAAATGGAGCTCTTAACCACACAATATATTATTTTGTTAATAGCAATTAACCTACTATGAAAACAGCCAGAGTAATGACCAACACCAAATATGACCCTTCTGTGTAAATTGGCCATATGTGCGTGAAATTTACAGTTCAATACTAGCTACCTATTTTTCACCTAAACCATCAAACACATTCCTATGTTATCAGCTCATAGAAGTATTATGTCTCCTCCATTGCCACAAGCTTATCAAACCATGTAAAAATGGAATGGAAATGGAAGGCTTACTTAACATGTTTAGTAGAACCTTATTAGATGATGATGAATTTTTTTAACACTATAACAATTCACCCATTTTATACAATTATATCTTTGAGACGTTACCTGGCTGTTTCCTTCCATTCCATTTCTTGTCCATCAACAGATAAAAGTTCATCAAGCTCAGTGAAGAGCTGTGGAGGAGCTGGGCCATCATCATCTTCTCCCAAGATAAAGCGGATGCGCTCTGCAGCTGGGGAGACTGTAGAGGTGAAAATACTTCTATTAACAGACTGATCGATAACGACTGAAATGCGACTCTGCGCCCTCTTGGTTTCTCTACAAGCATTCACGGTGTTCTCTAGATCTTCCTTATCAGAGGACATAATGAGTAAGAAGAACCCTCAACTGAGACCTACTGGTCTATGTGCCTTGAAATGTCTATGCGGTTTCAAGTCTACAGGGCAAGCAACTCTTTGGAATACAGTACAAAAGATTTGACCAACTTAATAAGCTAAGGCAAGCAAACGTAATATTTATACGGCAGGAAACCAGTTCCAACCAAACCAGCTTGGGCAATGGGACTGGATAGGAGCATCTATCTAAAGGCTCTCCTCCCTCCCATGTAAAAAGTAGCATTTTCATTGGTCTGATGGTTTAGGGACTTATTACCGATATGGCAATGTTTAACAAGAGACAGTCTGCTCTTTACATGTGGAATAGGACAGAATACATTATGTTAGGCATCAGTGCACTTGCAAAACAGCTTGGGGTCAATTTTTACACAGCTGACGGCAGATTTTTTTTAACAGTGTATTAAAAAATGATGTTGCCTGAAACATTGCAATTTGTTTGTATTACTCATCAACATTTTTACAGCTTCTGTCAATGAAGTTGGATTTGATGTTTATAGATTTCTACTGCTACTATATGGACTCAGAAGTTTGTATTTCCAGCCACATATTCCCAAAATGTTACAACTACAGTACATAATTTGCACACCTAAATTATTCTACAAGTCCTTCTCCTGGCTAATGGCCTGTATCATTGACTGTTGTGAATACAATCTCGCTACTGTGTTAATAGAAGGTCATTTGCATTATTTCAGAACAGTGCCCAAGATCTAAAACTGTACATAAACAGCAAAGAAACTGTTGCAGATTGAAGGCAACAGGCATACAAAAATTATATAGGACAAGAAAATAATTCTTTTATAACTTTATATCGGCCATTTTGGAACCAAAACATGAAATACGTTATGGACCTACATCTCACATTTGATTCCATTAGTTGACACAGGGGAATGCTACAAAATATAACCAGTATAAAAAATGAGTTTTTCATCTGTGAAATCAAACAATTACCAGAAAAGAGCATTTTAAATCTGCAATTATAAGTCCATTACAGTATGACAGTACTCACAGGATTAATGTCCTTTCTGCTGAAAATACATGAGAAGAGATTGCTTTATCCTTTTACATTCTAATCTTTAGTTACCACTGATGGACATTCATATACAAACATAATAAAATGTAACCTTTCCCAGTATATTCCTTTAAACATTTCTCATGTTACATGTGTGATCAAGTTTCATTGGTTTATGGCCCATGATTCTACCAATCAAATGTAAAAAGTTCAGCACATCATTTTTGTTTTCGTTTCTACACCTTTACAGTTCAATTTATGACTATGCTTCGTAGATTTTAAGATTTTTACAACCTCTCACAAAACATTTCATTGCTACTGTCAGACTTTAAGCATTCCAGGTTTTATTGAAATATGCTCAGTGTAGCTAAATTCAACCATGAAAGAACAATTACAACTCTAAGAAATAAATGTAAGGGAACATTTATTAAGACCGGCGTTTTAGACGGGAAGAAGTCACATATTGTGAGCGGGGAGAAGTCAAATATTGCGGCGCAAAGAACCTTTGTGCCGCAATCTGTTTCAGAAATACGCCTAATTTAGGCATATTATAGTTTAATAAATGATCCCCATAGTGCCAAGAAATCATGTGAGATCATTCCCTACTTACATGATTGGGAGTGTTGAGTGACCAAATCAGCAATATTGCATAACTTGAAGGCATTTTCCACCCAAAATATACAAATTGTCAAATATCAGTAAATCAGAAGTCAGAACAGTAGCCAAAGTTTGAGATAGAGAATAGTTTGAGTATAGAGATAGAAAAATGTTTCTACTCTGTTGAGATTTTTTTGCAAAAGTAAAAAGTTGTCAAACTGTTTGTCACTTTTCAATTGGCTTCTCCAAAAAAAATGATGGCAAATTGATAGTTTATTATTGACAGAAAATATTGACAAATACACTTAAGTGGGAGCAGCACTGAAGTAACCAGCTCCATACACAACACCGTGGACAGAGTTGTGTAGTTCCAATAAAAATCCTGGAGAACGACTTTAAAGGATCTTCTGCTAACGTCTAACGTGCCAGATATCACAGGGCACCTTCTGAGGCCATGTGGAGTCTTTGTAATAGTGGCTCAGAGCTGTTTTGATGGCAAGAGGAAAACTCAAACCATATTTTTAATGTTTTAATGTTCTAATGTTAGGGCTGACCGCTGCACATTTGGATAGTCCACAACTCCACGGGTCTTCTATATCTTGGCACAGTAGATGTTAGCGAGTCGGCAAGGTAGTGAGCCATTTATAGGCTGAATATGTTCAAGCTAAAGAACACCCCATTCTCATTCCTTGTGCTAAAAATACTATGTCACAGACTGGTCAAAGAGCAAAATGTCATGTAATATAGACTGTATCTGCTTTGAAATGATTTAGCAGTGTACTTGCACTTCTACATAGCAATATTTTTTTAAAATCTGCTTCAGTACATTTTCATTTTCTCGTCATGTTTACTTTTACTGAACAAGGACCTTTCACCTCTTGACATTTTATATAAGATGATATATAAGTTATTAACTTTTTTATATTATATTTTTATTTGCTTTTTTTATATATATATTTTCATGTTCAGTACAATATGTTTGCACTTTGTATTGTAATCATGAACTGTTTGCACTGAGCCTGGTGAAGTGTGCGGCCCACTCACAAAATGTGCTGTTCTATCATACCAAATAAAAAGCAATATTATTGAAGATATTTATAGTTCTATTGACTGACTGGACAAAACGTCTGTTAAATAGAATCCCACTTCTCAAATCAATTGTATCTTTTTCTTTACAGGACCCTCTGTGGAAGCTGGTTGAATCAACAACCGGCAGCTCCATTGACACAGCTCCCAAAAAGGCACAGAGCCCAGGGAGCATCTATAGATTTCAATGTAATCCAACAGGCCTTTCCCCCCATCACACTCAGCTCAGAAGGTCACTATATTGTATATTAAAAAGGGTTCTCTAAATTCTTGTTCTCTAATGTTTTGTAACTTAAAGGGGTATTCCCATCTCACAAATGTAGTTTGTATAGTTAGATATAGCCATACCAATATTATTACTAATAGAATGTATTTATATAAAATGTACAGTTTAGAAGATTTGCCTATTTGTATAGGCATTGTCCCACACACATCAGTCAGGCCATTGCTCTTGATTACGACCACCACAGCCATGTAGTAGTGGCGGCCGGCTTGCTCCTTTTCAAACCCGCTCTGAGGTAACTGCTGTATTGTGAACACACATTACATGAGCATGTTGAGACACATCTTAGGGTACTTTCACATCTGTGTTTTGGACGCTACCAGTCCAAAACGCAATGGTCAGGATCCGTCCAAAACGCAGACTTTATAAACGGATCCTGCTCCATAGAGATGAATTGATCTTGGAACAGGATCCGTTTCTCTGCGTTTTGGAAGCGCAGACAAAAATGCTACAACCCTAAGATGTCTCCCCGCATGCTCATGTAATGTGCGTTCACAATACAGCAGTTACCTCACAGCAGGTTTAAAAAGGAGCAAGCCGACACCACTACTACATGGCCGCAGTGGTCGTAACCAGGGGCAACGGCCTGACTGATGTGTGTGGGACAATGTATATACAAATAGGCAAATCTTCTAAACGGTACATTTTATATAAATACATTCTATTAGTAATAATACTGGTATGGCTATATCTAATTATACAAACTACATTTGTGAGATGGGAATACCCCTTTAATGTTCAAGGAATACATCCATAGATCCTTAAGAAAGTATCCAGTGTCCACAGATTATGTGGAAGCAGGTCTAATCAACGGCCTGCAGCTCCATTGACACAACTCCCAAAAAGGCACAGAACTCAGGGAGCGTCTATAGATTTCAAAAGTAGTCCAACAGGCCTCACCATTAGTTGCCACCACCCCATCACACTCAGCTCACAAGGTCACTATAGGGTATGTTAAAAAGGGTTCTCAAAATAATTGTTCTCGAATGTTTTGTAACTTCATGTTCAAAGAATACATCCATAGATCCTTAAGAATGTATCCAGTGTCCACAGATTATGTGCAAATTAAACCATCCGATTTTCTTATAAGACCCAGTACTATGATCATGTGATATTACAACCTTTGTACAAAGGAATTCATGAAAGGGGACATTTATTAAACCAATGTATTACATGCTGGTCTTAATCTATTCCCCAGGTGTGCCACAATTATTAAGGGGCGCAAACTTCTTTATAATTGTGACGCATCTGTGCAGATCCTTGCTCTAAAATGGAAATCTACACTATACCAGTTACCTGGTGTAGAATTTAATAAATGTACCGGGCCAGATATAGCCGCCCTTGCACCACCTATTCATCACCTGCTCCACATACGTTTTGGAAAAGTGGTTATCAGGACTCTAAACCCCCAAAAGTTGCAAAATTTTGCAAGGTCATGGCATGCTCCAATATTTGCTATTTTTTAATGCCAGTTTAGAGGGGCTGAAAATGTGCCCCGAAGTGTTTACACCAAACTAAAGAATAATTCATTTTCATTGTGCATCTTGAATCTTTAATACACCAGTCAGATCAAATGTTTCTGCAATAACACAACGTGAAGATTCTTCCCATAGAATTGTTCCCAGGGGTGGATTGGCCACAGCCCTTACAGTGAAATTTTCTAGTGGGCTGATGTCCATGGGACTGCCTGGGCTCGTCTCACAGCCAGCCAGTGGAAGTTTTTAGGGATGTATTTTGTGCTGCTGGCAGTTTTTTGTGATGGACAGTGGTATTTGGCTCTGTTGGGGTGGTATAATGTGCCACAATATGCTATTTCTGGCCTGTCATCCGTCAATTTGAACCCGACTACAAAATGGGGCCTCTCTTAGTATTTTTTCCAGGGCCACTTCAAGTTGGCCATACAATTGTGCGAGCTCCATAACAGTGCCCACAGGGTAAGTCACAGATACAACAATACTATCAGTGCCTCTGTAACATATTTGCCACCTCCAAGGTCCTTCACTTCCCTCTTCTCCAATACTAGAAACAGAAGCCAATTAGCAGCCACTCATGTAGTTACCACTTCATGTGGCAATCTCTAGATTCTAGCATAGAAATGGAATTTACTTGCCTTATCAGGGCAATTTGGTTGCATGTTTTTTAGTTTGTGACAATTGCAGAAGATGCCTAGTGTCTTGTGACATCTCCTTGTTAAAATACCATAAGTTGAAGCCTATGCTCCCTTGTGTGTAAAATCTAGACAATATGTAACAAGTAAATGAGGAAAGATATGGAAGGCTGTAAAGCGTTATAGGCAAGTGATGGCCTCCGAGCTGTCTGTTTGTACATCTTTTAAGAGAAGTCATAAAACCTTTTAAAACACAATGGGAAGAATGTATTAAGACCGGTGCTTCCTACCTCAGTCCTATTAACAAATGCTGATGGCATATGATGTACCCAAAAATATCATGAGGTAAAAATTATGGCATTTTGTCAGGATGTTGGCGTAGATTTCTGGTCTAATATGCTGCAGTTTTGTAGCTGCTAATGAGTCTCCTGGCCATGCCTACATCAGCCTATGCCCACCTATTTACTTGTAGAAGTGGCAAGGGTAGCGTAAAAGTGCAAAAAGTCACAATTTTTGGCTCACATTTGCACCAAAAAAATCGCAAATTTAGTATGCTAGAAAGCTGGCCATTATATTAGTAGGATTTCTGTCTGCATTTAACACATGATTAGGCTGTCTAGATGACAATGGGTGTGGCAACAAGTAGTTTTTAGGTACACAGATTGGGTAGAAAGTTCACTCTTGCCACAGGGGCTTAAAAAGGTTTTCTGAGATCTTTTAAATGATCGGTGCGGGTCCGACACCCGAGACACTCACTGATCAGCTGTTTGAGAAGGCATCGGCGCTCACAGTAGCGGCACGGCCTTCTCTCAATCACCAAGCACAGAATTGTACATTGTACATCGGCTGTGCTTGGTATCCCAGCTGAGCCCTATTTCCTTCAATTGGGCTGAGCTGCACCTAGGTCATACTGTATGACCGATGAATGTGATGTCACATGGTATAGGCAAAGCTGCAAGAAGACTGTGGCACTCCTGTGAGTGCTGGTGCCTTCTCAAACAGCTGTTCAGCGGGGGTTCTGGGTGTCGGATACCCGCATAAAACCCCTTTAAAAAAGAGGATCTCCTGACAAATTTTTTTTTAGCAACTACTTTCAACCCCCTTCTATTAACAATTAAGGAGCATTTTATGGTTTTTATTACATTCTTATAACAACCTAGAGTTATAAAAATAGGTGATCCGAAATTGTCATTACATGGGTTATATAAAACAGACACATCAGGAAGGAGAGGTTACTGGTCCTTTCTAAAACGAGTGCCCTGCTTCTCTTGCCTCCCCAAGTTATGTTCTCTATGGGTTTCTCATAGATTACACAGACACTGCATCATGCCAGTCAGCCAATACCAAAGGCTCCATGAGCTGATGATGGCTGATGAAGTAGTATCAGCAGGATATGGCCCCAGATAAAGGAAGAGGAGTCTTGCAGCCTTTAGTACAGGCTCTGGATGTTTTTTAGACGATAACTAAAATACGTCATCTTTCACCTACCCCTCTCTATCACTCTTGGATTATTCTCTACTTTCCTCTTTGGAATCTGTTCTAGACTTCTCTATTCAGAGAGCAACATTAGAAATCACCAACTGGAAAAAGAGTTGGCCCCATAAACAACATTTATCATCTACCCACAGAAAAGGTAATAAATGTAAGATCACTGGGACCCAACTGTTACTGATTACGAAAACAGTAGTCTCCAAGTCCCCTGTGTAAAAGGAGCAGTAGCATGCATGGGACTGCCCAGTACAGCACATGGCTACCCCTGACAGTCCCAGTGAAGTGAATGAAGGTGTGATCACGCATGCACACTATCGTTCCATTTACACAGGGGACTCATTCATGTGATTCGTGGGGGTCTCTGTGGTCGGACCCCCAGCAATCATACATTCATCCACTATCTAGGTAATGAATGGTGTTTATGGGCCAACCCCTTTAAGTCATTGAAAAGATTATGGTATGACTCAATAGGGCAGGGCTTTATATTACAAAAAAAACACATCATATTACTGGTACACACTGAAACACATTCAAGGACATGATAACCACCTAGGTTATGCCTAGGTTATGCGACTTCAAGTTACGCTGACCTTAATTCCAAGTCCAAGTGGTCATTTGTTCTAACTAAAACTAATTTTGTGAAGAATCTAAATTTGCTTGTTAATAACCTGACTTCTCTACTAACCACAACTTTAATTACAGCTTTACGCCCATTTACCCCCTTCTTGCCCATATAACATGCTATTTACATGGTTTTAATGGGGTAAGGCTAATGGAGCTGTTAGAAATATATTAAAACCAATGTTAATTATTGTTAAATTGTTCAGAAGAAACGCGGAAAGCCTGGGGTGATTTCACCAATTCTACTAATCTAACACAGGGACTTCTCGTAATTAGTAAAATGAATGGCTGTAAGGTTGGTGCGTATCATATGACTTCTTCATGGAGGCAGATTATAGTGTTTGCAGGTCATAAATGTGCAGAACACTTTCTAGATTGTGACCTTTACTTGTGTTCTGCCTTTCATAGCATAGGCTGACAATATCGAATGTTGGCAAACCTCTTGTTTCTGACTTTCTGATGTATTGTGCACCTGCAGACGAAGGACAAGGCAAATCCGAATGTACTCCTGGAGACTTTGTTGGTAAGTATGGAACATTTTTATTACTTCTCTACTTATTCATTTTTCAAAAGGTTACAATGTTCCATGTGTGGTACAATTACTCCTAATACCATTCCCTGTGAGAAATTTTTTGTTTGAATTTATGTTTTTTTCTACAAAATTCTTCTAACTTGTCAAGGTATGTGTAAAAGTATATAAAATAAGATATGCAAAAATAAGGGTACGGCCACACAATCAAGTTTCCTGATGCAGTTTAGAAGCCAAAATCAGAACTGGATACAGAAAAATGAATTAATGACTGATACAACTCCTCTTTTTAGAATTTACTCCTGGTTTTGGCTTCTAAAATTGCATCAGGAAACCTGATCTTGTGGCCATATCCTAAAACAATCACAATCTGGATTACATAAAATTATGAAATAAAGCACTCAGATTATATAAACAAAAGTCTTTATAACTTGTTGAAAATTAGAGCTGCAGTTAGGTTTTTTACATACTATATTTATATATTATACATATATATTACATACTACATAATTCTTTTTATTTACACATTTTACTTTTTTAAATTTGTATAAGGAATTTCAAGATTTGGGTGGCTTAAATGCTTATGGCATCATCTACCCATACTAGATAAAATAATTTCCAGCTCCTTGTGATCAACTGTTATAAGCTGGAAATACTATCCAGCCATATATTTCACCCGTTCCTGACGGAGCTATTTTCCATTTTTTCCCTTTTTTTCTTTCCATTCTTCCATTCACATAAACATATGAGGGATTGTTCTTTGCAGGGCAAGTTGCACTTTCTAATGGCACTAATATTTTATATTGCATATGATGTAGTGGCAAGCTAGAAAAAAATTACAAATGAGGTGCAATTGGAAAAAAAACACAATTACCCCACAGTTTCATGGGCTTAGTTTCTAGTGTGTTCCTGCATGGTAAAACCTACCTGTTACCTTCATTCTGTGGGTCAGTATGATTACAATGATACCACATTTAATAGTTTTTATTTTGTTTTAATACTTAAAAAAATTGAACTTTGGAAGAAAATATTTTTTCTTTGAATTTCTATATTTTGACCTCCATAACTTAATAATCTATAGAGTGATGTGAGGGCTTGTTTTTTTTCAGGGTGATCTGTAGTCTTCATTGATACCATTTTGGTGTGTATGACTTTTGAATGACTTTTTAAAAAAATTTTGGTGGGAGGTACAGTAAAATGACAAAAAAATTTTTTAAAAAAACACAGCGAATCAGCCACTAAGTTAAGTTGTTTGAAGGGGCCGTGGTGCACGTGCTGCATCCTCTTTAATGTCTACCTGCACATCATTGCGTTGCAGGGTAATTACAGGTTACTTACACATTCAAGTGAATGTGACAAAGCTGACATTGATGACCTATCATGTTCATAGGTCATCAATATCATGAAACTGGACAAGTCTTTTAACTTTAGTGTTACATGAAAGCAATTCAAATGAATGACTAACCATTTAATACATGGAAAGACCGAGTCAACACAAATGAGAACTGCTTTCCACTCTGGATTACAAAGGGGATCCCAAGCAGGGGACCCCTGTCTATTACATTTCTATGTCCTAATAAAGTGTATGGACAGACAGGTCTCTTCAGGAGACAAACCATTTAATATTTCTTGTATCTTCAGAACTAATATGGCAGAGGCAGGTTATCTCTAATGTATTTGTTTCATGCCTAGACAAAAACCATCCCCTTTTATTAAACCAATACTTTTTTAGTAGGACATTAAGTGGTGAGCACAACACAGGCATCCCATGGACAGCTAAACCTGTTGTTTAATGTAAGAACCATGCATATAGTATGCTAGACCCTTTTAAAGGGGTATTTCCATCTGGGACAATAATGCTATATCGCTAGGATATGCCATCAATGTCAGATAGGTGTGTCTTCGACCCACACCTATCTCCAGAACAGGACCATGAGCATGAGCAGTCACCCTCTGTTCACTGCTATGGGAGTTTTGAAAATAGCTGAGTGCTGGCTTGACTATTTCTGTCAGTCTCATGGAGGTGAATGGAAAGGTGAGTGCACTTGAGCAGAGTGCTTACCATTCCCTGCTTTGGGGCTTCCTAATATAGCCAAGAACACTTGATCGGCCATTTTCAGACCTCCCATAACAATGAATGGAGAGCATGTTGCAAATGAGCAGTGTGCTCTCCTTCACTTTTGGGGGCTCCATTCAATACATCGGAATGGGTCCTGGAGGTGGGATATGCACCTATATGACACTGATGTCATATCTGAGATGGGACAACCCCTTGAAGTATGTCATGGAGAGAGTGGGCTAATGAGTTTAGTTCTAGACAAAACTTCATTTCCAGAATTGGGCAAGTGACGTTCTTTAAATTAATTTATAAATAAAATATTAAATATCTACACGCAAATGTCCCACCTCAGCATTCTTACCACGTAGAAAACATGTCAAAGATTTTCATACAATTGTGATCGATATACAGAACTTGATAGCTTCATATTTTACAAATACTTTATAAGCCATGCTTCTCTTTGCAAGAAAAATTCAATAATTAACCATTAAATGACATTAATGTGTAAATGGTTATCTGTTGGAAAGACAAAACGCTTTGCAGTCATTACGTCAAATGTGATTGTGAAATTTAAGAATGTGCGATCTCAAACATATTGATTATTAACTCATTAACTGCCATTGTCGTTACTATGATCCAGAGAGAGAAAATGGAATAACTTTAGTCGGTAACTTGCATTTACTGTACCTCTATTAGGAATTTAGAATACTGTTAGAAAATGCTAACGCTCTTTTAGGGTCCATCATTTGCACATCATCATAACTTTCTGAATGTTTTTGGCTTCTTAATCTAGCCTTCTTTTTTATGTAGAATAAAAGGGCTTCTCAATGACTTAGAAAAAAAAAACACAATCGTCCACATGGCGCCCACTTAACATGGAGCTAAAAATTATGGACGGAACTCTGACAGACCTCATTAGAAGTCAATGAGATCCACTGGTTATCATTACATTATACAATGGATCTAGCACAGTGTAATGGCTTCCATAATTTCCATTAATGGAAGCTATCATAGCAGCATGAAGAAATTCTAATATTTAGGGAAAATGTTAAAGAAGACCTGTCAGGTCATTTTACCACCATAAACTGTCAGAATGCCATAACAGATGGACTTTTCAAACATGTCCATCTTCTTCAGATACAGCAAATGTGACAAAACAAGTCACACAATGTATGATAATGACCTGTGAAGAGTCAAGGGGGCGTTCACATTGTACACAAGAGCCATGCTGTTTAACCCTAGCCCTCCAGCCTTGAATGACATCCCACAGCTGCTGCAGTCACCACCAGAGTCTCAAATTGTATGCATGCACCATTGCTTTATACTCCCTGGACATGAGTTGCATGACAGACTGCACCTGGCTTCATCACAGCACACCTCACTGCATGGTGCCTGATGAGTACAAGACATCCACAAGATTTGGAGAAACAGCTGGGAGGGTGTAAATCATCACTGGAGGGATGGGGTGGACACCGGGCAGTAAGAATCTTCAGGTCATCTATTTAGGGTGGTAAAATGACCTAAGAGATTCACTTTAAATACAATATTAATGAGAGTAAACATGTTTCTGAAATAAATAGCAACACAAAAATATAAAGTAAAGTGGAAGATAAATGCAGTGTATGCAGTGTTACAACTCTTCATATTACTGTAAAACTATCCTACATTCAGCAAGGATGCATGTACAAGAGAACCAGGTAATTATTCCTTGTTAATGTCTATCATTACATCGGTCATCTGTGTGCATTGAAGGGTTCCTTTGTGTAGGGTCCTGAATGTCCTTTATACAGATCAGATTCGTTCAATGTTCAGATGCTTTTTCCCCCAATTTCTCAAAAATACTGAACCCCTTGGTTACTCTAATGTACCAAATTTTAAAAAATGTGCCAAGTTACATCTCCACAACTGTTACTTGGTCCAAACTAATTGTCACTTTTTAAAGACTTTAGTGGGGTTAGAGGTTAAGGGAGGATTTTAATTATTATAATTTTTCATCATAAATGTGCATAAATTAAACATTTTGATATATTTTATTCGTAGAAAGAAGAACCTTCCAACCCCTCTGTAGCACCCTTTCCCTACCTACTTTGGAGGAGGTTACTGCACACAAACATATTGCAGCTCTGTTTTGTATGGAGCTGTTATAGGGCTTACATAGAGATAGCGGCATGAGCCTTCTACTGAACCCTTTACCATCTAATATACCTCTGTATGCCTTGTATATAACTCAATCTCTGTATATATGAAGTTTGTCTGAGCCCATAATGCAGTGTCCAGAGGCTGTATAGCTCCATGCTAAAAGGGTGGTACCAGCAACATGTACATCTATATAGTAGCTTCTGCTGGGTATATTTAGAAATAAATTCCTGTGGATTTTGCTGCAAAACGTTTTCAGTGCTGTAGAAATATATTAGTTATAACCATATGGGGTCATTTATCAAACTGTAGTAAGGTAGACGTGGCTTAGTTGCCCATAGCAACCAATCAGATTCCACCTTTTATTTTCCAAAGGAGCTATGAAAAATGAAAGGTGGAATCTGATTGGTTGCTATGGGCAACTAAGCCACTTCTACTTTACACCAATTTGATAAATATCCCCCATAGTCCTTATTTAGATAGATGGATGGACATACTTTGTATGGTCATTTAGACACACGATTGTGCTAAGGAGGCTGGTTGGCCTGTGAATTGCGTTGTTGCTGGTCCTCCAGGGTTAACATCGTCAGATGCTAGACTTCCGTTTGATTTTCTCCTTAGTAATAATGACACCTAATCTAAAGCTGAGAAAATCAGAAAATACCTGCATGATAGTTGACATGGACATCATCACATATTGTCACCAAGTGGGGTTACTGAGCCTAATAAAGGGGATGACTGACACTGGAAAAACAATTTGCAGGGATCTCAGGGGACACCTAATCAAAGTGTCCCAATGCCAGTGCCATGGCTCCCGTCACCAGCACACGAACATGACTGCTGCCAGCCAATCAGTAGCCTCAGTGGTGGTATTTGCATGAACGACTGAGGACATTGATTGACAAATAATAGTCACATACAGCTATATGGTACATCATCACTTTCAATGGAAATAGGAGCTGTGGCAACTGGCACCGGGACACTGTAACTAGGTGATTTTTTTAAAATCGCTGTCCAATCCTCTGCTAATTTTTTTCCAGTGTCAGACCACCCCTTTACTGAAAGGAGTTGCAGGCATCAAGACACTAACTGTGTGCTGAGATTGGTTGGGTAAGCCATGAGCCACAGGCCAGAGAGAAAGATTGTATCAACAGTAAGGAAGTGCCAAGGTATAAGCGTCAAGTTTTGGAGGGACGACTGTATTTAGGCACCTTGTGTGACACTTCCTGCAATATTAATTTAAAAGGACTCTTTACTGTTACAATTACCACCAAGCTTGTGAGTTTCCGTCGTAGGAAGAATAAATTTGTTTGGAAATTGCATTAAGGAGCTGCTCTCTTTTTAACTAAAGCTGCCTAAGGGGGAATTTTTATTTTGGGAATACAATATTATACAGCTGACTGATGCATGGTGGGATATTTTTATCATTAGAGGAAACTACTATATTGTTCGGTTGTAATCCATACTTTCCTGCCACATACATTTAAAGGACTTAACTGACCTATAAATTAACTGGTAGCAGTATAGTAACACTACCTCTCGCTTGTTTTCTTTTGGGACCGTACCATTCATATGAGAACCAACATTAGACAATGAATGGAAGGGAAATGAGGTGTGTCTATGGTTTCAGTTTGCTGTAAGAGTCCCAATCTACCCTCTTAACCCTCCCCTTCTCTACGTACACTGATCTCTTATCAGTGTGGGATTTCAGATTCATTCTTCCCTTATTACACCAGGTCAAGCGTGGACAGAGCAGACCTAAGCCAGCAAAATAAAGAGTGGCTTCCAAATACACTTCTCGTATGTAAATGACATCATTCATACCAAACAATAAGGGTCTATAAAAGTGTCAAATGGAAACCGAGGCAGAAGAAAACACATGCAAAATGGAATAAAACAATGCCCTTGCTTAGTAGATCCTATAATTTAAGCAGTATGTCAGGTTTCTTACTAGTTCCTATGAATGTAATTGGCAATAAAATTTTAAGAATTAACCTGGTTAAAGAGGTTTTCAGATACTCATGGCCTATCCTCAGAATAGGTCATAAATATAAGATTGGTGGGGGTCCAACACATGGCACCCATTGATTAGCTGTTTTGGGCAGTCACCAGTGCAAGAAACTATGCAGTGTATGAAGCTGGAAGTAAAAGGCTCCATCCACTGCGTCCACTTCAGCTCAACCACCATTGAAAGAATAAAGGAAGCTCAGGAGCAGTGCACCGGTACCATAAACTATACAATAAACTGAGCCTTCCATCCACTGTACAGTTTTCAGTACTAGCGACTGCTAGAAACAGCTGATCGGGGGCTGGGGGCTGGACCCCTACCGATCTGATATTGATGACCTATCCTGATGAAGATTACTGATGATTAATATAATATGGATAGATCAATTTTCATGTCATCCCATCAGATATCCAAGTAACAATATCCAAGTATCAATGGCAACGTAAAAGCAAGGTTTGTGTGACACCACATGTGAAAATGCCACTGTAATTTTCTGGATGGCCACAAGGTCACATGACTACTTTAATTTTACCACAGTTTACTCTGATTTACTGTCACCATGTAGTTCCAGCCTTTAGGATGCTTCATCTCAATGAAGAGAAACTTACATAGGAACACTGGTATCTCAATATCAGCATTATTCCATTTTTGCTGATCATTAAAGAGGTTTTATACTGATGATCTATACTCAGGATAGGTCATCAGTATTCAATTGGTGGGGGTACCTCCTCACAGGTTACCCTAGGCTACTGATGTCACATTCATCAGTCACGTGGCTTAGGCACAGCTCAGTCCCATTCAAGTGAATAGGACTAGAATAAAAATCAGCCTCTGTGCTTAGTAAGCTGGTTCAAGTGCTCCAAAATACATTGTAGAATTAAAAAGTTCAAATTATATCAGACTTGATCCCTGAGACCATACATATCATGGCGCCCCATAACAGAACTTAATACGGGTCTCTACTTGATTTCCCAGTATGCATCAAACTGTTAAAGGCAAACTGTTATTCTGACAGATTTCCAACAAATTTATAGTTTTAGTGGAAGACATTTTTGATAACAAAAAATTTTAATAAAAAATTCACCCCCACCTCATTGATTTAAGCACTATATTTCTTAACGTATTTAAATGAGACAACTGGCATAAATACATTAATAAATCCCGTTTCTCTTCACACAGTATATGATAAATCTGTCTGCCTGCAGCCACCACTAGAGGGAGCTCAGAGCATAGTATTTTACAGAGTTGCTATTGAATGCAATGGAAACTGTAAAAAAAATCTATTTTGCACCCCCTTGTGGTGGAGGCTGGAAAAAAGACAGAATCTGCTGTATGTCAGGAACAGGAGAAGCAGTTCAGTGCATGGGCTCACCTCCTTCTCTGGGCCCGGCAGCAGTTGCATAGATAAAAATCAAGAAGAAAAATCAGGGTGTAAATCAGTGTTGTGCTTTTTAACTTTTTATTTTAAGGTTTTGGAAAAAGTCAGGAACTAGTATGAAGTAGTCTGTTCCTGTATATTAGTGCAACATGTTCTCACAATTCACAAAGACACGCAATGAAAAAGAATAATACTTTTCTACGAGCTGCTAATAAACCCTAGGGTATTAAACACTAAAAAGATTTACCTTGTAAACACAACTGGTGCACCTGCCAGGAAATAATACAATCCTCACTATTGTGTCTAGCGGTCACCTCAGTCTCCTGACTGAGGCTTTTTGAAACAAAATATAATTTACCTTTCAGGTGTCAGACATTAACCCCTTAAGCATGTATTCAGTTTCAACTATGACATGAATCTACGCCTTTCCTAATCATTTTTGCTTTCCTCACTGTGACATTTTAAGTTCCA
Organism: Rhinella marina; assembly: GCA_900303285.1. Classification (NCBI taxonomy): domain Eukaryota; kingdom Metazoa; phylum Chordata; class Amphibia; order Anura; family Bufonidae; genus Rhinella; species Rhinella marina. The sequence goes on along the minus strand of ONZH01017374.1, from coordinate 194,320 downwards.
AAAATCTTGTGTTGAGTCATTTCTGATTTATTTTTTTCCTTTATAGCTCCAATGTTATGACACATACAGATCTCTATATCCCATGAACAGATATAGATTTAAATCATTATGTGTTAGCTACTTGCTGCTATCTTTAGATGGAGCATAGGAGCTTAATGAGTGTAATAGCTCCCTCCAGTGGTGGATGCAGGCTACTAGAAAGCTGTTTTAAATCTTATCTATGCAGGCTTTCTTAGCCTTGTATCAGAAAAAGCAAAGCTCCGAGCAATCTAATATATAAAGTTGAGTGCATGTGTGTGTGTGTGTGTGTATGTATGTCCGCTAAAGGAATCCACATCGTCGCAGCTACAATCACGAAATTGGGCACACAGGTACATCAGGTGGTAAGGGTCTCAGCTCTCCAGGACGTATCATTTCTGAGATATTCTCAAAAAATGCATTCGCCAATAGAAGCCTGGTCACATGACCCTTATCAGCCAATAGAAGCTCGCAGGCTGTTAGTCTCCACACACACACAGAGTTTCACACCAGGTTTCCATAACAACCCAGCCATTTTTCTTCACTGCTGTAGGACAGTTTTAAAGGTGCAGAGAGCTGTGGATGACACTGTTAATATGTAAATTTCACATATTTACCGTTCAGTAGTAATAAAAGATGTTTTCTTCCACTACTACCCACTGTGTTTCCTCATAAATTACCATGGCATCGACCTGTAATTCAGGCCACCCTGAAAAGAAGGACTTAAAAGCCCGTCCCCAGGTAAGTCCCGCTCCCGACCTGATCAGCCCCCTCCCACTCCGCAGCCGACAGGGATTGAAAAAATGAAGGTAAAAATCAACTTCTGTCAGCTGCAGGCGCAGGGATGTCCACCCTTTCAGTACCTCACGCTCAGACAGCAGCGTTGTGCTGTCTAAGCGTGAGATGCAGCAACTGACTGAGGCTTCTCAGTCTTCCCAGTCAGTCACTAGAACCCGCAGACATGGCTCCCTGTGGCTGACTGGGGGGGCGAGAAGCACCGGGCTGTCCCTCGTTCACCTTCAGATCAGGAACTACTTCTTCTCCTACGTGTCTTCACGGAGCCGGGGTGTGTGGCTTCATGTTTAGGGGCGTGGCTTCACATTTGGGGGGCGTGGCTGGTGAGGTCCGGCTTTCTGGGGTGAAGCCAGGGGCCACTGTAGCTGCTGTGGAGGTCACAGTTAAATGGGAGGGCACTGTGGATGTTACTGTTAAAGAGGACCTTTCATTGTTTTAACTTACACTAGCTAAATACCTTTATTGGTAGGGCACCCCCCGCTGATGCCGGCACCCGTTTAGGTTTTTCAAAATATCGCTCCTGCACCCCGCTGTGGTCCCCTGTATATTTCCCGCTCAGTATGCTAATACTGAGCATCTGAACAGGGAGGAGGAGACGCCAGGCTTTCTCAATGGGCGTCTCCTTCTCCCTGGCTGTGCCGCGATCCAATCACATCAGAGCCAGGGAGAAAAAAAACTCCTTGGCTGTGACGCTCTCCGATGTGATTAGATCGCGGCACAGCCAGGGAGAAGGAGACGCCCATTGAGAAAGCCTGGCGTCTCCTCCTCCCTGTTCAGATGCTCAGTATTAGCATACTGAGCGGGAAATATACAGGGGGCCACAGCGGGGCGCAGGAGCGATATTCTGAAAAACCTGAATGGGTGCCGGCATCAGCAGGGGGTGCCCTACCATTAAAGGTATTTAGATAGTGTAAGTTAAAACAATGAAAGGTCATCTTTAAGGAGGCAGACTGCTGTGGAGGTCACTGTTAAAGGGGCGGGCACTGTGGAGGTCACTGTTAAGGGATGATAGGACTGTGAAGGCCACTATTAAAGGGGCCGCAGGGTACTGTGAGGTCACTGTTAAGGAAGCGGAGTACTGTGACAGTCACTGTTAAAGGGGCAGTATTACTATAGGCGCATATTACTATATTGTGTTTTTAACATTTTTCACATTACTGCTTCTGATATGGAGGGATATAGCCGATAGATGTATATTGTGCCTTCCAAATAATGTAAAAGTATCTGTTTTGAGTACCTATGTATAAACTACATCCATGTAGTTGAATTGTAAAACCTTTTCATGGGACTAATAATGATCTAGCAAAGTTAATCTGCTCATCTGACTTTTCTGGTCTCCAATAGAAAATAAAGATAAAACCACTACACTGTTGTACTTTATGATATTGGAACCACAGAGGCCTGGATACTGTGCAATGGCCTCATTTGGACACTATGAAGTTAGCTCCCAAGCTCCCCCTAGTGGCAATTGCAAGTAGCCAGCACGTTATGAAGGGACACTGTGCATTCCAAGTAATGTAAAAAACAAAGAATCTGTCTTGAGCTCCTATATACAAACAACATGCATGTAGCTGCACTGTAAAATCAGAGATTTTCATGTGACTAATAAGGATCTGTCCAGGCTCTCACTTGACTTCTCTCATTTCCAACAGAAAATAAAGAAAAACTACACTGTTGTACATTATGACATATGAGCAGGACTCTTGTCTCTGCTCCTTCAGGTCACTGGTGAACCAGAAGTGTGACGTCCCATCCATGGTCATATGCAGCACTGCTGCCATTTACTGGCCACAGCGGAGACATGACCCTGACCTGTATGTGACAACTGAACCTCTTTGGTCACATGCCACTTGGGAACACATCTCTGTGACCAAGGAAAGGGTGTCACAATCTCAGTCACAGGGGACCAGTAGAATGGAAGCCTTGGTGCTGGAGGGTCCACCGTGGAATGGTTGAGTGCATGTTTTTCTATTCTGTTAAGGACTTTAACAGCCCTCACTAAAATCTGTCTTTGGGTTGGACTATGGGGTTGCCAACCAGAATTTTTCTTTTTTCTGGACAACTTATATCAAAATTACGGACATCCAACATTTTTTACGGACAAATTGGAAAACCATAATGAATTATAAAGATTATAGGTTATACAGGTTTACAGCGCAACATACTGATATAAACTTGTTACCAGCATTTACTGTGAGGTGTAAAATGATGAAAATTACCACCAAAATAATCTAGTCAAGTACCACCAGCCTAAAAAAAATCAAAAAAAAAATTTCTGGACGGTAGTCAACCCTGTTGGACTATCCTTTTAAGCATTCCAACATTATTAACACCTCTAACTATCTAGTCAGACAATAGTTGTATCAGCTCTGTATCTGTATTATTTTTAATTGACATTTATATTGTAGACCTGGATGTCGGCCAATACATGACAGCACACCCATGGACAAATTCTCCCTACATACATACCCCTCATACCCCAATGGACTAACAATGTCCATTTTCCATGGACATTTCAAACTGGAAGCACATTCGAATTTCGATCCTGGAATATATTCTGTATTCCTTTCAATTGGGTTTTTAGGGGCTTTAAACTTAGGGGCTTTTAGGAACCTACAATTCCCACTTTGTATCTATTACCCAAGATTCACAAAGACCCCAGGATACCACCAGGTAGGCCCATCATATCTGGGCGGGGCAATTTTGCGAAAAATGTGTGTAAATTTGTGGACTCTCACCTGAAACCTATGGTGGAAACTCTTCCTTCATACGTTCGGGATACCTCCGACCTTTTGACTAAATTGGATGGCATCTGTCTTGAAGATGATATGTTAATGGTTACATGTGATATCGAATCGCTCTATACGAGCATTAGAGGAGGATGGAATTCAGGCAGTGGAACTTTTCCTCACGATGAGTAACACCAATGGGGCTTTTCAATCGTTCCTGCTACAATTACTTAGTTTCATCCTCACCAGGAATTTTTTCATTTTTAACGGGTCCTTCTTCCTGCAGCTCCAGGGGACCGCTATGGGGGCGTCCTGTGCGCCCTCGTATGCTAATTTGTTCCTGGGGCTATGGGAGAGGGACCTGTTCCTGTCGGATCGGGATGTCATCATGGACCGCGCCATTTTTGGGCGCGGTACATAGATGACGTCTTTATCATCTGGCAGGGTGATGAAAATACATTGCATGCCTTCTTTGCAGCTCTTAATTGCAATACACGGAACATCAAGTTAACATACACTTTTGATAAATATAAGGCTGATTTCTTGGATGTGACGCTTTTCCGTGACTCAACAGGCCACATCGGACAGATGTACACCGGAAAGAAACCTCGGTAAATGCATATTTACATGCATCTTCTTCCCATCCAAGGAAAACGATGGAAGCAATACCCATAGGGCAGTTCTTACGGATTCGAAGAATTTGCTCAGAGGATGCGTTGTTTGAAAGACAAGCCGCTGATTTACGTGACCGGTTTTTAAAAAGAGGTTACAGCCATAGATCAATCAAAAGGGCATACTTGCGTGCGAAAAGTTGTAGAAGGAAAGATCTATTATCTCCAAAACAACATGCAAGAACAGTGGATAAAGTACGATTTATCACAACCTACCATTCGAGATGGGAACAGATGAGTAAGGTGATTAAACAACATTGGCCAATCCTACTAACTGATAGGGTTCTCGCCAGTTACCTAACCCCACATCCCTCAATGACAGCGCGACGGGCTGAAACCTTACGTAACAAGCTGGTGCATAGCTACCTTGAACCACAGGGACAATTGACATCTTTATTCGGTGGCAGGAGAACAAATCAAGGCTTCTTCCCCTGTGGGAAATGCGTCGCATGTCCTAATATGGAGAGAGCTTTCAACATTTCGGATTCTAGAGGAGAGAGGACTTTCCAGATTAAGCAATATATCACATGTTCCTACAACTATGGTGGTATACTATGCGACCTGTACATGTCCTAAAATCTATGTGGGACTGACGACACGCGAACTAAAAGTTCGGATACGGGAACATGTAAGGGACATCATTGCGGCAAAAGATGTGGAAAAGGATGTGGATCTCAAACCGATTCCCAAGCACTTCAGGAAATTCCATGGATGCAATCCGAGATTTCTGAGGGTAAGGGGAATCGACTGTCTGAAATGTGATTTAAGAGCAGGGAATTTCTCTAAAAGATTAGCCCAGAAGGAGAGCAGATGGATTTGGACCCTTGGGACCTTACGTCCCAATGGCCTTAATGAGAGTGTTGGGTTAGCTTCCTTTTTGTGATCAGATGCTCCACGACTGTGGAAGGTTTTAATGATTATGTATATATATACATACATTTTTAACTAATATATTTTTTGTTTTTTTAGATCTATGTCATGGCCATCCTTTGATTCTCAGTGTATACCGCACAGCAAGTGAAATAACCTCCTGCGGACATAGTTGTTGAATGAAGTTATTATGTGATCATACAATAGGAGTACAATATGGATATTTTATGCATACACGTCCTTTTACTTTTGTTTTCACTTTTGAACTGTATATTCAATTATTATAAGGGCTTATTAGTTGTAGATGTATTTATTATATTCAACATTTTTATGCACGTTTTGCACATCGCACCACTTATCACTCTCACACATGTCCTCTTTCATTTTTTTTTTTTTTTCACCTCTTGGGCCTTGTTCGCACATCGGTTGTTTGGTCGGCTGTTTCCGTCGGCCGTTGTCGACCGGGAGTGGACACCACACGGAGATCGGGTGTAATAAAGGGATCGGCACCTGATTGGTGTTTTTGGCCCACACCTGGTCTTGGCTGGCGGCGACTGGCGGAGATGACTGATCAGATGGCTGGTGTGTGAACAGGGCCTTATAAGCTTGTATCACATTTTATCTAGTGTTTTTTAGTGTTTCTTAGTTTTTGATTCACACTGTTGCACGTTCTTCTCATCCAATAGGCATTTTACATGTATTTAACCTGCTAGATGGAGATTTAAATTCCTAGGAGGTATTTTGTATGATTCACACATGAATTCACATTTTTTTTTTTTTTTTATAGATATATATGTCTATGTATCACTTATGTACTCTTTTTATGTACATTTTATGAATTTTCTGTATAAATATTGTATGAATTTATATATTGTCGAGTGTCACTATTTATGTTTAATAATGTTGTATTGAATATATGTTGATATTAACCTGTGTATAGGTAACTAGATGGTTGCCCTATTGTATATGTAAATATGTTTTTTGGCCGCAAGATGGCGCCAACATTCACAATAAAATGACACTGTGGACGCGATACCCCCGCCCAGGCGTCATGACATCACAGAGGTGGGTCACGTGATTTATCACGTGACTGCACCCAGGATGTGATGTGACTCCTGGAGGAAGTATGCGGGGGGAAGCGCGCATGATACACCTTGTCATTCTATACAGGTAACAGCTGAGTGGTATACCAATTAGCAACCTGGGGTAAATCTGATTGGCCTTGGTACTCTTTTTAAAGCTTTCCCACAGTGTTAGCGTTACCCCCGGACGAAGGACACGCTGAAACGCGCGTCGGGGTAACACCAACCCTGGTCTTGTTTGTGATTTCCTTTCATTTGTGGTGAGCTGCTTTTATCGTAATTACTTGGATATACGTGAAATGTGTATGTCCTATTAAATTGCAATGGCTGCAACCTGAATTTATGGAGGTGCCATGCGGTATGTTATTATATGGGTGTAACTTCTTTGCGACATTGTTTGTGATGTGGTACCTTATGGCACCTCTATTTTACTAGGTAGCCCACCAATTTTTGTGTTTTTTTGTGTGTTATTATATTTTTTGTCTGTTACTTTTTGATACTTCGTTTATTATTTACTGATTTATTAATATAGACCAGGGACGGTGTTTCTTTCTTGCACTGTCAACCTTTTCCCTACTATGGTACTTTTATCTTGTATATTTATTTAATAAAGATTCTCACATTTTTTTAGCATGATATCGGCTCCATGTTTTTTGTCTCTCTATGATAGACATATGTTTTTGCTTTAAACTTTGTAGACATCAAGAAAATAAGAATAGTGATTTTTGTATTACGTAGTGCTATTATCTAAATCAGTAACCCCTTCGCGACCAGCGCCGTACATGTACGGCGCTGGGGCGATGCGGGCACATGGCGCCCGCTCGCGGGTGCGGCGGGCGTCATGGCCGGCAAGTCTCTGCTGTTTCTAACAGCAGAGACTTGCCGCTACCTACTACATCGGCGGCGTCTTCCGGGATGACTAGATGCGGCATCTAGTTGCGTCTAAATCCGGAAGCGTTCGCTTCCGGGTGGTGTACAGACACCCCGTGTGGCCAATCGGGGTGTCTGTACACCATATGAAAACTGTAATCCTCGCTGGTGAGGATTACAGTTTTCAAACTGCAATTCTTATTCTGGCCACTAGATGGCAGGCCAGGATAAGAAATGAGCAATTCATGGCTTTCTGAGTCTATAAAACCCAGAATTGCTCATAAAGAAAAAAAAAGCCACAATATATAAGCCCATATTTGAGCTTTCTAATAGTAAAAAAAAAATTTAAAAAAAATGTTAAAAAATATATAAAAAATAAAAAAGATGTAAAAGTTCAAATCACCCCCCTTTCCGTATAAGTAAAAAATAAATACCTAAATAACAATAAATATAGACATCATGGGTATCACCGTGACCGAAAACGCCCGTACTTTTAAAATATAAAAAAAAAAATTCCAATACGGCGAATTGTGTGGCGGAAAAAAGCGTCCAAATGGCGATTTGCCGTTTTTTGTCGCTTTTTTTTTCTAAAAAAAATTAAATAAAAAGTGATCAAAAAGTCATACACACCCCAGAATGGTATCAATAAAAACTTCAGATCGTCCCGCAAAAAATGAGCCCCCATACAGCTCTGTACACATAAATACCAAAAAGTTATAGGGGTCAAGATTTGACAAGGAAAAAAAAAAAAAAAAAAAGGGCAACTTTCTAATTATTTTATCACTATGAAAACGCAGGAAAAACTATACATATTAGGTATTGCCGGATTCGTACTGACCAGTAGAATGAAAGTAATGGATCAGTTTTAATGCACATCGAACGCTGTAAATAAGAAACCCGTAGAACTGTAGCGGAATAGCGTTTTCTTTGCAATTTCACCCGGTTTGGAATTTTTTTCCCGCTTCCCACTGCACCGTATGCAATATTAAATGGTGGCGTTGGAAAGTACAACTTGTCCCGCAAAAAACAAGCCCTCATACAGCTATGTTAACAGAAAAATAAAAGAGTTATGGCTGTTTGAAGGCAGGGAGCGCAAAACGAAAATGCAGAACCGAAAAAAGCTCCGGTCGCGAAGGGGTTAAGCTGATTGACACACTCCAATGTTTTCCTGGAAACTAGAGTAGTGGCATGGAAAAAGTGACAAGGTGTGAACAGTGCCATCCACTGGCTATACTGTGACACTGACCTGACACCAGGTAGAGGAGTGAAGCCTCTATGAATCATACTTAAGCCTCTACTACTGAAGGATTTATTCTGCTCAACAGATAACTTACATAACTGGATCATATGGACTGAGAGTAAATTATTATCCCGATGCCCGGTAATGACCCTTATAGAAAAGAACAAGAAATACTCATTAATCCCTAATTGTTTTGTACAAGCAGTATTTGCTATAGGAAGTAACTAATGTAAATGTATTTGCAGTTTTAATAGAGAGGATTAATAATAATAATAATATTTAGGATAAAGCTTCTTTAACCCTTTCACCCCGGAGGTTTTTTTGTTTTTGCGTTTTCGTTTTGCGCTCCCTGCCTTCAAACAGCCATAACATCTTTATTTTTCTGTTCACATAGCTGTATGAGGGCTTGTTTTTTGCTGGACAAGTTGTACTTTCCAATGTCACCATTTAATATTGCATATGATGTAGTGGGAAGCGGGAAAAAAAATTCCAAATCGGGTGAAATTGGAAAAAAAAGCAATTCCACCACAGTTTTACGGGTTTTTTATTTACGACGTTTGAGGTGCAATAAAACTGACCAGTTACTTTCATTCTATAGGTCAGTAAGAATCCGGCGATATCTAATATGAATAGTTTTTTTTGCGTTTTGATAGTGATAAAATAATTATAAAATTGGAAAAAAAAAATTTTCATCGCCATATTTTCACCCCTACAACTTTTCGGTATTTATATGTACAGAGCTGTATGGGGGTTCATTTTTTGCAGGGCGATCTGAACTTTTCATTGATACCATTCTGGGGTGTGTATGACTTTTTGATGACTTTTTATTTAATTTTTTTTTAGAAAATAAAGCAACCAAAAACGGCGAAATAAGCCATTTTGATGCTTTTTTTCATTTTCGCTGTTTTCCGTATGGGAAAGAAATTTTTATAGTATGGGTGTTTTTGCACATGGCAATACCCTTGATGTGTTTTTTTTTTTTTTTAGTACTTTTATTTTTACTTTGGGGAGAGGGGGGTGATTTGAATTTTTATGTTTTTTTTTAAACTTTATTTAATTATTTTACACTTTTTTTTATAGTTCCCATAGGGAACTATAAGCAACAATCATCTGATTGCTGTTATCATAGACTCCAATGCACTTGCATTGGAGTCTATGATGATTTTACTAGTTTCCCATGGAGCCCTATTAAATGTCCGCGATCGGCATTACTGCCGGTTGCGGACATCAGCAGCGGGTGTCTGCTGTAGGAATCAGCAGGCCACCCGCAGCTATGGCGCCCGCTCTGCTTAGGTGCGGGCGCCATCTTTAAAGACCCGCCCAGCGCTGGGCGGGAAGGGGTTAAAAGGTTGCTATTACATATTATCAATGTCCAATTGTCCAGCCAGTGATGGTTGAACCTCAGTGACCGCACCATGTCTGTTTCAGACATGGACTCCGCCCATGTGTACCCCACATCACAGTGTGGGCCCATTTTTGACTTGAAGGGCTTTCGTGTGCTTCCGGGTCCATGTGGCCACACCGCAAAAGATAGGACATGTCCTATATATGCATGCAACTTGCAGATCGCAGACCCTTTGAAGTCAAACGGCCAGTGTCCGTGTTTTCACAGTCATGTGAATGAGGCCTCACAAAGAGGCAACTAGCCAAGGAAAGTGACATGCCAATTTGACTCCTATTGTGTCTAATCTATTTCTGGAGCTTGCATAGTTGGTCATTAGCAACAATGGGCCAGCTATCTTCCTCTTTCATACTATAGCTTCACTGCCACATGTGGTCACTTATAGTAAGACAACTCTTTTATCATAGCCGCACAGTACTCTTTATGGATTCTGTCCATGGGTAGCAATAGCAGTCTATCCATAAAATAAATGTTTTTTTCCAGGATCCCTGTCAACTGGCAAGTGCCACAGCTAATGCAGTGTTTACCCAGGCATAATCCTTATAAACATGTGGTACCACAGCCCAACCAATCCCTTCTACTAATCGTTGTGGTCAGAACTCCCAGTGGTCAAACACTGGTGACCTATTCCCTTTCTCCAATCCGAGTTGGTTTAGATAAAATGCAGTACCGTGTTTCCCCGAATATAAGACCCCCCCGAAAGTAAGGCAGGGTAGGGGGGTGCCCAGGGTTCTCCAATGTAAGGCACCCCCCGATTGTAAGGCCGCTATCGGGGGGGGGGGTCTGTGAGGAATGTAAGGCCGTCTATGGTGGGGGGTGGCTGGGGAATGTGTTCAGGCCCCTCCATGCTGTCATACTCGCCTGCCTGCGGGCTTCTTGTGGCCGGCTCCGCCATTCACCGTCCCTGTCACTGTCCTTGCAGCTCGAAGCTGATTGGCCATCAGCTCGAGCTCTGATTGGCCGATCAGCTGCGACGTCACGGCCCTGCAGGCTCGCAGCTGATTGGCCAGCGTCCCCTGCAGCAGAAGGCTCCCACCGGCACCGCAGAGGAGATCGTAAGGGTGTGTGTATGGGGCTGCGTGTGGGTGGTGGCAGCACATGGGCAGAGTGGGGGTGCACGGTGCAGTGGGATCATGCACACAGGGATGGGGGAGCTGCAGGGGATCATGCACACAGGGATGGGGGAGCTGCAGGGGATCATGCACACAGGGATGGGGGAGCTGCAGGGGATCATACACACAGGGATGGGGGAGCTGCAGGGGATCATGCACACAGGGATGGGGGAGCTGCAGGGGATACTGTACCAGAAACAATGCTGATACCGTACAGTATATTTTTACCCCCAGATGAGCACTTCCGGTTCAGGCAAAAGAAAGAGCTACTCCGTGGAGTACAAAAAAGGGATAGTGGAAGAATCCCAGGGCAAAAATCTTGCTGAATTCTGCAAGCAGAAAATGCTGACTGAACGGGGTTACATACGGTATTGAGACTGTTCCTGACTGTTCATTGCTCATTATTTGCATGTTATACATGGAAATACCGTATTAAAACGGTAGTAGCAAGATATTCTTGAGACATTTGTTTATTTGTTTGGCCATACTGTTCAGCCTGTTATTAAATGTCAATTTTATTGTTAAAAAAAGTGTCATTTTTTTTGTCTAATGTAAGGCCTCCCCGAAAGTAAGGCAGGGTGGGACTTTTGGGGGTAAATTTAATGTAAGACAGGGCCTTACTTTCGGGGAAACACGGTAGTATGTTAGAATTGAGAAACATTATATCAGGAATGGCTGAACATTGTGAGAGAAGCTGCAGACAGTATTATTTACTGCATGCAGTGAAACACTAAGTAGTCCATTGTCTATAAAACACTGTATTCTTCCCTTGCCTTGCTAAGTTATCTGAAGCTTAATATCAGCAGCAGGAGGAGTAGTGTTAAGGTCCTTTTACACGGAAAGATAAATCGTATTAGCGATCGTAGATGAACGATCGAACGATGCAATGTAAATACTGTTTACACTGAAAGAGAAGTCGTTCACAATCTTCGTACTTTCGGTCGTTTTATAATCGTTATTACGATCGTTCCTTGCCATAAGCATTACCATTACCATCTGCCAACGACTAAACGATTTTCGTTTAAACTGGAAGATTTTGCGAACGATGAACGATTAATTTATTGCCGGGACAAAAGATGCGATCAACGAGAAGCGAACGAAATCTCGTTCGTCGTTAAATCGTTACCCGTGTTTATACGCAACAATAATCGTGCAAATCCGAACGTTTGAACGATTATTTGAACGATAATCGGCTCGTGTAAAAGGGCCTTTAGCTACAGTTAATCAGTCTACTAGTAGTGATCATATTGTTTCTCCAAATTACATAATGGAAGGATTCACAGTCATTAAAGGGGTATTCCGGCTACCATAAATATAACTTATGTTTTAGACTAATTCATCATCAATCATTACCTAATATAATGTCTATTTCACATATTTACCGTTCAGTAGTTATAAAGTACTTTTATTCCCCTGCTTCCCACCGTCTTCCTCATAAGTTACCATGGCACCGACCTGTAGTTCTGAGCCTTTGTCAGGTCAGGCATGCTCAGTGTGTTGCTATCAATTCTCTAGCTAAATGTTAGTGTGCTACTAATTACTGAGAAGAGGAGGCGTGACCGGACTGTATATCAGGCAGCCAATCAGTAATCATCAACACTCATGAACAAGCAGAAACTCACAGCAGAAAAGCTAGGCATTGTGGAGATTGTAGTTTTGTGAGGGAAGATCAGGCTCCATGATACTCTCAGTGTGTTGCAGGCTCACACAGGAGCTAGACAAATGGATTGCAAGGTAAAATGAAGCTCTGGTTATATGTATAGTTATGGGTTCTGGTTGGGTCACAGCTTGCAGCCTTAATGCAGTTTATCAAAAATTAAGTTACGTTACCGGAATACCCCTTTAAAGGGTTATCTCATTAAGAAAACCTGTTTTCTTGGCATGTCTACATGGCAGATACTTTCTGTAGAATACCAGCTGTATTTATTACAGCCTTATGCTTACTATACCTGCAGGAAATATGAATTGCCTGGTATCCCAGTAGGCAAGAACATAGCAATTAAGATTAGAGAAGTTGACATAGGGTTAAATATACTAGGACCTTGGAAGGCAGCTAGTGAATTAGAGAAAAGAGGAAGGTTACCACTGTTAAATATGGTCTTTCCTTGAGTTTTCCCCTGAAAAAGGCCTCTGAACCCTCTGTTTTCCTGAACTTCCACTACTATTTGTTAAGGCAGTGGGTGTGGAACCACTGTGTCAACCAATGGATTTTACTTTGGGCTACTCCTAAGGGTGTGATCCTGGCTGTCCCCTGGTTTCTTTGCTACAGGAGAACCACCAGGCCCCTACCTCCAGGAGTAGTATCTGAATGATTGACAGCTGACCCACTGAGGTCATGAAACACCAGTGCACAGCACCAAAAGATCAGGCACGAATGTAGTCAGGGACATATTGAGGTCACGGCAGGCAATGAAGGGTCAATATGTAGGTTAGGCACACCATCACGCAGAGGAGGGTCAATATCCAGAAGTCCGGATGCAAATAGAAGTCTGTACATGGATAGACAAATGATTACAGCACCCTTTGCAGGAGCAAGCAAGCTAGGGATCTATGGTTCAGGCACCTTCCCATAGGGGAAGGTACCTTAAGCACCCAGGGGTGACCAGCCATTGGCTGGTGTTAATTAGGGTGTGTATGCTTGCCCTTTAAGAGGCAGAGGAGTTCATGTTTGCCCCAATGGGAAGAAGAGAGATGTTGGCTGCAGCCTGCTGGAGAGAACAGTCAAGCGACTCTAGCAGCTGGGCCTGCTGCAAGGGAGTAGAAGAAGGGTGATGGATCTGGGCCACTGAGGCAGAACCGTGGAAGTGAGTAAAGCAACACTAGTATCCTCCAAGGAGAGCAGGGTAGTTACAGGCACAGGCTGCCGATATAACACAATTCCTGCACACTCAATTGTGATTACTAAATGCTCGAAGTGGAAGTGGACTCTTTCAGCTGAGACATCAAAAATTACTTTATCTGAGTCACATTTTAGTCCACCCCTATCCCTCCCAAACTACACGCTCCCCTGTATAGATTCCTGCTTGGACTATATTGGTGGTGATTCATCTCCTCAAAAACCCAACAGCCTGATCCCTCTTTCCTCCTACATTTACCATTAGTAGAAAGTCAGGATACCCCTATACACATTAGATGATTGTTGAGTCCCGACAAAATCTGCAGATTCAGCCAACATTGATCTGTACCATGTATGGCCAGCTTTATTATCAGATGGCTTCTTCTCTTCTTGGAGAATGCAATTCCTATAATTACATTATGTTAGGTAATATCTGCTTATGCAATTGTCTACTTATGGAATCAACAATTTAGTATATAACGCCAACATGAAGCTTGACTGAACCTGCTACGCAGTGTATGCTCTAGACCAATTCACGCCAATTCTAGCTAATTTGCTTTCACATCATTGATGCCTCCTTGGCTAAGCAGAGACACTAGGCAACAGAATGAAGGATCTTTTCATCTGGGCGATTCTTTCTCTGGTTAAAGACAGAGTTTACATTTACTAAATAAATGATACCACTTTATGTGGAAAGGCTAAGAAAAATCTAAAGAGAAAAAGGGGAAAAGTGGAAAACAGTAGGCGGAAATAAAGAATGAGTGGACTTGGCAACCATCAAAGGCAGCTCTGTGTAACAACACAAAAAAACTGTTCGCCAGGAGCTTGGTGTTCACTTCCTGTGTGAAAATTGCACAGATGGCTATTGTTCCATATGAACATTAAGAAAAGTCTCACCAGGGCATATAAAAGCGTGATCTGGACATACAGTCGCATATAGAAGTACACGAGATGATAGCGGTGGTGTTTACTTTACCACTTCTTGTGATATATGCAAGTGGAGTATTAAACACAAATCCGAACAATGTCATGCACTAAAGTATATATTGCAGTAAAGAATAGTAAAAGAGGAATAGTGGTCTACTGTTCAGGACTGACTGACTGATTAATAGGCCTTTCACAGTGTTGCAAGATACTGGCACCAACTACAAGAATAGGTAATAAATCCCTGGCTTCAAACCAAGTGATTTCCAAAGAGTATTCATCGTTCTTAGGTATTTCCTGGGATAAAACTTTCCATTTCACAATAAAAAGTTACTAAGATGCTGTCTGGTCAACAACTCCATCCAACTCCCAAACAATCCATCTGTTTTGCGTAACTATATATGAATATACTGCAAACTGTATAAATAGAAGTAATATCAGGCTTGATCAGTGAACGCACCCATTAAAGGACTGAAAAGCTCCTCAAATGTATTTTATTAACCTCAAGTGTATAATGCCTACCGTGAGAACTAAATCTTTCAGGGGTCCAGTTCACTCTCAGTCCACCTCTGGTTGGTAATAACACAACAAGGCATATAATACACTAAGAATGTATAACCAACACACAAACAACAGTGATAGACATAAATGCTCCAGGCCCTACAGGACACCATTTTTGGGATGGGTGGAGCCCCCAGCATTCAGACTCCCACCAAAGAGATACTTATTGCCTATCCTACGAATAGGTGATAAGTTTTTATGGTACAATGGGCAATTCCTTTAAGGGGGTTGTCCAGGTTCAGAGCTGAACCCGGACATACCCATAATTTCACTCAGGCAGCCTGCCTGACAAGAGCTGCGATGAGATGCTCCGTTGCTCTCCTTTGCCCTGTGCTAAATCGCGCAGGGCAATGGTATTTTTCCCAGTTCTGGTGACTAATCGGGCACTTCCAGGCGGAGGCTTCCGCCCAGCAGTGAGCCCGGTGATGTCACCGGCACTGATGGGCGGGCTTTAGCGCTGCCCTAGCCAGTAAAACGGCTAGGGTAGTGCTAAAGCTGGCCCATTAGAGCCAGTGACGTCACTGAACTCACTGCCGGGCGGAAGCCTCAGCCCAGCAGTGTCTGTTTGTAAATAAAAGAGCCCTTGAAGAGCCATGAAATGCTCCGATGCTGTTGTCAGGCGGCCTACTTGGGTGAAATCCCTTTAAGTTTCTCTACCATTACTTGTGAGATTTACAGTGTTTATTGTTAGATAATCCAGAATACTTGATGACCTATAACCTATCACATTCTACTGAAGCTGATTACATGAAGGTAACTTTATTCAGAAATCTCTGCAGCTATTTTATGAAGCTGCAGCACTCACTGGAGCTCCGGCAAGCACTGTGTCTTCCTGGTAGCTCACTAAGCACAGCACCGTACATTGTATAGTGGTAGTGCTTGGTATTGCAGCTCAGCCCCATTGATTTAATTGAGTCTGAGCTTCAGCTAGACCATGTGACTCATGTACAGTGACATCACTGACCTAGGAAGAGGCCTAATTGCTCATGGAACACCATTGCCTCTTCTAAAAGCTGATTGTAGGGGTCCAGGGAGTCGAAGACCCGTCGATCTGTTATTGATAACCTATCTTGAGGATATGTCATCAATATCAATTCCCAGATAACCCCTTTAATTATTTGCTACTATTTAGTGATTTTTGGTACTTATTTAATTAAAGCGGACAACCTCTTTAAACTTGACAGGAGAAAAATTCCCACCTACTGTATGGACAACAGGATAACTTGTGTAAAAAGATAGTCAAAGAAACTACATTGGCCACCTGTTTAAAATTCTGTCCGCCATGTATTTATGAACTATGATGTTATCAGAAACTTTCCATAGGACTACAGATAACATGATGATAATGCACAGAATATTGAGTTAGGTAACAAATTCAGTTCTACTACATCTGTAGAAACCCATCTGAACTAAGGTCTCTTTCAGATAAAGCACGTTGGGTTATACTGCACGTTCATTAAATGTGTATTTGATCTCTGTTCCATGTCATCAAGTGGCATTTACTTCATTTTATATCCAAATATCTTGGAAGAAAGGCAGGGTATTCCATCTGACTGCTTCAGAAACACTGGCTCCTTGTAACTCTGATCTCCGTTCACCACTGCTAGACATGGCTTTGTAACAGAGGTCGGCATAATGACCTCTGCCATGAACTGTGATGCCCACAGTATCAGAATGCAGCATAGCCGAGATGAGATCTATCCTACTGGCTCAAACTTGTTAACACAATTACTGGCTAAACTGCCACATAAGCTAAAATCATGAAAGAAGACTATTGTTAAATCTAACTTTGCAAATAAGATTACGTGGAATTTACTTTCAAGGGAAAGCTGGATTTTCGGTGTGAAAATGTTAAAAGCAAGATTCGCATTACCCAGGCTCATGTATGAGTCCAAATACAATGTCAGAGCAACTGACAGGAATGCTTGAACAATTGCATTGTACATGGAGGGGATGCAGACGGGAATATGGGAGTGCAGCTACATATTTCACAAGATTTCCTCTGCAGCGCGTTATAAATACATTGAATGCAGACAGGCTCTGTAAGACGTCTGAAAATACTTATTAACCTATTTTCTCTACTCAGCTTTCCCTGCAAGGCCTCTCCATGTAACATCCTCAGATCTGTTTCTCATCAAAGAAGCCATCACTCACATCCTTCCTCCTTTCTCCAGCCTAAAGCATGTGCTCCTCACATAAGATGCAGTCCAAAAGAACAAGACCTACAGCATTAGTGACACAAGTAGGTCAGCAGTCTTTGGGGGAAATTACCATAAGGGTAATTGTTGAAGTCAATTTTTGCTTGAATCAGCATTGGCGTAATAGGCAGCAAATTTATCAAACATTGTACATGATTTGATAAATTTCGTGCATAGCACTTTTGAGCAGATTTTGAGCACTGGAATAAGATTGCAACTTTTGAAAAAGTCTGTCCTCCCACCCACTTTTCAATAGTGGAGTAAGTAGTGTATACATTTTTAAAAATGTCTCAAAAATGTACAAAAATGTTTGTCTTGTTGCCTCCACATTTATGGCTCAAGGGATTAAAAAAGTTACCCCTAAATGTGTCAGGGCACACAAAGTCCATGGGCTATGTGGATACTTATTAAAGAATCTCCCATAGAAACCATGTTACTGCTTTCATTTTCTAATCTGGGGTTGGCCCATCTGGAAAATTGATGTCATGTAGGTGTGGATCCCACCTCCTATTTAGAGAACGGAGCCCCTGAAGTGAAGTGAAGGAGAGCACACTGCTGGTGCACAGCACACTCTCCATTTATAGCTATGGAAGATACAAAAATAGTGAGCGTACTCTGCAATTTTTGTAAGTCCCACAGCCATGAATAAGGACTGCTCTATTCACTGCAATGGGACTGCTGGAGACAGTACTCGGCTATTTTTGGACCCATAGCGGTGAATGAAGGGTGACTTTGCATGTAGGGCTGCTTTCGGTTCACTTCGGGGGTCCCTTTAAGTAGATAGGACTGGGTCCCAAATGTGGGATGCGAACATGACATTAATGGCATATTCTAGATATATGCCATCAGTGTGCAAGATGGGAATAGTCAAATTTCTCAACAAAAGTATGCCAAAATATTTTTCAGGTTTCAATAAATAAAATCAGATCTCCATAATAATACTACATAAAACATCATATGTGTTTGTTTTATCTAATTTTGTTAATAAAAAAACAACCAAATCTTTTTAGAAGGGGAATCTATCTTAACACAACTTATGAGATGTTATCTGTGGACTTGCACCCCTACTGAGTTCTGAATTGCATAGACTGCAATGCCCACGATTACAAACGGTGTGACGGACATAAATCTACGAATAGCGTCAAGTGGGTCTTTACAGTGCAACATGGCAGAAGGAATATTATGATGATGTTCACTTTTAGTTGTAATCTCTGAGATAAGTATATAGTAGTGTATAATATAGGTAAGGGCTAATAAGATAAAATACTTAATACAAATACATAAAACTAGATAAATAAGACAGAGAGCCTTGGTGCTTGGTAATACTGCCTACGAGCGATGATAAATGAGAACTTTCCACTGCGTCCAATGTAATTCACAATAAGGACACATCACTGGTTTTCATTATCACATAATTAAATATGGAGGAGAAAATAAACAGTCTGAGAAGATGAGCAAATATTGAGACAGACTGGTTGCTCTTTAGAGAGCCCAACACATGATTAAAGAGCAGAGCTACACAGGATGCTGGACATGGATGCTGCACCTACAAGTATTAGGTTGATATGTAGCCTCGTATGGTTGAGTGCCTATAAAACACATCATTATCCTAAACAAGTAATCATGAAATAATCCTCTATTCAGTTCTTCTAGTAAGAAACAATAAGATCTATTTAGGCGAAATATAGGGACAACGCACAAGCTTCATCTATTAATTTTAAGAAAATGCTCTAGTGGCTACACCTGCGCGTACTAAAATGCCTGTTTGGCGAGGTAGAGCACACTGCAAATAAATTAAGGTACCTGTGCACACATGCAGCCAGTCAGTAGCTGGGACGTAAGAAGTAACAATAAGATCTATTTAGACCAAATATAGGGACAACACACAAGCTTCATCTATTCATTTTAAGAAAATGCTCTAGTGGTTGCACCTGCACGTACTAAAATGCCTGTTTGGCGAGGTAGAGCACACTGCAAATAAATCAATGTACCTGTGCACACATGCAGCCAGTCAGTAGCTGGGACATAATGGCCTTGCTGAAGCAAGGAATACCAGCTTTAGTGCAGGGGCCTTCAGAATAGTGAAAAAATGTGAAGGAGCCAGGATAAAGCCCTATAGACTAAGGTTTATTATTTTGAATGGTACTCTCATGAATATCTCCCACCTATCCTATTTTTTTTTCATGAATGGCCTAAGAAAGTTGGACGATGCAAATTTACATAAAGTGGGGGTTCTTGGGCTGGAAAGGAGTTGAGCTTAGAAGTACATGAAAAAATGAACAGTGGGGGACATTTATCATTCCCTGTACGGTAAAATCCTGGTCTCAAAAAGTTGCAACGTTTGGCATACATCCTGGTTACACAAAATTTTGTGACTTTTTCAGGGTTTAGAGCCCCCTTGCCATTCACCAGTGAGTGGAGCAGGGGAAGCTATAGCTGGCCTGGCACATTTAGCATAATCTATGCCAGTAAACTGGAGAAATATACACCAGGTCCCTTGCTGGTGTAGATTTATGTTTTGGTGCACAGACCTGCAAATATACGGCACAATTAATAAAAGATGCATCTGACGTTATCAGGGGATAGATTAAGATTGACGTGATGTCCCCCTAAATTTTTATTGCATGTGTATTTCAATACTTCATTTAAAATGCTCTATTCACTACATAGTAATACTTTTCATGGGTTTAACTGTAATGAGTTGCAGCAAACTTTAAAGGGCATCTGTAGCCAGTTTTTGGCCACCCTATATGATGACAGCATAAACTGCTGATAAATATCCTGATTGCTTTTTGGCCCAGTAGTTTTCTTAAAATCCCTAGTGAGAAGCTCCAATGCTAGCCAAGCACTGGAATATGCTCAATACAAAGCAGGAGCGCTGGATTCTTGATTTTCATCACTATAGTCTCTATCACTAGTTTCAGATATGATAGCATAAAACTGGTGACAAAATCCCTTTGAATACAACAAAGCCATCATAAAAAAAGATAAGTTTATTTTTTTTCCAAAAACAGCTCCTTCAGTCTGTGGGTTGTATGTGATATTACAGTTAAAGGAGTTCTGCCATAAACTACTTTTTAAAGTGTATTTTCATCAATTACTCTAGCTCCAATTCCTCCTTTAACTTATTTGCAGTTTTCTCTTATCCCCCATGCTTGAATCCTAAATCCTGGTTTGTCATGTGTCTGATGTCCCATAATGCTTTAGGGCAATGAGATGTCTCCTAACATCAACAGATCATGTGACAGTAACCACCACCTTTGTACTTAGTAAAGACGCATCCTAGGTCCTAAATTACAAGGCTCCCATGCAGGATGTAACCAACAGCAATCTAATATACAGGGCTTTTAATTCATACACAAAAGGGAAAATGAAATGTCTGATTACCACAGAAAGTAATGGGTGAGGAGGCCCATCTTTTGGGCTATGTCCAGAACATGGCCGCCATCTTGAAAGCTGTCATATTAGGTAAAGGGCAAATTTTTCCAGTGGGAAGGGAGTCATGTAGCATATCAAAGAAGACCAGCATTTTCTCAGAAATCGATTGCTGCATTGGTGATTCAATAGTTATCAACACAGAAGTTGCAACAACAAGCGGGAACGTTCCTTGTGATGCACAGCTATTTGATGTGTTCAATGTGTTGAAACACAAGAGATCTTAAACTTCAAAGTTCTGTGTTCCGCATCAGGGACAACACATTGAACACATCAAATAGCTGTGCATCACATGGAACGTTCCCAGTTGTTTTTGAAACTTTCTGTGTTGATAACTTTTGAACTACAAGAGATATTGCAAATCTGATTGCGGCAATCGATTTCTGAGAAAATGCTGGTCTTCCCATTGGTAAAATTTGCCCTTGATCCAATATGGCAGCTTTCAAGATGGCGGCCATGTTCCAGACATAGCCGAAAAGATAGGCCCCCTTACCCAGTACTTGCTGGGGTATTCAAATACTTAATTTTCCCTTTTTTTCTGAAAAAAAAAACAAGGGTATCCTGAGACTTTTGACTCACCCTGTATAAACGGATTTGCCACAGGGTACAATGGTAGGCTAACTTTAGAAGAAGGCAGTTGTGATAAAAAGTGATATAACAGTGATATTTGTTGGGGTACATTTATATTAGTGGCACAACCTCTTTAAGTACCATTCACTTAAAAGGGCACAATGTGCATGCCAGACATGGACAACGATGAAGGCACAATCTCTTTTTTCTAAATCTGGTCAATTCCTTTAAATATACTGAAAGAGTTCAACCCAAGTTGATTAATATCTCAAATATATCACTTAAAACATTAGCAGAACGCCTCTGTGTCTCTGCAATCCATAATAACGTTAATAAATGATTGATTATAATGCTAATTATGGTTTAAAGGAGCCATTTACATGCATCATTCCTCATCGTTCTACTCACCAGTCTTCAATCCTTACATAACCAAATGGTCCGATGGACCACCGTGTTAACATTGTGACTGTGTTCTGTACTTACTTAGGGGTTTAAGGATGTTAGAGCTGTGGTCATCGGCATTTTCTGTATCAGATTTTTCGACATCGGAATAATTTTCAGATTTCTCCTTCTCTTTTTTGTCTTTGTGGCTGGTTCTGCGTCTATGGCGTCTCCTCCTTCGATAGCTCTTAGGAACATGAACTCCAATGTAGACAGTGTGATGACCTTAGGAAAAAAATCAGAAAGTGTTAATATCATACTGGTAGTGGTTTTCTACTTACTTCTATGACTACAAATCTTTGGAGGGTATGGAATGAAGGTCCTAAAGCCCAATTCTGTGACATTTTGAAGCCTGAACTCTGGAGTGCAAGACTTAGTAGTTCCTCCATTATATCTCACGTTTTATCCCTGGAATATGCCATCACTTCCTGAAAAGCGAGGGTTTGACCTTCCCTGATCTTCAGAATGAAGAGGCTGTGGTGCTAGTTAAAGGGGTTATCCCTAGATACAAACAGGATAGGGGCTAAGTATCTGATCAGCTCAGCTATTTTCAGCAGTCTCATAGTGGAAGAATGAGGCAGCATGCTTGCTTAGCAGACTCAAGACCTCCATTGTGGTGCTCCTTGGGGGTCTCAGAAGTCAGACCTCCACAAAACTGATACTCAACCCATATCCTCTGGATAGAGAATATGTTTTTATCTTGTGACAACCCTTTTAAGCTTTTTCCCTGCCAGGCAGCAATCCAGTCCACCCACTTTACAACATAGCCATATACACTTGAAGGTTTCTATGTTGTAGCTGCCTGCACAGCAGGTGTAAGGGAATGCCAATGGGAAGGGAAAAAGCTGATGCGAGCTCGGTTAAAAAAAATGTTTTTTTGGGAATAGTAAGGACAGTTGAAGGGAAGGGAAATATCGCAGACAATTTTGGCAGAATTTATTATTGTACGTGTATGTGAGGTTAATTTTTAGATTGGAATTGCTATGCACACGCACCAAATTAAGTAAATGGAGCACAGTAATAATACATTTGGTACTAGTGCAATGTGGTTGCTATTCCAGTAAAAATATGCAGTGAGGATGCCTGGCGTGGAGGCAACTTTTTTGAAACTTTGTAAAAGGTTGCACTTCATAAATGAGTCACAACAGTTATCAGCTCTGAAATTCTGACCACATTTTTACTCAAATTCTGTAGGTGGCACTAAGCCAGCCACCTAGGACTGACACTTAGGCCTGTATTACACCAACATATTATCTGACCAATTTCTGTCCAATCAGACCAATAGTCGGTGCGTATAACAACAGATATATGTGTGTATTTGGCCATCTGACCAAAATCTGTCTGATAATCTGTTGTTAGTCTAATATAGGCCTTAGTCCCAAACCCTTTACTATACTATACTTGAACAGGTAAGTGACCCCTTTATTATGCAGCATTCACACATTTTTAATATAAAAATTGCTAATAGTCCATCACTGAATATGCATGTTTGACCGTCTGTGCATAACTCTGCATGTTTTCCAGGTTAATCTTTCATAAAATCCTGTTTGATAATGGCTTCTTCATCTCCAGGGTTTACACAAAGGGTTAATTCATGGTAAGTACTATTTATTACGGTGGCTAGATGACAAGTATCACCCTGGCTAATGTTAATGCCACTTAACACTGGATATTAGGCCTTCCTGAGGCACCTTAAATCTGTTCTCTTAATTCAATTTCTCATGGCGGGTAAACAATCCATTTCTAGAAATAGCCGGCTGTGTCTTCTCAGAAAGACTTTCAGCAAATATAAAGGAGTCGAACAAAAAAAAAGAAACAATGAAAATGAAATACGATCGACTGGAATAGTTCCAGATCATTTGAGTTCAGTTATTAGAAGCAGATTGTTCTCATGAGAAAGCATTATTCTACACCAGATAGGAAGTGTGCTTGGAATACACAGGCAAAATAAGTAGTGTTGATTGTTTCCTGCAAGTCACCGGGGGGGGAGCAGCAGGGTATTAACTGATCTCTACATCTGATAACCTAAATTATGCATCTGAGCGCTCCCACCCAGAGTCTGGATATAGTGGCACAGCTATGGGGATTACAGCATGGCTTTCAATCTTCTCAAGCTGGACATACCTGTTTGCCAAGCTGCTAGCCCCCATTCACATGGAAGCCTAGCTCAGCCTTGCGTACATTTGTACTGAATGAGCAGACAGTAGCAAGCTGCTACCAGAAACCTCTGGTAGTGACTTTTCTACTCGAGAAAAAGCATGTTGAAATCTAACAGTCCGATTCTTATCTCCCCCACCATCAGACATTACAGGATAGTTGGAAGCCCCTATACACAACAGATTCAAATTGGCAGGTTTGGCCCATATAGAGCTAAGAGCGGGTTCACATTTCCATTATGGAATTCCGTTATGGGTTCCATTATAATGGAATTTTAGGACGAAATGAAAAATGGAAGCCTTTAAGAGGCTTTCTGTTTTGCTCCGTCCTAATACACATCTATGGGGACAAAGAACAGTTCAGTTTGTTTCCGTTATATATGACGGAAAAATAGTCGACAAATGTGATGCAAATAAAGTAAAATCATAGCTGAGCCTCAATGCCTAGATCAGGGTTGCCAACCAGAATTTTTCTGGACAACTTATCCAAAAATCACGGACAGCCAAATTTTTTACAGACAAATTGGAAAACCACAATGAATGGTAAAGATTATAAGTAATCCATGTCTATAGCTCAATATACTAATAAGAACCAATTACCAGCTTTTACTGTGAGCTGTAAAATGATGAAAATTACCACCAAAATAATCTAGCAAACTACCACTGAATTCCAAACAATCACAGACACATGCCTTTTTTTCACAGATACAGGAAAAAGTCACTTATTTTTACGGAATGTCCAGAATTTTCTGGACGGTTGGCAACCCTGGCCTACATACAGGGCTGGGACAAGGGATAGGCAGCTGTCTATAGCCTCATTGAGGGTGAGGGCACAATTTATGGATAAACATAAGTCTCACACTACCTACATAAATATGCACACGGACAAAAGGAGATACAACGGTACATATATGTATTAAACACACATAGATAACATACGTGCTCAACAGAACCAAATGTGCTGGTTACTAAGTGAATCCAGTCCAATAGCTGTTCATGCTGAACTGCAGAAGCTTTTAAAACCCTGCCTGAGCCTCAAGATAATGTATCCCAATCCTGTGGGTGCAAACAAACTTTCTTAATTGGCCCACAAAGTGTCAAATGAGAGACACACTTGAAAATGTGCATCTATATAGAAGATTACAGCAGATGATGTATGTCATATGATGATGTCCTTGACTTCAAATAACTTTCTCTGTCACTGTTATGCTTAGTGGTCAAAAGAAATGTAGACAGATTGTCTTTGATGGAACTTTCCAGGCTCAGGATATTGATATCCTTTCCTCAGCACAGGCCATCAATATCAGATCAGTGGGGAGTGACCCTCAGTGCCCCCACCGATCATCTGTTTAAAGGAGCAGTGGCACTCATGCAAGTGCAGATTACAATTCAGAAAAATAGATTGCTATAATATTGGTCTTGTAGTACTGTAAGGGGGACAATGTAAAATGCTTGTGAGCCCAACCATTTAAATGGTATTGCTACAAATATATGCCATTAAATACCTCAACTGTATTTCTACTACATAAATCAGAGCTCCAGCTGCTCTCCACACCCAAGTCCAATTATTGTCCACAACTGTTCCAACCCACGCTATAAAGCCTGCCGAGCATCTGTCATTTAGGCAAGGAGACCTTCAGATGTAACTCCCATGAGAGATATAGATTCCATGGAGGTGGTTTACTGTACTCATGCGTTGGTTGTAAAGTCCACATTGACCTGGGTTTACGTTGTAATAGATGTATGATGGATTTAATAGCATTTGCTGCCAGTTCCCCTATGCCTTGCCTTCTGGCAGTGAATGGGTTAGGCTTCCTACTTTGATCATCTGTAATGCGCACATGTGGTCAGAAGATTACGGAGATTGTCTAGTACTGTTTGCAGCACATTAGAGCATTAGGCCTTCAGGCTTATACAACAGCGTGTCTCCTAGAAGGCCCAAACAAAGCCATGACATGCTGCATACTTTACAATAAAGGGTACAGGGGCTCAGAGACTGACATGTCATGGCCACACATCAGTGAGTAACAGCAAGATAGATATATAATAGATATAGATCTGCAGACAGTATACAAACATATATATATATAAATATATATTAGGCAAAGACAGCTTATAAAAGGTATATTATGACTATAGTATAGTATAATATGAAATAATGTACATCAGTGAATGGCAGATTTCTTAGACAGAAAAACAGAGACAGAAAGATAGATACTGTATGAGAAAAATAGATACTGTAAAGAAAGCAATAAATGACAAAAAGAAAGCATTTAAATCACTAAAACAGGAGGGTGGCGAGGAAGCATTGAAAAACTATAAGGAAAAAAATAGAATATGTAAAAGACAAATAAAAGCAGCCAAACTAGAGACCGAGAGATTAATCGGCAAAGAGAGTAAAACTAACCCTAAAATGTTCTTTAATTATATAAATGGTAAAAAGTATAAACCTGAAGGCATCGGCCCCTTACAGAGTAATGAGGGGGGAGTTGCAGAGAGTGATGAGGAGAAAGCAAAGCTACTAAATATTTTTTTCTCCACTGTATTCACTGAGGAAAATAAACTGTCAGATGAAATCCAGAATATAAAAGTAAATTCCCCTTTAAAAGTGCCCTGTCTGGCCCAGCAAGAAGTACAGCAACGTCTTAAAAAGATTAAAATAGACAAATCGCCAGGACCGGGTGGCATACACCCCCGTATCCTAAGAGAATTAAGTAATGTCATAGCCAGACCCTTATTTCTGATATTTAAGGACTCTATACTTACAGGGGGTGTTCCACAGGATTGGCACACAGCTAATGTGGTGCCAATATTCAAAAAGGGTCCAAAAACAGAGCCCGGAAACTATAGGCCGGTAAGTTTAACATCTGTCGTGGGTAAACTGTTTGAAGGTTTTCTAAGAGATGCTATCTTGGAGTACCTCAATGAAAATAAGCAAATAACTCCATATCAGCATGGTTTCATGAGGGATCGGTCATGTCAAACCAATTTAATCAGTTTCTATGAGGAGGTAAGTTCTAGACTTGATCGAGGCGAATCAATGGATGTCGTATATCTGGACTTCTCCAAAGCATTTGACACTGTACCACATAAAAGGTTAGTATATAAGATGAGAATGCTTGGCCTGGGAGAAAATGTCTGTATGTGGGTAAGTAACTGGCTCAGTGATAGAAAACAGAGGGTGGTTATTAACGGTACATACTCAGATTGGGTCACTGTCACTAGTGGAGTACCACAGGGGTCAGGTTTGGGCCCTATTCTCCTCAATATATTTATTAATGATCTTGTAGAAGGCTTGCACAGTAAAATATCATTTTTTGCAGATGACACTAAACTGTGTAAAGTAATTAACATAGAAGAGGACAGTACACTGCTACAGATCGACCTGGATAGACTGGAGGCTTGGGCAGAGAAGTGGCAGATGAGGTTTAACACTGACAAATGTTAGGTTATGCATATGGGAAGGAATAATGCAAGTCACCAGTACATACTGAATGGCAAAACATTGGGTAACTCTGACATGGAAAAGGACCTAGTGAACAGCAAACTAAGCTGTAGAAACCAGTGTCAGACAGCTGCTGCCAAGGCCAATAAGATAATGGGTTGCATCAAAAGAGGCATAGATGCCGTGATGAGAACATAGTCCTGCCACTTTACAAATGACTAGTCAGACCACACATGGAGTACTGTGTACAGTTCTGGGCTCCTGTGAACAAGGCAGACATAGCAGAGCTGGAGAGGGTTCAGAGGAGGGCAAATAAAGTAATAACTGGAATGGGTGGACTACAGTACCCAGAAAGATTATCAAAATTAGGGTTATTCACTTTAGAAAAAAAGACGACTGAGGGGAGATCTAATAACTATGTATAAACATATCAGAGGTCAGTACAGAGATCTCTCCCATCATCTATTTATCCCCAGGACTGTGACTGTGACGAGGGGACATCCTCTGTGTCTGGAGGAAAGAAGGTTTGTACACAAACATAGAAGAGGATTCTTTACGGTAAGAGCAGTGAGACTATGGAACTCTCTGTCTGAGGAGGTGGTGATGGTAAGTTCACTAAAAGAGTTCAAGAGAGGCCTGGATGTATTTCTGGAGGGTAACAATATTACAGGTTATAGTTACTAGAGATGGGTCGTTGATCCAGGGAGTTATTCTGATTGCCTGACTGGAGTCGGGAAGGAATTTTTTCCCCTAAAGTGGGGAAAATTGGCTTCTACCTCACAGGGTTTTTTTTTGCCTTCCTCTGGATCAACTTGTAGGAAAACAGAACGAACTGGATGGACAGATGTCTTTTTTCGGCCTTATAAACTATGTTACTATGTTACTAAGAAATATAGATATTGTATATAGATAGACAGAAAGATAGATAAACAGACAGACAGATATGGGATAGACAGATGTGAGGTAGATACAGAGGCGTAGCTAAAGGCTCATGGACCCTTGTGCAAAAAAGTTCACTTTGGGCCCCCCTTCCTTCAGGGCTTTGTGTCCAGGGGCAGGAAAGTACATAGCCTTCATGCGGCCTGAGGCAAAAATTTATACCCCCCATGCCAAGTTTTTGACCTAACCCCTTCCCTCCAGCCAGAGGTGTAACTTGACCATCATGCACTATAAAATCGGTGTCTTCTTATGTGGCAGATAGATAGATACAGTAGATAGATAGATAGATAGATAGATAGATAGATAGATAGATAGATATATGATAGGCTGATTTCACGTAAATAAGGAAGGAAGGAAGGAAGGAAGAAAGGAACCAAGGAATAAAGGAAGCAGATGATCATCTCTAATTACTGTAGAAGATGTGACCAGACCTCTGTAGTGAGAGTTTCATTCAAATACATGAACAGAACTGATCCAGCATGGTTATACATATAAAGCTGGAGCTTCACCATGCTCATATACTGTAGGTGTCTGGTAGGCTGTTGTAGGCACATGTATGTGCAATGTGAGTAATAGGGCTAGGACCTAATGTCTGATTAAACTGTCATACAAAGGTTATAGCATTGTGCCAGCATAATTATCACCTACTGCCCAGTGCAATCGTTTATGGAGAGGTTGTATGTCTTATGATTCGTCAAGGACTCAAGATAATAATTGTACTTCAAAGCTTCCAGTAACACAAGTTACTGAACGTGCACAGTTTCATTCATGCTGGATCAGACTCAACAAGCTCACCACCCACCCCACCCTGAAATTACCGTAGTGATTGTTAAAGTATTGTGCCACCCACCCACTCTTTTATGCTATGTGATTTGGCTGACAGACAAATACTTTTATTATTCTATTATTCCTGGGAGTTTTTATGTGACATTCTTAAACCTTAGCTTATTTTTCCAAGAAAGTGGTTACTGTGTGCTTTATTGAATATGAGGTTGTGCTGTGTGCACATCATGTTTTAGTCCCACGTTTAACATAAAATAAATGTATACCTTAAATGGATGCCTCTTAGGGATGTCATACAGTGGCATCCGTTACAATAGATTTCCATGATACAATAGATTTCACTTTCTGGTTATTGTGGACCAACGTGTTTGTGAGATGACTATATGAGTTGAAATTCTGCACCATTTTCTATATTTTTTAAGGTATGCTCCTTTGTTTACAAAATCCTTTCTGCTATCCGCACAGAGGTCCTGTCCATAAAATGGCTGCTAATGGAGGGTCATGTGACCAGGAAATCACTTCCATTTGATTCCTCCCCCATTCAAATACACTGCACCTGACATCTGCACTTGCTCTGTTGGGAGTTTAGTACAGGCACAGTGTATGTGAATGGAGACATCACATGGAGGAGATTTGCCTGGCCACATGACCTACCTCAGCGGCCATTTTACGGACAGGACTTCTGTGTGGACAACACAAAAGGCTTTGTAAACAAGGGGGCATAGCTTATAAAATATAGAATATGGCGCAGAATTTTAACTAAGACTATATTGGTAAGTGCCATATAATCATGCACCTTGGTGGCCAACCCCTTTAAAGTAGGATGACCATGATGTGAAGGACAAGGTATGAGCAACAGTAG
Organism: Rhinella marina; assembly: GCA_900303285.1. Lineage (NCBI taxonomy): Eukaryota > Metazoa > Chordata > Amphibia > Anura > Bufonidae > Rhinella > Rhinella marina. Next base: position 164,381 of record ONZH01017374.1, on the reverse strand, counting down.
AGATGGCATGAAACTTTTGAATTCTTGCATCTTACTCAAGTCATGCATTAATTGGTAGGTGTTCAAGCTGTGCACTGTATAGCAAGTTGGCCCTCATACCAATACCTCAGACCAATACAAGCGCTTGACTACTTAAAGGGTTCCACCAAACAGTGAGCTCTTTGTACTGTTTGAGTAGGGGAACTGATATTGGGCTCTGGTGGGGATCCAGGCCAAAAGCCACCATTTCACTGGGAAGCAGTGTCTATTATAGTCCAAGGGGTCCAGCGGTGAATGGTAGTATCCGGCTAAGCCGGATCCAGTGAACTCTGGCAGGCTGCTCTCTGACGAAACAGCCTGCTGGATCTGTTTAACACGAGTGTGAACCTACCCTGTCATTTCAAAACCCATTTGACAGGTTATAGTGACATGTCAACAGTTTTGATCGGTGGGGTTCTGGGTGGTTAACTCACACTGATCTCCACCAATCAAAACTTTTGACATGAGGCTATGACATGAGGCTATGACAAGTCAAAAGTTTTTTAAGATGACACTTCAAGCTTCAAGTCACCATCCCACTAAGCCCTGATCTAAGTCTTCATGCTTACATACATGCCTAGAGTACAGAATTTCCTACTATTACACATGATTAATGATTTTCAGATAACGTAATAACTGAGTAGAACTTCTGACAACAACACCAGGATTAAATGCTGTCAAAGTCACGGAAAACAGAACTAGCATGATCTCATTAGGATTGTTTGCACCCTGTCTTTATTTGACAGACATTTACACCTCTCCCTTATTATGTGTATACTAAGCAGTCACCAGCTGTTTCTCCAAAGTAGCAGAGCAAAAGACATTCACATTCAGTTCTTCTCCCTGGGCAACAGTGTTTGGATGCTCACTCCACCTTCTGAGAAGACAGCAGTGATGCCGGAGGAGCCTAGCTAGTTGATAACACTGCAACAGTCAGGAAAACATTCAGGATCTGGCAGCTTTCTATTGTTTGCATAGAAACATCCCAATTCTGCTTTGCTTTTCCTCAATAACTACCACCCACTAAGACTGCTCTGCTCCAAAACAGTAACTACCAATATGTCTGCCAGTATCTCAGAAGAGTGGTAAAAAGTGCTACTACAGGTTATAGTTATATGTTAAACCGAGAATTCAAGTCAAAATGGACCACCCATTATGGTACTGCTAAAAAAGGACCTAAAGCCTGTTTCCCTCTTCTATGATCACTGGGCTAATTCCCCATGCCCTGCTTCCTAACAATACTGTTCTTCTGAAGATTTGTTCCTGTGCAGGCTCTTGCTCCCACAGTAGCAAATAGGAAAGGCCCCTTTCTTCAAGAACCCACACCAGCATAATGAACTATACCAGTAGTACATTGTCTAAAAGAAAAGGGTCTGTGTTGTTTTTTCTTTTTTACTTCAGGTGACCTGTGTTTTCACTTAGACCCAATAAGAAGATGACAATTGCTTTCTGATGAAGAATAAAGACTCATTGTGAAGTGGTTTGTCACACATAAAACTGTACAGCAAATCCAAAGAACTTAGATATTGCAACACAAACAGGAGTTTATCTTGTGTCAACAGGTAAGATGGGAGGTGCCTATAGGTGGAAGGAAGAAATTAAAAAAGAATGCATGATAGCATGTATTAAAGGTGTCAAACCAGTATCTATATGAAACATAGTTTCATATAAATCTCTTGTGGTCAACATCTATGTAACAAAAAAGGTAGCAGAAGTCCCAGAGCGGACATTTGTAGAAATTTTCTGTATTCTAAAATGTCAGAAGATAGCTTAGATTGAGGTCTGGGTGCTAGGACCCCCTGGGTCACTAGAATCAAGTTCACAGTGCTCAGAAGTGGGTCTCGTCCCCTTTGTTCTTCAGTGCCTGGACCTCCACCAGTGCTATGTATCTTGTGACCAGCCTGTCTCTGGTTGAAGCTATATAAGTCACATTAGATCCCAGACAACTATTCACCTACATGTGCAGAGAAAGCCACTTTCTGGCCACGATATGCTCAAAAATGCTCAATACTATTCCAGTAGACATGCATTGTTTCTTTTTGTATGCAGTATATACAATGAGGGCAGGGGATCTGTTGAGAAGTCCCTTTAAAAAATAGAATGTCCACCTTTTAACACCATTTCATTTTAGGTCCAACATTCTGCCTTAATCAAATTTATATATTCCCCTGCAATCCACTTTGAGTACACTGAGAACATCTAAGTCACATCTAAAGGGGCTTATGTATCTATTGTCTAGTGTTGCATTATTGCATTCAGTTTATAAACGGTACTCAGTAAGATCTTCAGCTCCCTCTAGTGGTGACTGAAGGGAGACAGAATTTTAACATGTAATGATTATTCCGGTGCAATAATTTAAATAAAAATGGTATCAGAGAGGGCAATGGTGAATATTCACATTACTAATACCCCACCACTGCTGTTAGGTCACTACTCTGGTCCCTGCACCTCTCCATGTCCTTTTCTTGGGCTCAACACAACAGTTGAACTGCCTGCTCAGCCAAACATTGGTAAGGTGAGTACTCAATGCCATTATTATTTAAAGGGATTGTTCACTCCCGGGGACATTTTCTGCTGCCCCCTCCATCGTGATGGTACCTATGGTGGAGATCATACTTATTCATGTCCCTGGATTTCAGCTCTATTACTCCCCCTTGGGTGTAACATATGTTGGGTCTCCCTGTGTCAAAATCTGGCTTGACGCAGGCCATGTGGCCACTGCAGCCATGACTGGATGCAGCAGTGACAAGTCATTTATGCATCATGTGACCCACTGACATAACGCATGGGTGACACAGCACCACTGCGGGCAGTCATTGGTCTGACCAAGCCGGGACTCTGCAGAAAAGGTCCCCAGGGTTGAACAATCCCTTTAAGATCATCACACAGGAACAAACTTGCAAGGGATTTTTGGATAATGCCAGTCTACAATATTTATTAAGAAAGTTTATGCTCATACTAATATTTTGAATATTCTGTATTTTAGCAAAGCAAATGTAGTTTAGTATTGGTTTTTGCTCCACAAAGTACAATGTATGAAGCCATAGGAAACAACGAAGCGACCTGCTTCTGCACTTCCTTCTAGAAGTCATCTATCTGGAAGCTAGCTGATCTTCTACATACTGTCCAAGACCGACAGATCACAGTCTGTCATTTAGTAATCTAAATGCAATCTGGACATTAAGATATGACTGTTTCCATTACGTTACTGGTGGGTGTTCCATAAGTGGTCGATTTTATCAATTCATAATTATTCTGTGTGGGCAGTGTACTATACTTCCTGATCTATGATGTTGGTGCAGATAATTCTTGAGTAGTAGTATTACAGGAACTGACAAAACATGCTAACGTCACACCCATATGGGAAGTTTCGTGTGTTCTACCATCTCTTCTAGTGACCTACAAAGCATTGTACAGAGCTGGCAGCAAAGATGACATGTTTGGCTGTTAACCTGGAGATTTACACTGGGTTTCCTAAAAGCTTATTGTAGATGGCTGGGCAATGAGCCAAGAAAAAAATAGTGATTTGCCAGCACTGAGAAGCCATGTATACAGGAACAAGAGTGGCTTGTTCATAGCACACATCCAAGCACTGACTCGGTGACAGAATGCATTCAGTAACAATGGACACAATGTTGGTTAAGTGCCATAGATTAAAGTGACCCTTCATTTTTATGTATCCTCTGTCATTCCATAAATATACACAGTCGAGTCACATTATTGTGACCACCAGGTAATATCCAGAGTAACTGCTGTGTGCAGCAAGAATAGAAGCTAGACAGTCTGGGAGAAATTCAGTAAGGTCCTGGTAGGTTGTCACAGGTATCTGGAGCCATGCTGACTGCAGTGCATCACACAGCTGCTGGAGGATCCATATAGTGAACATGACGATCAAGGTGGTCCCACAGATGCTCAATTGGGTTCAAGTCTTTGGAATTACGGGGCCAGGGTAGTACTTGGAAGTCTTGGTCATGCTCTTCAAACCAATGTCAGACAATTCTAGCTGAGTGACATGTCACATTGTCTTGCTGGAAGATCCCAACTGACCGAGGGAAGACAATCAGCGTGCATGGGTGTATGTGATCTGCAAGGATGGATTCATCATACCCAATGGAAAGTGCCTTCCACATGGATGAGTGAATACTACAAAAACACAGTATAAAGATGGCTGTACCACTTCATATAACAATCAACTACCTAATGTGTACCCTGATGTCCTCATAGATTGTAAGCTCTTGTTTTGTACATGAACCCCTGAATTTGTAAAGTGATGCAGAATATGGTGGCCAGGGGCGTAACTACCATAGTGGCAGACTATGTGACTGCTATGGGGCCCATGCAAGAGGGGGCCCAGTCTTAGTTGGGATCATCTCCTCTTCTACTTTTAGCAAAATGAGGCAGTGGAAAAAATGGCCCAAGGGTCATTGAAAGGGGTTTAGGCAGAAACCCTTCAGTCCTGTGTAGGGGCCTGGTTTGATCCTTGTTATGGGACCCTTACTTCTCTATGTATGTCACTGATGGTAGTGCTATATAAATAAAGATTATTATTATTATTATTATTACCCAGATCATAACGCTGCCACCACCAGCTTGTGTTCTTCAAGCGATGGTTTCAGGGTGTTTGTTCTCTAATGTTTCTTGCCTGAGACTCCTAAATTCATCTGTTTGATGAAGTAGAAAACATGACTCAGCAGAGGTCCATTTCCAATACTGCTGCAAAAATTGAAGCCTTTTCTGCTGATGCAACTCCGTTAATAGAGGTGCAGTTACCACGGTCTGCTTCGGAGCCCCATACATAGTAGAGTTCACTGAACTATTGTTTTAGACACACGTCTGGTAGCCCCCAGTTCATTATGGTGGTGATCTGCTCCACTGTAGAGTGTCAGACTGCCCTTGAGCACTTTTGTAGCCAAAGTTCCTCTCACACCTCTCACATCAATGGCACATGGTGCTCCACAGTTTCCACGTTTCTCATTCAAAATGGTGTCATTTGTCCACTCATAATAAACTTTTACCACAGCAGCACGTGAACAGTTCACACACTGCTCAGTTTTAGAAATACTGCCACCCTTGGCCCTGAAAGTTTATATTCATCCTTCTTTGCAACTCTGATAAATCGCTCCTTTTCCCAATGTGTTATCACATACCTTATACAGTGGGGAAAATAAGTATTTAGTCAGCCACCAATTGAGCAAGTTCTCCCACTTAAAAAGATGAGAGAAGCCTGTAATTGACATCAACTATGAGAGACAAAATGAGAAAACAAATCCAGAAAATCACATTGTCTGATTTTTAAAGAATTTATTTGCAAATTATGGTGGAAAATAAGTATTTGGTCAATAACAAAAGTTCATCTCAATACTTTGTTATATATACTTTGTTGGCAATGACAGAGGTCAAACGTTTTCTGTAAGTCTTCACAAGGTTGGCACACACTTTGTTGCCCTGGCAGTGTGCTTGGGATCATTGTCATGCTGAAAGACCCAGCCAAGTGTCATCTTCAACGCCCTTGCTGATGGAAGGAGGTTTGCACTCAAAATCTCATCATACATGGCCCCATTTATTCTTTCATGTACACGGATCAGTCGTCCTGGTCCCTTTGCAGAGAAACAGCCCCAAAGCATGATGTTGCCACTTCCATGCTTCACAGTAGGTATGGTGTTCTTAGGATACAACTCAGCATTCACTCTCCTCCAAACACGACGAGTTGTGTTTCTACCAAACAGTTCTACTTTGGTTTCATCTGACCATATGACATTCTCCCAATAGTCTTCTGGAACATCCAAATGCTCTCTAGCAAACTTCAGACGGGCCCGGATATGTACTGGCTTAAGCAGGGGAACACATCTGGTACTGCAGGATCTGAGTACCTGGTGGCGTAGTGTGTTTCTGACGGTAGCCTTTGTTACGTTGGTCCCAGCTTTCTGCAGGTCATTCACTATGTCCCCACGTGTGGTTCTGGGATTTTCGCTCACAGTTCTTGTGATCATTCTGACCCCACGGGGTGAGATCTTGCGTGGAGCCCCTGATCAAGGGAGATTATCAGTGGTCTGGTATGTCTTCCATTTTCTAATTATCTCCCACAGTTGATTTCTTCACACCAAGCTGCTTGCCTATTGCAGATTCAGTCTTCCCAGCCTGGTGCAGGTCTACAATTTTGTTTCTGGTGTCCTTCGACAGCTCTTTGGTCTTCACCATAGTGGAGTTTGGAGTGTGACTGTTTGAGGTTGTGGACAGGTTTCTTTTATACTGATAACAAGTTCAAACAAGGTGCCATTACTACAGGTAATGAGTGGAGGAGCCTCTTAAAGAAGAAGTTACAGGTCTGTGAGAGCCAGAAATCTTGCTTGTTTGTAGGTGACCAAATACTTATTTTCCACCATAATTTGCAAATAAATTCTTTAAAAATCAGACAATGTGATTTTCTGGATTTGTTTTCTCATTTTGTCTCTCATAGTTGAGGTCTACCTATGATGTCAATTGCAGGCCTCTCTCATCTTTTTAAGTGGGAGAACTTGCACAATTGGTGGCTGACTAAATACTTTTTTTCCCCACTGTATAACCACCAAGTCAGGCCAGGCACTGTCAATGTCAAAAGTATTAAGCAGCTATAATAATGTAACTCGACTGTGTATGTGAGATAATAGGGTTCATGAACTAGTACTTCCATCAGTTGCCAGGGGCCTTCTACAATCTTCTGAGCTTTTACATTTGACATTACTGGACATCAGAGCTAATGTTGACAATCATAACAATAAAATGTTGACCATATTAGTTAGACAACTTTAGTTAGAGAACTTTTTGGAAAGTCTTAAAAAACTGGAAATAACATAACTGGAAAGTGAAGATAAAATGACTGTAGTAGGCGGCACTAGTAGAGGTATAGAGTGAGCTCAGCATGCATGTTGGTACCTGCATTCCCTGGATTTAATGGAGGCCATTATGGCATCAAAAATGGTAAAAGGCAGAGTGGACCCAGCATGCATGTGGAACCTGCACTCCCTGAGTTTTATGGTGGCCATTATGGCACATAACAGGTAATATTTAGTGTTAGGTTACCGTTTGACGCCAGCAGATGGGCTCAAATAATTTTGTACAAAATGTATTTACTAAGAATCTCAAGTTTATAAAATAAGCGTAGCATTAGCTCCAGAATATTTTCTATAACTATGGCATTATTGTACGTGATTTGTGTTTGCATTGTGTTTTTTTCTTTGTATTTCCATGGCAATGTGCACCTGCACATTAGGATGTGCTGAGTGACCCCCATTTTTTGTAGTTTCTATCTGTAATCCATATGGTAGGTGAAGGTGAGATAAGTCCTTTATCTACAGAAACTACAGCTGTGAACATGTATGGCCTGGAAGGGATATGTGGGAGAGAGATGCCTATGCACACAAGATTGCTGTACGTAGTGGTGATGTTCCTGTACTGGACTGTGGCAGATGGAGAGCATCTTTTGGACACTCTGAGGGGGGTTGGAAGGGTTAATGTTGAGGGAGAAGGGGGGGGGCAGTTATGTTCATTTATCAATATGTTAAAAAAAAAAAACATAATTAAAAAAAAAGTTAATAAGAGGCAGCTGCTGTGTCTAGGTATCTCATTTGGCCGCACAGAAGATTAAGACTGGCGTGGGAAATGCCAGGCTTGATAAATCTCTCCAAGTGTCATGTTGGCTGTTGCTACATCTGTACTGCAGGCTCACAAAGTAGAATATAGAATATAGAGGGGATAAACATACAGCTTATATAAGAAAAACCCCTAAAATTTTACTTTTAATACATGTAGTTAAAAAACACACAAAATAGCAATTTCCCCAATATAACAAAAAGTATTATAGATAATACATAGGATAATATAGCCCACAGACATGTGACCGGATATATGCCAGAAAAATAATAATGGTGTCTCCTAAAAAGAGGGGATACAATAAATGGGCAAGAGAAAGTGGGGTTACTCACGAATCCTGTATAGTATACGATGGCTGATGTAGCTACTCACAGACCATATGGGATGTTCGTGGAACGATGCCCAACAGGTTCCACCAAAGACACGGATAATAGTGCAAAATAATAGATATATGCGTGGGGGGTTGATGTCTACTATCCCTGGGTGTCCCTTTCAGGCTATCCCTGCCTAAAAGCGGAGCACCCGCCCCGAAAGGGGCGACATCACTTATCGGTGGCTAAACCCAGGGATAGTGGACATCAACCCCCCCACGCATGTATCTATTATTTTGCACTATTATCTGTGTCCTCAGTGGAACCCGGTGGGCATCCTTCCACGAACATCCCATATGGTCTGTGAGTAGCTACATCAGCTGTACATCTGTACTGCAGAAGAACATACTTCACTGACTATTTAGAAACAATGCTGTGAAATACAAAGACCTTGAAGAATGATTATAAGGGCTCATTCAGACGACCGTATGATATCCGCAAAAATGCGGATCCGTTTTTTGCGGATTACATACTGACCCATTCACTTCTATGGGCCTTTTTTTCCATTCCATGGCTCCGCAAAACAAATGAAACATGTCCTATACTTGTCCGTGAAAATCAGGACATAGCCCCATTGAAGTCTATGGGTCCGCAAAAAAACGGAATGCTATCCGTTTTTTTGCGGACATCCGCAAAAAAACGGATCCGTATTTTTGCGGACATCATACGGCCGTCTGAATGAGCCCTAAAGTGTATTAATACCCAGTGATCATAGGCAGGGGTGCACCACCAATGTGGCCAGGTGAGGCGATCACCTCAGGCAGCACCAGCTAAGGGCAAGAGGGGAGCAGCAGAAGGGCCATGGGCAATGAGCCTTTTTATTGTGGCAAAGGGGTTAGGTCAAGAAATTGACATGGGGGGGGCTGTTTCAGTTTTCACCTCAGGCAGCAGAAAAGTTAGGTGCACCCCTAATCATATGGTGTCTTCTTATGTGGTAGAGAGGCCTTTGGGCTCTGCAGGCACTAGGACCCAAATGCGACTGCCAGGCGCTATACAACCCTGTAACTACAATGTGCAATTTTACAGCAATTTCCAAACCTAATCTTAAATCATTTTTATCCCTAGACCCCTTACTGTCTTAATCATCCACATCCAGCACTGAGATGGAAATGCAGAATATTCCGCTATTCATGGTATATGTTATGTATTATTCAGTTTGAACTACAGCTAGGATATCAATTTTACCATATCATTTTCCAGTATGATTTCTTTAGTATATTCAGGATAATTAACCAACCCTTTACACCTATGTAGGTTAGAAAAACACACAGTACACGCAGAGGTAAAACACATTAAAAATTAAACCACTGGCTTCCCGTGGAGCAGTGTGTATTATTGATGCTTTTCATTATGACTAACTTCTTTTTTTATTTCGCAAATCTGTTTATCAGTGATCTACCACTACAGGTATAATTTCAAATAACGGTGGCACATGGTGTTTTTAGTGTTAGTTTTTTTTTTTAAATAAAATGGTAGCGCATTGGAGATTTTTAAAAGAAGACTTTATAATTATTTATACCATTTATTAGTGCCAAAAAGGGACTTTTGACATGCAACCAAAGCATCTGAGGTGGTAGTTCTGCAGATCTAGGCCATTAGAACAGGAGCCCGGTTGTCGTGAGACTTCTCGACGAGGGATACCATGCAACAAGACTACCTTAAAAAAGGGATGGCCTAGCCTAAGGGCCTGTAATAACTGGAGCCAGAATCTATATTCCTGAGCGCTGGTCATGAGTAATGTTCAGGCTTTTAGATTAAGCAGTGTATTCACCTCAAACTGCTGATGAAACACCACATTATTTGGTGTGGAAACGTGCTGAGTGAAGTGTCACTGTATGTTTAACAGATAATAGGCAAGGGGAGAGATAATTCCCAACACATCTTCTGTAATTTAACTCTCTAATTTTACATTTACCTGCCTTCTTCTGCATTATCCCTCAGAAATTGATCCCTTTTATCAAAAAGTATCCATCACACTCCATGGACCCAAATGTACTACATATCGTTATATACAGAGATACTAGTTGGGTGACTGACTCATGCAGATGTATGCATACTATCTTGTTCTATAAAGATGTCTGGAGTGGACCATGGTACATAACAAGCCCTTTTTACTTTTTGTGCCATTGTTTTTTCCTAATAGACTGTAAGTTGTTATGAGCAGGGTCCTCTCTAATCTTGTTTACCTTGTTTGTTGGTTTGTTACTAGGGAATGTATGGTTTTGTTTTTAGATGTAACCTCTGTAAATTGCTGAAGAATATGTTGGTGCTATAGAAATAAGATTAATATCCTACTACAATGCACACCACTGCGTGACAAGTCCAGGGACAATCATATGCTATAATATCCCTGGACATACAAAAGTCGCATAACTGTTCTGCAATTAAGGTCTATTATACACGGATTACAAGACAGAAAGTAAGTGCTGTGTAATTGCCCGGTAATTATCTAGTTATCTGCATCTTGCAAATGGACACCCTTCTGCCAAGATCTGTAGCTCAATTCACAAGGGGCACACCTCTATCCATGGGAATTTAGTGTGAGGCACTTTAGTATAGCAACCAGAGATACTTTATAAAAAAAAAATTGTCTATGTGAATTTTCACTATTTGCAGGAATAATGTAACAGCATAGGACTCATTCACACACATAAGTGCTCATTCACACACTGGACAGTAGATGCTATAGTTGTTGACCACACTACTATGAGACAAACCCTATGTCAATCCAACCATAGAAGCACCTCTGATGTTGGTCTCTTTTTTACATCTCAAAATTTGAACTCAATGCAGTGATCATTAAATGTCTGAAGCAGGTACTATAGAAGATCCTTAAAAATGTATGACTAAACATCTAACATCATTTGTAAGGCTGAAAAAAGATATAGGCCAACCAATTATCCTGCAATGGTGATCCAGAAGAAGGCAAAAAGCCCTCAAGAGATAGAAGCCAATTTTCCTCACCATGGAGGGGTTGTCCAGGATTTGAAAAAAATGACTGAATTCTTTCAATTCTCTCCACAGCTTGGGTGTGGTATTGCAGCACTTTGCAGCAGCATTCACTTCAATGAAGCTGCAATACTAGACACAACCCATGGACACGTGTGGCATTGTTTATAGAAAAAAGCAGCCATGTTTTCTTAACCCTGGACAACCTCTTTAAGGAAAAAAATTCCTTTCAAACTCCAAGAGTGGCAATAAGAATAATACCTCATGCGCCAGACATACCGTAAACCACGGATCTAGCTGTTTGTACTCCGCAATTTCCACAGACCCCATTATCAAAATGCCTATTCTTGTCAGCACAATGGACAAGTGTAGGATATGTTCTATTTTTTGCTAATATTTTTATGTGGATGGCACATGGTGTTCTAGCCACATTTTTTGCGGCCCCATTGAAAGGAATCCACATCCAATCCACAAAGAAAATTAAAAAAAAAAAATATGGCTGTGTGCATGAGGCCTAACTTCCCGGATCAACAACCCTCCTCCAGAAGTGTAGTAACTATAATCTGCAATATTACTTTTTTCAAGCAGTGCATTCTGGTCCCTACTGAACTCTTTTAGTGAATTCACCATAACTTCCTCAGGTAGGGGGTTCCACAAGTTCCATAAGTTCTATGGTCTCCTCAAAGCTGTTTCCTCATATATTATCCTGGCAATTATTACACGTTGCAGAGGTACCTGTCACACCCAGGCCATGAAGCCTGAGGGGGCCCAAACACTCCTCACATAAGAAGACACCAGCATTATAAATGGCACATGGTACAGTGGGCGGCCCTGTTACAGGTTCTGTATTGTGGCCCAGTTATGCCTCCGCTTATAATCACTCAGACATGATGAATAATATAAATCCTCAGATAGATCAATTACTGGCATTACACATCACAAGGACAGGACACTTTAGGGTCCATTCATACATCCGTAAGTGTTTTGTCATCCGCAAAACACAGACACACATGGCCGTCACTATAATAGAAATGCCTGTTTTTGTCCGTGGCTGTGGACAAGAATAGGACTTGTTCTATTTTTTTGCGGGGCTGCGGAACGGAAGTTATGCTGTCCACATCTTTTGCGGCCCCTTTGAAAATGAATGGGTCCGCACCCGTTCTGCAAAATTGCAGAACCGATTCGGACCCATTTTCCAGACGTGTGAATGGACCCTTATAAGAAAAGCAATCCAAGTGCTCATGTAATGCACGGGCACCAGCCGTGTGGCCACCGTTTGCAAATGTGGACCCATTCACATAGAACATGTTCTATGTTTTTGTGGTGTGGAAGCACGGATCAAAATCCCACGGAAGTGCTTCCTAGTTCTTCTGTGGGTTTCCGCTCTGTGCCTCCGCTGCGCACCACTCCGTATGCTGTGGATTGCGGACCCATTCAATAGAATGTGTCTGCATCCATCATACAGGGTGCACATGGACGGGTGGGACGGTGCCCGTATATTGTGGACCTGCTGTATGGGCACGGGCCGCACACTTTCATCTGCATGAGCCCTAAGGCAGCATTTCCCATATACTTTTGTCACCTATTCATATCTATTATATCTATCTATATGTATCTGTTATAAATACACTGAATTGTATTATTTTCCCAAGATTATAGCAATGTCACATGACATCAAATAAAACCCAAGGTAGCCCAGAAAACCTTCACCACAGGAACCACGTGGCCAGTAGGATAAAGGTTATAGTTGTAATGTAGACCTTTTATGTATAACCCCAAAAAACAATAGCAAAAATGAAGTTAGCCTTTAACTTTTACAGTAAACTGAAGCAATGAAAAGGTAACTGGAACACTGAAGTAGACGAGTATAATACAAAAATATTTTTATAGCATGGGATATAAGACTATAAAACTTTACAGGGAAAAGTTACTAGAATTCAGGAAGACACCAAAGTGAAAGACATATGAAGTATAAACTTTTGCTACATTTAACCGTAGGGTCACCATTGGTGACATCCTAGATTTTTATATTTCTAAGCAACAAAACAACATGAATATGGATCTTTAAAACGGATAACAAAAAGTGAAGGCAGTTAAGCATATAAATAAAGTAACTGTATGGCTTGATGGTTACATGTGTTATAAAGATACATGATTAAAAACATGTTTCCACGATCCTATGTTCCACTTTAAAGGGGCTTTCTAGGATTACTATGATTTTTAACAAAAATGCACATGTAGTTGCTTGCTTCATTTACATCTTCCCCATGATTTTTTTTTCTCTCCTGACCTGTTTTCACCATCTACTGTAAATCAATCACTCTGGTTGGTAACATGGTTATCCAGAATTGTCCATCCTTTGGAAAGGTATTCAATATTTGATCAGAGGAGTTCTGACCCAACTCACATGAGCGCCATTTACTCAGGTACTGCGCCAAGCATATGTTTTTGACTGTGCCTGGTGGTGCAGCTCAGTCCTATGCACTTGAATAGAACTGAGCTGCTGTGAGATGCAGTACTAGGCACCACACACACGTACACCCACACTGGCCAATTATTGATGGCTTAAACAAAGGTCATCTATATTACAACTCTGGAAATCCCCTCTAAGTTCTACTCAATCAATCGTACTTTAAATGATCACCTAAATGTGATCACTGCCTGGCCCTGTCAACCAAAGTGGAGAGGGCGTGGTAAATGCAGAGAGAGCAGAGAATCTAGGTGTAATGGCATCTAGAGACTCATTTGCATATATTAAAACTTCAATTTTCTCAGCAATGTAGACACATATGAACATGATACCAACACAGATGTCTTCATCTGCCAAGCACACATGTAACAGACCAGCCAGTGTCATAGGTACAAATCTGCTGACAGATGCCCTTTAAATCACAAGTGTTATGAGATAGAGGTGATGTAAAGAAGGATATCTATTAGATGCCAGTCCAGTCAAACTAGTTGGTTCTAAAAGGATTGACTATGTAGCTGTAGCGCCCTCCACCCTCCGTGGTAGTCGGTTGCTACAGCATGTACGTGTTTCTGTGCATATAGTTTTAATAAAAACCAGGAAGCCAGTCGCCTAGGCCAGGGCCGGCCTTTGGGGTGTGCGACCCGTGTGGTTGCACAGGGCGCTTCACTCCCGGCCAGTTAAGGGGGCGCCCTCCCAGAGCGCCCCCTTAATGGCCCGGCCTGCTCCTTTACAGCTGCGCCCACTGGCTTAACTATAGGGGTCTCAGCGGTCGCAGCTGCGACCGGGCCCCTAAGCCCAGTGGTACAGTACTTTTCCCTTTATAAGATGCCGTGCATCTTATAAAGGGAATACTAGCGAGCGCTTCCATAATGGAAGCGTTCGCTAGTATACAGGTGGAGGGGGAGTGAAGCGCTGGTAGCGCTGTATTGTACTTACCCCTCCTGCCGCTTGTGATTCCTGGGGCCGCGCTGCTGTCTCCTGACTGCCTGCAGCGTCAGGACGTACAGAGCGCACTCTGACCTGACGCTGCAGGAGGTCAGGTGACTTCAGCGCGGGCCCTGAGAAGATGTGGGAGTGAGAGACAGCCAGGACCTGGAGAGGTAAGTTTATTTATTTATTTTATCGTCTGATCTGAGGTCTGATTTGGGGGTCTGATACTGGGGGCCAAAAGGTCTAATATTGGGGGCCAGAATTGGGACCTCTGATATTGGGGTCTAGAAGTGGAGGCTCTGATATTGGCCACAGAAAGGAGGGTCTGACTTTGGGGGACAGAAAGGGGAGTGTCTTATATTGGGGCCAGAAAGGGAGGGTCTGATACTGGGGGCCAGGAAGGGGGGGGTCTGGTATTGGGGGCCAGAAAGGGGGGTCTGATACTGGGGGCCAGGAAAAGGAGGTATGATATTGGGGGCCAGAAAGGGGGGGGTCTGATACGTGGGCCAGAAGGGGGTCTGATTAGGGGCTTGAATAGTCTGAAGGGGGGTCTGACTGGGGGTCTAGAGAGGTCTAATGGGGGTCTGGAGGTCTAATGGGGGTCTGATTGGGGTTTGGAGGTCTAATAGGGGTCTTATATGGGGGTCTGGAGATGGGGGGTCTCATCTGGGGTTTGATATAGGGATTTGATGTTAAATGTAAGGGGGTATAGTTTTTCTGTGGGGTACCACTATTTTCAGAGTGACTGTTTCTGCAGTATAGTATTGGGGGGGGGGCAGGATGGGGTGTTGCGGAGAAGGTGAGAGGATGATGTAAAAGTAGGAAAGTAAGATGTCTGTTAAACTCTGCAGAGACGAGGCACGGCTGAAAGAAGTCACCATGGCAGTCTGGTCTGACAGGAGAAGAAGAGGAAAGAGAACGTCTACATCAGAGAAGAGAAGTCACTGGATGTAAGAGGTACATATGTGGCGGTGTATTCTTCTGTATGGTCTGTAGCGCTGTATGTAATGTTTTCCAAGTATGTCCTTAAAGGTTTATTTTTTTTTTTTTTGTACAAGGGCTGCCTTCTCTGCTCTGTTCTGCACAGGGAGTCTGTGTGAGGAGACTGAAGAAGAAAATCTTCAGAGGGCAGTTAGGAGAGTGCCTGAAGGAACTAGTGACCAAGCAGATTGACAGTGCAGGAGGAAGATAGGCCAAAGCGACCGGTGACCTGAATGTTCCAGTTTTCCCTGCTGTCTCTGAGTCATCCTTTCTGCCACCGATGTGCCTCCCCTCTATCACACAAGTCTCCAAGGCAAAGGCAAGTGATCACCCCATGATCTCTAACCCTGGGAGTCAGCCCTAGTAAAGGGGGGTTTAACATCAGCGCTGACCCACAACATCCATCTCCCAGGGGCCTGTGTCAGCGCTCGGTCCTATTTAGGCCGAACACCTTGACTGGCATCACAAACTATTCCCAAATACCCTTTCCCCTTTTTAGAGTGTCCGTGAGACGGCCCCGACCCCTTACCAGAAGTACCCTCGGCCAGGGTGGGCGTCACATAGCCACCAGAATCAGTATTTTTTGTTGGTGGCTACATAGTGCATGGCATCCAACTGAAATGCGTACTTGGAAGGCGCACTTTTTTAGAACATGGATGCTGACTGGCTAGCAGCAGCTCACTTTCAGTTCCAGCAGCATGTTAGATCTAAAATACTGCTCCCCAAACTCTTCTTCTATGGGGTTCAATAGTGCGATCTCTGCCCTTGGCCATATGAGTGGGGCTCCTGTGGACGGAAAGCTCTTCCTTGGGTTTAGTAATGCCAGGCATTATTAGAATTGGCTACAGCGCCTGCATGTTAATGAAGCTGCTTTCACCATTGTGTATATTAGATTCTCAGCTGCTTCTGACCTCATTGCTGCTGATCCTGCTTCCTACCGACATGCAACAAACACTACAACTCAGCCAGATGCTTAACAAATCTTGGAAACAATACAAGGCATCTAGCTTGCTAAGTACACTTATGGTGACGCAGGCCTCATAATATAATTTGGAAGAGAGCCAGGGATGATGAACTACCTCAGAAACAGATACATTTACCCTTTGTCCCTTTTGTGAAATTTCCACTGCTGAGCAAGACTCGTCAAACTTGATTTAAAAGACATCATCCTGAATAGCAGGAGTGAATGTCATAGTGTCTCCGACAGGAAAGTCACAACGGACTCAAGAGCTCAAGTAATGGTGGTGGAGCCTGTCAGCACCCTATTACAATGAAAGGGAATCTGTCACCAGCCACCTCCCCATCCAGCTATATGGACACATAGCTGTGGTTCACCCGATCAAAACGGTGCTTTTCTTATGTTGATCCGAGGCTCCCTTCCTGAGTTATGATACTATTTCTTAAAATGTAAATTAAGGGGGAGATTTATCAAACTGGTGTAAAGTAGAACTGGCTTATGTGCCCATAGCAACCAATCAGATTTCACCTTTCATTTTTCACAGCTCCTTTGGAAAATGAAAGGTGGAATCTAATAGGTTGCTATGGGCAACTTAACCAGTTCTACTTTACACCAGTTTGATAAATCTCCCCCTAAGTGTTTGGTGGTATAAGGGAGTTACCCTTGCTCTTCTTGCACACAAGCTCCAGTCCTTTCTGTGGCCAGCCCCTCCCTCACTGCTTTGTCACCGCCTGGCCCCGTCAATAAAGTAGCAAGGGAGGGGTTGGCCACAAAAAGGATTTTAGCATCAAACACCTAATTTGCATATTAGGGAAAAGTATCACAACTAATAGTAAGGGCTCATGCACATAACCATAAGTGTCTTATGGTCTGCAAATCACAAAATATGGATCCCCGCCGAGTGCATGCCACTATTTATTTTTTTACTTCTGTAGAAATGTCCTATCCTTGTCCGCAAAACAGACAAGAATAGCACATGGACATGGATGTGCGGATGCGATACAGACAGCACATGGTGTGCTATCCACATCTTTTGCAGCCCCATTGAAATGAATGGGTCTACATCCGATCTGAAAACAATGCGGATTGGATGCAGACAGAAACTATGGCCATGTGCATGAGCCCTACCATACTTTATAAGGGCTCATTCAGATGGCCGTATGCTGTCCGTTTTTTTACGGACAGTTCAGCATGTTCTCAAAAAACAGATTGCATTCCGCATTTTTGTGGACCCATAGACTTCAATGGGGCCACGTCCTGATTTTCAATGACAATGCGGAGCCGTGGAACGGAAAAAAGAGCCCGATAGAAGTGAATGGGTCCAATGTGGAAAGCAACATACGAACGTCTGAATGAGCCCTAAGGCTGAAAAAACACATACAGTTGTGCTCAAAAGTTTGCATACCCCTGCAGAATTTTTGTTGTCTTGGCCTTTTTTCAGAGAATATGAATGAAGACACAAAAACTTTTTTTCCACTCATGGTTAGTGGTTGGGTAAAGCCATTTATTAGGCTTCACCCAACCACTAACCATGAGTGGAAAAAAAGTTTTTGTGTTATCTTTCATATTCTCTAAAAAAAAGGCCAAGACAGCCAAAAGTCTGCAGGGGTATGTAAACTTTTGAGCACAACTGTACATACATCCAGTCCAGCCTGTTATCCTGCAAACCTGATACAAAGAAGGCAAAAAAACAGCAAAGCTCTACCAAGTGCAGAAGGTTTCTTGGAGTTAGCAGCCAATTACAGCACAGCTTTCATTTCTCATAGTGCCCTTGAAAAGGAAAGTTATGCTGTGATTGGTTTCTATGGGCAACTGTGATAGTTTCATAAATCGGCCTGAAATGTGCCTGATCCACAAGTATTTTTCTATATCATGAGAAAACTCTCTGCGTGTATGTGAGCAATTCGCTAATGACTCCATTTTTAATCAAGGAGTTAATAGACGTGGCTACTGGAAAATACATTTTACCAAAGCAAAAGAAAGGCCTAATGCAATATGGATTATTCATTATGTTAGCATTTCCAGAAAGCCCGACCTAATAATCAGTAATTACATTATCTTACTTATACTGAGATGCACTGTAGGAAATGTTGTGCAAAAATAGCATCTACACTGGATACCGAGCCGAGGAAATCTGTATATTAATATTCACTGGGTTCTCATGACTAATGGCCCCAAATGGTAAGTGTTCCTTATATGTCAGATGCTGCACATTGTAATGGTTTATGTAGATCATGGAGCCATAAAAGATAAGCCAACTCTCTTGTACATTTTTTTTTTATTTTAATTCCTTGCAGATTTAAAGGGGTCATGTATAGTTACAGCACTGACTTCTGGCGACGAAGCTACTAAGATGTCAGATCCCCGCCGATTAGACAGTGATGGCCTGTTCTTAGGATAAATCCTGGACAACCCCTATAAGACCTCTGCTTGCTTTCAGTGAATGGGACCATTCTTGTTTACCTCCAGCGGCTGAAAACCCATGCAGCCCTAACATTTTACCTAGTTTGGTACAATGTTTGATACTGCAAGGCAATCCTTTGTTCACTAAGCACAATGTAGGGACAAGCTTCCAGTCTGGAGTTTAGGCCATCACAGCAGTAGTGAACTGCTACTGAGCTCAGGAGCCCTGACTAAAGAGTAAAAAAAGGCACCCGATACTGGACATTAACGGGGAATGATTTAAAATGGCCGCCAATAACCTGTCTTAGAATGTGTAGAATGTGAGCAGGACTGGTTGCCTCTACTTGTAGAGCTGACTAGGGGGGTTGAGGGTTGGGAAGCGTCACTACACATTACACTCTAGCACTTGCATATACTACATATTGGTGATGGTTCCTGTCAGGCTGCTCAGCCATGATGGCATCTCATAGGCGGGATCACATTATTACCATCTATTGTAGAGCAATGTAGTGTGTAGCGAGGCCCCCAGACAGCTCTACAAGTGGTGGCTACCAGTCATAATCATATTCTAGGACAGGTTGCTGGTGGCCATTTTAAATAATTCCCGGAGAACCCCTTTAACTGCTGCCTCTTAGCTGTAGTTCATGCATTTTCATTTAGGAGAAGTGAACAGGCTTTATAATATGTGAGCATGCCTTTAATTAAGCATTTGTAAGCGTGCCTTTAATTGAAACAGCATGGGCCCCAGTTCAATAATGTATTCACAGGACAGTCAGGAACTGCCAACCCATGACACTTAGGCTAGGACTACATGGCGACTAAGGAGCCGTTCAGACGGCCGTGGTATTGCAGGTCCGCAAAAATGCGGATCCGCAATACCACGGATGCTGGATGCTGGATGCCGACCGGCAAACTGTGGAACACATGGCCCGGCACTCCATTCTAAATGCCTATTCTTGTCCACTATTGTGGACAAGAATAGGACATGTTCTACTTTTTCTTGCGGAGCCGCTGCACGGAGCCACGGTAAGATCAAATGCCAGCAATAGAAATTAATGGGGCCGGATCTATTCCAGAAAATTGCGGAATAGATGCAGCCCCATTCACACGGTCGTGTGAATGGGCCCTTATAGTCACATAATATTAGGATGAAGCGCTAACAGTCACACAACTGTCACGTCATGTTTGTGTCAACTTGTGGGCATTCACTATTAGGTGTGATGTAGTAGCACAACATTGTGATTTTATTCTGCGTCATTACATGTCGCCATGGGTAATAGATATACGATATATTAAAAGGAACCTGTGACATTAAACATTGTGTTTAATTGCAGCATGTTATAGAGCAGGAGAAGCTGAGCAGACATATCTAGATTTGTGGGGAAACGTTCTGTATAACATGTCATTTATACTTTCTATGCCTAGGAGTCCAGTGGGTGGACCTAGTCAGTGATTGACAGCTATCTCTGTGTGTATGCTCATGCAGAGAAGGCTGTCAGTCACTGAGTAGGACCGCCCACTGGACTCCTAAGCATGGAAAGGATTTAAATGTATAAATGACAAGTTCTACAGAATCTTTCCCCATAAAGCTATATATCAATCTGCTCAGCTCCTTCTTCTCTATAAAATGGTACCTGTAGAATAAGCATTACTGTCATGGTGACAGTGGTAAAAATGACTCCCACCAATGGTAAAAATGGCTCCAAGGTTGAGGTTCGGCTTGTATAACCAGAGTGGCATCAGTGGATCTAATACTATATTTATTATTATTATTGTTTTGTCGTTATTCACTGACAGCAAACATTTATTATGAAAATGGTGCAGGAACTGAAACACAAAAGGGGTCATTTATTAAGATCGGCGTTTGGACACCAGTCTTAATAATCCGTTGCAGTGGCAGTGGATCCGCTGAAGTTATGTAGAGGTGCTGGCTTCTACATAACTTTGGCGCATCAACTGCTGGCCTAAATGTAGGACAGCTTCCTTGCTGGCTTAAATTTAGACCATTTTCTACACCTTGCGACCAGTCCCCTCCCCCATACGCACCAGGCCACCCTTATTTAGACCTGGTGTGAGTGGGGAAAAGTCGCAAATTGTGGTACAAATAACCTTTGCGCCACAATCTTCCACAGATATACGTCAGAAAACTGTAAATAGTAAATGACCTCCAAAGTATATTAGAAAGTTGCAGAACAGGTCATTTACCATAAAGGCCATAAAGCAATATTACCATACTGCTGGAATACATTTTCTAGGCTGTTTTTCTGTTTGGCTAAATGCATGAATTATATATGCCGTTTCTCATCAATATAATGTTCATCAGTTTCTAAGATTTCCTTCTGTTGACACAGACGCCTTGAAATTCCCCCGTAGCTATTTCCTCCAACTGTATCCGCATTTCTCTGTCAACTATGTTGACCTGAAGTTAGTAAAGGCAGCTGTCTGTCCCTCCTACTACAGTCAGCATTCATTCACACAGTCAGGTTTCTATACATTTCAGAAGTATGTGGCGGTCATATATCATTATATCATTAGTGTCTGTGATACTCCACTCCTATACCATACAGTCATGGCCAAAAGTTTTGAGAATGATACAAATATTAATTTTTACAAAGTCTACTGCTTCAGTTTTTATAATGGCAATTTGCATATACTCCAGAATGTTATAAAGAGTGATCAGCTTAACAGCAATTACTTGCAAAGTCAATATTTGCCTAGAAAATGAACTTTATCCCCCAAAACACATTTCAACATCATTGCAGCCCTGCCTTAAAAGGGCCAGCTAACATCGTTTCAGTGATTGCTCCATTAACACAGGTGTGGGTGTTGATGAGGACAGGGCTGGAGATCAATCTGTCATGATTAAGTAAGAATGACACCACTGGACACTTTAAAAAGGAGGCTGGTGCTTGGCATCATTGTTTGTCTTCTGTTAACCATGGTTATCTCTAAAGAAACATGTGCAGTCATCATTGCACTGCACTAAAATGGCCTAACAGGGAAGAGTATCGCAGCTAGAAAGATTGCACCTCAGTCAACAATCTATCGCATCATCAAGAACTCCAAGGAGAGAGGTTCCATTGTTGCCAAAAAGGCTCCAGGGCGCCCAAGAAAGACCAGCAAGCGCCAGGACCGTCTCTTAAAAGTGTTTCAGCTGCGGGATCGGGCTACCAGCAGTGCAGAGCTTGCTCAGGAATGGCAGCAGGCTGGTGTGAGTGCATCTGCACGCACTGTGAGGCGGAGACTCTTGGAGCAAGGCCTGGTCTCAAGGAGGGCAGCAAAGAAGCCACTTCTCTCCAGAAAAAACATCAGGGACAGACTGATATTCTGCAAAAGGTACAGGGAGTTGACTGCTGAGGACTGGGGTAAAGTCATTTTCTCTGATGAATCCCCTTTTCGATTGTTTGGGACATCTGGAAAACAGCTTATATAAGCTTATATAAGCAGTCAATATAAGCTTTTGTTACTCATAATATGATTGCAATTATATTTCTGTATGTGATAAAAACATCTGACAAACACACATAAAAACCAGAGGGCAGCAGATCATGTGAAAATATAATATTTGTGTCATTCTCAAAACTTTTGGCCATGACTGTACATTGTGCAGGCCTCACTATACAATACTATATGTCCAATAAAGATCGTGTTTCTGGGGCCATTGGAACTTGACCTCACATTCAACTTACTACAGCAGCGCTCTAGCCAATCCTAGCAGCGCCTAGTAGCGCCTCTCTACAGTACAATACAGTACTACATGTCCTGTACTGCTCTTTACCTGCAATAGGACTAAGGCCCCATGCAGACGACCGTAACGGGCCGTGAAAGCCCGACCTGTGCTGCCCCAGAGGATGGGAGCGCACGGCGTCATTGGTTGCTATGATGCCGTGCGCTTCCTGAGGCTGCCGCCGTACAGTGAAACACTGTACACGCCGTTCGCAATTTTTACGGAAGTGTGAATGGGGCCTTACAGTAGGTCCTATATTACATGGAAATAAATACGTATGGATAGGCCATCAACATCAGATCTGTGACGCTTGAAGCTACAACCTCATTCACCACCTCTACTAAGTAGACGCTGTGGCAGCCACATGTAAACAATGAGGTCATCACTATACTAAAATAGGAAAAAACCCTTTAAGATACTATGCAGGTGACATTTGCCTCATGCAAAATGTTTGCTATCAGTAGAAAATATATCAGAGTTACCTTGCTGTTATTTTTAAACCATAAAATTAGATGCTAAAATGTGCGTGTTAATCAAAAGAGCTTCATCAACTTAGCTGGGCCAGATGATCCCAGTCTTAAGAACTGCTTAAGAACAGCTTTATTTTCTTTTTAAAGATATGCATCTCCTCCAGAAAATTGTGAATCCTCACTGTCATATATCTACTATATGTTTCACAAGGTGTCTGTGTTTTATGAAAGAGAAGCCAAGGTGTTATGTATGGAGACAAGCCACAGGCTACCCAAGACATGTCTCAAATCCACTTCAGAAAATGTCAGGTATGTAAAACTAGGTTGTCAGAAGTAATAATCTTTAGAACAAAACTTGGGAATCATAAACCTGAATGTATATATATATATATATATATATAATTATAATATTTGATTATATGAAATCTAGGTTGTTAATGTTTTTATATTGTTTCTTAACATTTTGTATTATATTGTGCTGAACAATGTGGCAAGTTAAAATGAGTTTCTAGGCCATTTTGATAGGCAGGGGTCTGATCTCTTTCACTGTGCTCACTGGTGAGGGTGCCACACGAAACTAAGCATAGGTCATCAATGTTTACATAAAGGAGAACCCTGTTAACGGCCATCGTGCCCCACCTTTACTAATGAAAGTCTTACTTTAGATGTCCCAGCTCAATCAATCCCCCTTTGTCATTTAGGTATCCTAGCAAAAAATTGACATTAAAGGTCCTGCTGTCTGGAATCCACAATCACCTGTGTAACGGAAGCCAAAATAGTCCTCCATAGCCAATAGCAGTTAAGCTAAATTCTTGAGATCACCACCCACATGTGAACTGCAATGGCACCTTAATTGCTGTCATCCCATTTTTTCCTGAAACTCATATGTATGAATCATCTAAATAGCATTTACAATTCATACTCAACTTTTTGGGGGCGCCCTTTAACTTGATGGTATCAACGTATTTTAACATGTAAGTTGTTACACAGTTGTTGAGAATGCAGACACACGTCCATCAAGTCTAACCCATAATTCTACTGTTAAACCAGAGGAAGGCAAAAAAACCCTATGAGGAGTTTGTCAATTGCCCCATATTACGGGAAAACTTGCTTCCCAACTCTAAATTTGAATAAATAACCTCAATCAAAAAAACTTGATTTTTGTTCTTACCTTCCACCTCTTCTTCATCACAGACATGTTTCAGGAATGAAGCCCCTCTGTCCAGAACTGCTTCATCCTCCATCCTGTAGTAGTAAAACAGAAAAAAAGAATGCTCAGACCTCTCCTTGAGCAAGCTTCCTGACAAGCCCCTACTCTTAGGCAGGTTAACCTGTTCACTGCTGCTCATATTATATGAGAAGGCCTCTTTCCTGATTCTGGTTACTAGAACCCCTCTCAGGTAAGTCCACCTCAGAAGGCCTTGTGATCAAGATGGCCAGTGTAACTGGAATCCCAGAGCTTTAGTGATGATGACAGGTATATCAAAAGCATAATCCCAGTCAGAAGACATTTATGCCTTTTTAAGTTGCACTTATACTCCTCGCACATTCCATTTTATCAAAAATACTCTGTAGTAGTCCATGGTTTCTTTACGCAGCAGAAAAAGATATGCAGGGAGCATTTCAGGTATTGTCTTCCAGTCCACACACATGCAGGAAAAAGCCTGGCTTACTCCAGTGTCTTAATACTTCTGTACTGAGCGGCAAGCTTTGTGTCACGTGCTCAGATGATAGAAAGCTGACATCTGAGGATTAGGCAGGGTTGCCCAGCTAGCACAGTGCAGGAGATCCATGGGCACTTTTCAAGAATTTGTCAATTTATAGCTGCAGCCCAAAGTCACAGAACAGATAAATGTTCCCTAGTACAGAACAATCCATGTGTATAAGTGTATTCACTGGGTTCTGAGGGTCCTTAAAGATTTCAATACCCTCATATACTGTTATGCTCCATTTATAAGTGAAGGGGATTCAATAAGAACCCACAGGACGGATATGAATCATAAATGATCACTTTTCTGGACATGCTATCATTGGAATGTGTATCTGCTGTCTATGCATTGCTGGAAGGGGTTGATGTGCCAGTAGGCATCATGACAGCCAATGTCAACATTAAAGAGGACCTGTCACCACAAAATGCAGTGCAACCTGAAAGCACCATGCTATAGAGCAGAAGAAGCCGAGCGGATTGATATATATTTTGTGGGAAAAGATTCAATAAAACTTTTATTTTATACATTTATATTTTTGCTTTTTTCACTTCCTGTAGACAGCTATCGGCACAGGAGGGAGGTGTTATAAGTGACTGACAAATATCTCTAGAGATGAGCAAAGTATTGGAGAATTCAATTCAGCTGTTTTGTCGAATTTCACCAAAAGATTTGCTTTGTGATTAATTACATAGTCACAAAGCGCATTTCTTTGTAAGTAGTGGGTGCAATGACAGGGAACAGCAATTTTGTCGCTCCCCCGTCATTGTACCCCACAGATGCCGCATTCATACACGATTGCAGCATCTTATATTAATAATACAATGTAAAATAAAAAAGAATAAAATCCTATTTACCTCATCCATTTGATCACGCCGCCATCTTGATTGAAGAGAAAACTTGCACGCCCCGTGATGACGTCATCACGTCGGCTAGTGTAGTGATGTCATACATCACCACGCACGGGATTTTCGCGTGGGATCTTCAATGAAGATGGCGTCGAGATCAAATGGATGAGGTAAGTAGGATTTTATTCTTTTTAATTTTTTTATTTTACACTGTACTATTAATATGAGATGCTGTGATCATGTATTAATGCGGCATCTGAGGGGTACAATGAGGAGGGGTGGCGCAAGCGGTGGCAGGATATTTGCGCTCAAACGGATGAGATGAGTATGATATTTTTTTAACGACATTCAGGGAAAATCAATTAGTTACCATGAAGCACAGGGAAATCCGACTTTGCGGCAAATTGAATTTTCCCTGAAATTCTGATCGATTTCCACTTCATGGACTTTGATTCGCTCAACGCTAGCTATCTCTCTATATACACATACCCACAATGCTGTCAATCACTGATAATCCCTCCCTCCTGTACCGATAGCTGTCAAAGATATAACGATATAACGGTATAAAGATATAACGGTATAAATTTCAGGTTTTGCTGGATTTTTTTCCATAAAACTATATATCGATCTGCTCAGCTTCTCCTGCTCTATAATATACTGGCTCCAGATTGTGCTGCATTTTGTGATGACAGATCCTCTTTAAAGAAGAACTCCCGCAAAAAATTTTATTCCATGTCCTGCTAAAAAGGTACATGATGTAATCTGTAGGGAATGTCATTTTCTTAAAAGTGTCTGTATTTTTGACTTATATCATCCTGAAGTTTCTTATCTGTGTCATGTGACTAGGAATTAGACCCACCAACTCACACAGAGACTTATGTGTGGACAGGAAGTCTAATTCTCTATTCATTCCTATGGGAGCCTCACTTTCAGTCTCATAGGAATGAATAGAGAAGTAACTGGCTTCCTGTCCTGGGTCAGTTGGAGGGCAGGGTGTTGGTCATATTTTTGCGGGAGTTCTTCTTTAAGGGCTGCGTTCTGTATTCCTAGTACTCAGATGAGGAATTCAGCTATGTTCTACCTTTAAAAAGAAGAGGTTCAGTCAATCTTATGGAATTGTTAGTTACATGGCTCCCTTATGTAGTGATCTAAAAAAGTGCCAACGTTAAAGAGTCACTGTAGGTAATATATCGGAAGCCTACAGAGGAGAAAACTATGACACTCGCTTTATAACTTGCGAAATACTTTATATGTATGGAGAAACAAGGAAATTAGGAAATTAGGAAGTTCTAGATAACGGAGGGAAGTTTTCAAATTGTATAATGCAATAAATGAATCATGTTCATTAAGGAACGCTGTATACTTGTTTTATGGGAAACCAGCAGATTATTTTTACTGGCATTGAAGTTACTGTAATAAAGGAGTACACTGATAGGAAGGACGACCTTGCAACTACATAGGGGGTTCTACATACATATACGGCTAGGGCTACAAGGCAACACTGGAGAGTAGAGGTGATTCCATAGAAATGAATGGGATCACAGGGCGAGTCACAAAAAATCCAACACTGCTGTATTTTTTGCGACTCATGCTGAGATCCCATTCATTTCTATGGGATCACTGCTGGTCTCCAGTGTTGCCTTGTAGACCTAGCCGTATATGTATGTAGAACCCCCTATGTAGTTGCAAGGTCGTCCTTCCTATCAGTGTACTCCTTTATTACAGTAACTTCAATGCCAGTAAAAATAATCTACTGGTTTCCCATAAAACAAGTGTACAGCGTTCCTTAATGAACATGATTCATTTATTGCATTATACAATTTGAAAACTTCCCTCCGTTATCTAGAACTTCCTAATTTCCATATACGGCTAGGGCTACAAGGCAACACTGGAGAGTAGAGGTGATTCCATAGAAATGAATGGGATCACAGGGCGAGTCACAAAAAATCCAACACTGCTGTATTTTTTGCGACTCATGCTGAGATCCCATTCATTTCTATGGGATCACTGCTGCTCTGCAATCCTGGTGGTGACCAGTGTAGCCCTACCCTAAACCTGTCTACAACAGAAGGGTGCTTTACTTATTTTTTGTTGTACTAGAAAAATGGCAGACCATCTCATGTGTATAAGAGCCCAACTCTCCTCTGAGAGTAAGTGTTAGGGCTCGTGCACACGACCGTATGTATTTTGCGGTCCGCAAAAAACAGATCTGCAAAAAATACTGATGACGTCCATGTGTATTCTGTATTTTGCGGAACAGAACAGTACTATTCTTGTCTATAATGCTGACAATAATAGGACATGTTCTATTTCTTTGCGGAATGGAAATACGGAAACGGGATGCACACGGAGTAACTTCCGTTTTTTTGCGGACCCATTGAAATGAATGATTCCGCATACTGTCCGCAAAAAATAAGAATAAAACAGAACGGACATGGGAAGAAAATACGTTGGTGTGCATGAGCCCTTAAAAAAGAAAGGATTAGACGTGTTGGATTTCACCAGGTTCTCACAGGTGATAAGCCTGAGGTGTCTGTCAGTGGCTTATTTTATCTCCCTATTGAAAACACATGAGAAGTTATATACATTCTTATTGGGAACCTATAGACGATGTATCCCACTGCATATGTATATAGTCACAGACTTTTGTCAAAGGTATACGTCAGGAACCTTTGTGAATAGGGCCATAGCTGGATCTGCTAATGGTCATCTGCATGAACTTCTCCAGTGAGCATGCTGTTGGTGAACTCACCCTCATAGCTACTCTAGTTCATAAGTGAAACACCTGACACACATGATTTACCTAGGGCTGTGACGTGTGACATTTCGAGGTGGTTTCTGCGGTTGCACAATGCATTGCTACAATGACAGTTCCTGTATCAATATTTATGTGACAGCGCTATCTGTGCCACTTCCTCTCAAGAGCTGTAATCTCTCTACAATGCTATTGTTAGATGGATTTAATGCAGCAGAGAACTTAAACATTGCAGAGATTTACATAAAATGACACACTAAAATATGACAGCCTGATGGCAAATGGTCCCACTGCCTGGGAGGTCCACGGACTACCCTGTCACATTACAAGACAGAAGTGGGGCACAGATTTGATAATCCAATAGTAATTGTACAAGATGAAGCAATACAGAAAATCCGCATATAACACATTTTACATTGGATCTGCCATGGAGTTCACATTTTGCATTTCCCCTGAGCAGCTAGTCTCTTTGTAGCTATTGAGAAGGGCAGTTAGGGACCTAGACTGACCAATTCAATAGCACCAAATAATTAGCCATTATTAGCTATGATAATGGGATTACGTTAACATCCCTAGGGTATAGGGCAAAAAATGGTTAATTTCTGCAACCCTAGTGATCTAGGGCAGTTAAGGGGTCACTCTCTGTATCCCTGGTTGTCTATAGCAGAGAAGGGGTTTTAGTCCAGGAACCCTTGTGGTCTAAGAGAGAGAAGCAATTTATTATCAGCATCCCTGGTGATCATGGGCAGATAAGGGTTAATAACATCATCCCTAGTGGTGATCTAGGGCAGTGATGAGGTTAATGTCAGTATCCTTGGTGGTCTACAGAATGAGTTATTACTAGTATCTTTTTTTAGTGTAGGGCAGAAAAAGGGGTAATGTCAATATTCCTGGCGGTCGGTCTCGGGCAGAGTAAGTGTAAAATGTGTCAAAATCCCTGGTGGTCTAGGGCAGTGTATGAATTAATCCTTCATACCTGAGGTCCAGTGGTTACTCTCCAGACTCCAGCACTGATCATAGCACAAGGAAACCGGAGGCTCACTACTTTGGAAGTGTTCCCTATAAAACAAGGTCTTACACCAGTCAGGGGTGGAAGTACTGCCATAGCAGTTGTAGCGGCTGATACAGGACCCTCAATGGCAGAAGGTCCTGGGCCATAATGGATGTCTGTCATCCTTTACAGTCCGAGCGTCATTTCCTAGCCTGTTCTCTCCCCAGCAGATGCAATGAAGTGGCATCACATCACAAGCTGGGCTGCCGGGGGCAAGCCAAGGAATGATTCCTTGCTACTCTGAGCGCCTGCTGCTAGAGAGATCAGGATGTACTCTCTTAATCAAGGGAACAGGGCTAGGTTAGGGGTTTCACTAATGTAAGGGGAGGCTAAGGGGGAATACTACTGTGTGGGAGTACTAAGGGGGAGCACTACTGCATGGGGAGCATTATAATGTGTGGTGGAACTAAAGGGTCATAATTACTGTGAGTGGGCACTAAGGGGGCTTGCTACTGTGAAACAGGCTCTAAGAGGGCATAGCTACTGTAAGGGGGCACTAAAGGAGCATTATACTGTGTGGGAGTACTAAGGGGGTATTATACCGTGTGCGCGTACCAAGGGGGAATAACTACTATGTGGGGGCACTAAGGGGGCATAATTATTTTGTTGGGGAACAAAGGGACATAACTACTGTATGGTGACACTAAGGGGGTATAACTACTGTGAATGGGAAATAACTAATGTGAAGGGGGCATAACTGCTTTGTGGGGGCACTAAGGGCAGTTTACTGTGTGGAGACACTAAAGCTACTGGTGCATAACTACTGTGAAGGAGGCATTAAGGAACCATGCTACTGTGAAGGAGCCAATAAGGGGGCATAACTACTGAGTGTGGGGGGGAGGGGGGTTGTATGGCGAGCAAGGGCGGTTTCGAATAGCTGTGGGAGTGGGGCTATGGGGTCTAGTCTTTTCTAGTTATACCCCTGACGCCAGTGGAGGGTTAGTGAAGGGAAGGTTAATTAAGGGGGCAATGGGAATATAGTGAGAGTACTGTAGCACTGGTTGGCCATATACAGTGTCATTATAGAAAAGACGGAGACAACTGATTAGTACTAGAGCCCCCTTTTCCCATGATGAGTCTGTAGTAAGAGTCTATATGCAGATATACAGCAGTTCCGCCTTACCATGTAAATCACTGTGGCCTTACACTGTCCCTGATAAACTATAAAACAATTCTCAAATACTTATAATTGACAGTATTGTACAATCAAATAAACTCCTGTACGAGAACCTCCCTACAAATACACATTTCTAATCAGCTTATGCTAAACTCTAATTCTCAAGCTGTGATTCACCAGAGATGAGCAACTGAAACGGCAAAATTAACCAGTTATTACCTTGATTCTAGTTCATACATAAAGCTGAAAATTAAAAAGTGTAGCCTACCATGACAGTTTTACTATACTTAAAACTCAGCCGCCCTATAGATTAAGATCTGGACGATTGGTTGCAGAAAAACTAGTTCACAGAAAGCAAGTCATGAAAACCAAATATACATTCCCTTATAGGATGTTTGACCAGAACACGTCCGGGTAAGTTACATTTCCAGGAGTTACATAAGGGTAGGTTCACACGTGACTAATTACAGTAGCTGCAGAATTTCTGCTTGTAATCTGCATCAGAAAGAAACGCACCAAATGCAGATTAGATGCAGATTTCATTCTTTACGTTGGATGAAATCCGCTGTATAAATTGACATGTTGCAGATTTAACCCTTTCCGTTTTTTCATAATTTATAAATACTATTTTTTTATAGTTCCCATAGGGAACTATAACAAGCAATCATTGGATTGCTTTTCTCATAGACTCCAATGCATTAGCATTGGAGTTTATGAGCATTTTACTGTATTTTTATGGAGAATAATCACCAACTAATGAAAACCAGCACTAGCCAGTCTGGAATGTGGAAAAATTACAACACCTCATATAATCAAAATAAACCACAAACAATTCTTAAACAAAAATAGAATACTTTATTGTTAAAACTATAAACAAGATAAATAACAAATGGAGCAATGCGACAGATGGCAATGTGGAGTGTACTCTAGAGAAAAAAACCTATAGGGCGTCGCTGTGCAGGTCATGCGAAACACAAAAGCTACAAATATTGGAAATAAAGTACAAAAATAAGGTGGGCAAATAAAGAAATAGTGCAAAAAAATGCAGCAAAGCAATAAGGGCATAGATCTAACAGATATAAGTCACAAGCATGTTCAGCCACCATGAAAAGGAAGCATAAAAATTATGCTACCATAGAAAGAAACATAAGAAAAAGGTACACAACAAAGGTTTTTATTATATGAGGTATTTTTATGGAGACCTGACACAGGCAGCGGCTCCATAGAAATTACTAAGCAGTAGCCTCCTATGACACAGGAGGACATAGGCTGCTGCTAACAAACTCGAGCTGTGCTCAGGGGAACCAGAGCCCACCCAGAAGTGCATGCTTCCAAGTTTTAAGCATTCAGTTGCCCATGGTCACGATTGACCACAGTATCTTAAGTGTTAAATGTCCGCGATCAACATTACCGCCGATCACAGACATAAGCCGCGGGTATCTGCTGCTATGGCGCCCGCTCCTATAAGATGCGGCACCATCTCTGATGTCCCAACTGCCAATGTAAATAGCTGTATGGCAGTTGGGAAGGGGTTAAAATCTGCACCACTGATCACTTTCTGCTGCCGAGTTTTACTGCCACGTGTGAATGAGAATTGCTAAAAAAGGAACCAGTATACTAATCTAATGAAATCATTAGACTTATTCGACATGTGGTCAGTTACAGCTGTAGTCCCATCTCGAATCGACCCTTCATAGCCAAGATGGAGATAACCACAGTAAGCACCAGACAGGGATGGATAGACTTAAGTTATAGCTACACTGCAATTTTGGGCACGACATCTGTTGTGCGACCAAAGATCGCAGTGCAGCAGAACTGCCATAGGAATAAATGCGACCCCATTCATTTCTATGGCAGTCCCGTTACACTGCGATCTTTGCTGTGGCCAAAATCGCCATGTAGACGTAGCCTCCTTAAGGAACCATCAGAGGGGCCGTCGCTCCACTATTTTTGTAATTCCTATAGCAGTGAATGGAAGGCATGGAAACAGACGAGATGGGACAACCCCTTTAAGAACCATCATCTGACATTAGACTATATTAGCATCATGTAATTTCCCCACCAGGTCATTTTTCATCACGTTCACTTTGGCTCTGTATCTTTTGGCAACTCATTACTTTGAGAATTTGTTTTCACATCAGAATGATTTAGTTCCAGAATGGTCAGGCTTTGTACAGATGGATATCAACATGTGTACTATGGTAACTATATAAGAGAGTTTTTTAGAATAAGAAATAAGATTAAACCATAAAAAATGGTTAAAATGAATGAACTGGGGTGGGGTTTAGGTCCAGGGAATCTACACTAACAACATATACTGGAGAATGAATGGTGTCCACAAGGTACCTAATGAGTAGGCACTAACAAGCTTGGTATTCATGTTGTAATCCTGTATACTGTACGAAGAGATAGAAGAAGCTGTCTGGTTAGTTTGGTTCTAGAGGGAGCAACATGTAATATGTATAATGTAATAGTATTCCTCAATGATACCTTACAAAAGAGACGGAGGGACTCATCCTCGGCTTACAGTCCCCTCTGTTGTTAGGTAGCAATACAAGAGGGAGTAATGGAACTAGCCATTTCAGTGAGCCTCATATCAAGAGATTTGTGGATAAGCTGTGTATATACTGTGAGTGGAGGGGCTGTGTATATACTGTGAGTGGAGGAGCTGTGTATATACTGTGAGTGGAGGGGCTGTGTATATACTGTGAGTGGAGGGGCTGTGTATATACTGTGAGTGGAGGGGCTGTGTATATACTGTGAGTGGAGGAACTGTGTATATACTGTGAGTGGAGGAGCTGTGTATATACTGTGAGTGGAGGGGCTGTGTATATACTGTGAGTGGAGGGGCTGTGTATATACTGTGAGTGGAGGAGCTGTGTATATACTGTGAGTGGAGGAGCTGTGTATATACTGTGAGTGGAGGAGCTGTGTATATACTGTGAGTGGAGGGGCTGTGTATATACTGTGAGTGGAGGGGCTGTGTATATACTGTTAGTGGAGGGGCTGTGTATATACTGTGAGTGGAGGAGCTGTGTGTATACTGTGAGTGGAGGGGCTGTGTATATACTGTTAGTGGTAGAGTTGTGTATATACTGTTAGTGGAGGAGCTGTGTATATACTGTGAGTGGTAGAGCTGTGTATATACTGTGAGTGGAGGAGCTTTGTATATACTGTGAGTGGAGGGGCTGTGTATATACTGTGAGTGGAGGGGCTGTGTATATACTGTGAGTGGTAGAGCTGTGTATATACTGTGAGTGGTAGAGCTGTGTATATACTGTTAGTGGTAGAGCTGTGTATATACTGTGAGTGGTAGAGCTGTGTATATACTGTGAGTGGAGGAGCTGTGTATATACTGTGAGTGGAGGGGCTGTGTATATACTGTGAGTGGAGGAGCTTTGTATATACTGTGAGTGGAGGGGCTGTGTATATACTGTGAGTGGAGGGGCTGTGTATATACTGTGAGTGGAGGGGCTGTGTATATACTGTGAGTGGAGGGGCTGTGTATATACTGTGAGTGGTAGAGCTGTGTATATACTGTTAGTGGTAGAGCTGTGTATATACTGTGAGTGGTAGAGCTGTGTATATACTGTGAGTGGAGGAGCTGTGTATATACTGTGAGTGGAGGAGCTGTGTATATACTGTGAGTGGAGGAGCTGTATATATACTCTGAGTGGAGGAGCTGTATATACTGTGAGTGGAGGAGCTGTGTATATACTGTGAGTGGAGGAGCTGTGTATATACTGTGAGTGGAGGAGCTGTTGTATATACTGTGAGTGGAGGAGCTGTGTATATACTGTGAGTGGAGGGGCTGTGTATATACTGTGAGTGGAGGGGCTGTGTATATACTGTGAGTGGAGGGGCTGTGTATATACTGTGAGTGGAGGAGCTGTGTATATACTGTGAGTGGAGGAGCTGTGTATATACTGTGAGTGGAGGAGCTGTGTATATACTGTGAGTGGAGGGGCTGTGTATATTACTGTTAGTGGAGGGGCTGTGTATATACTGTGAGTGGAGGAGCTGTGTGTATACTGTGAGTGGAGGGGCTGTGTATATACTGTTAGTGGTAGAGTTGTGTATATACTGTTAGTGGAGGAGCTGTGTATATACTGTGAGTGGTAGAGCTGTGTATATACTGTGAGTGGAGGAGCTTTGTATATACTGTGAGTGGAGGGGCTGTTGTATATACTGTGAGTGGAGGGGCTGTGTATATACTGTGAGTGGTAGAGCTGTGTATATACTGTGAGTGGTAGAGCTGTGTATATACTGTTAGTGGTAGAGCTGTGTATATACTGTGAGTGGTAGAGCTGTGTATATACTGTGAGTGGAGGAGCTGTGTATATACTGTGAGTGGGAGGGGCTGTGTATATACTGTGAGTGGAGGAGCTTTGTATATACTGTGAGTGGAGGGGCTGTGTATATACTGTGAGTGGAGGGCTGTGTATATACTGTGAGTGGAGGGGCTGTGTATATACTGTGAGTGGAGGGGCTGTGTATATACTGTGAGTGGTAGAGCTGTGTATATACTGTTAGTGGTAGAGCTGTGTATATACTGTGAGTGGTAGAGCTGTGTATATACTGTGAGTGGAGGAGCTGTGGTATATACTGTGAGTGGAGGAGCTGTGTATATACTGTGAGTGGAGGAGCTGTGTATATACTGTGAGTGGAGGAGCTGTATATATAGTTACTCTGAGTGGAGGAGCTGTATATACTGTGAGTGGAGGAGCTGTGTATATACTGTGAGTGGAGGAGCTGTGTATATACTGTGAGTGGAGGAGCTGTGTATATACTTGTGAGTGGAGGAGCTGTGTATATACTGTGAGTGGAGGGGCTGTGTATATACTGTTAGGTGGTAGAGTTGTGTATATACTGTGAGTGGAGGAGCTGTGTATATACTGTGAGTGGTAGAGCTGTGTATATACTGTTAGTGGTAGAGCTATGTATATACTGTGAGTGGTAGAGCTGTGTTATATACTGTGAGTGGAGGAGCTGTGTATATACTGTGAGTGGAGGAGCTGTGTATATACTGTGAGTGGAGGAGCTGTATATATACTCTGAGTGGAGGAGCTGTATATACTGTGAGTGGAGGAGCTGTGTATATACTGTGAGTGGAGGAGCTGTGTATATACTGTGAGTGGAGGAGCTGTGTATATACTGTGAGTGGAGGAGCTGTGTATATACTGTGAGTGGAGGGCTGTGTATATACTGTTAGTGGTAGAGTTGTGTATATACTGTGAGTGGAGGAGCTGTGTATATACTGTGAGTGGTAGAGCTGTGTATATACTGTGAGTGGAGGAGCTTTGTATATACTGTGAGTGGAGGGGCTGTGTATATACTGTGAGTGGAGGGGCTGTGTATATACTGTGAGTGGTAGAGCTGTGTATATACTGTGAGTGGTAGAGCTGTGTATATACTGGTTAGTGGTAGAGTTGTGTATATACTGTGAGTGGTAGAGCTGTGTATATACTGTGAGTGGAGGAGCTGTGTATATACTGTGAGTGGAGGGGCTGTGTATATACTGTGAGTGGAGGAGCTGTGTATATACTGTGAGTGGGGAGCTGTGTATACTGTGAGTGGAGGAGCTGTGTATATACTGTGAGTGGAGGGGCTGTGTATATACTGTGAGTGGAGGGCTGTGTATATACTGGTGGGAGCTGGTATACTGTGAGGGAGGAGCTGTGTATATACTGTGAGTGGAGGAGCTGTGTATATACTGTGAGTGGAGGGGCTGTGTATATACTGTGAGTGGAGGAGCTGTGTATATACTGTGAGTGGAGGGGCTGTGTATATACTGTGAGTGGAGGAGCTGTGTATATACTGTGAGTGGAGGAGCTGTATATATACTGTGAGTGGAGGAGCTGTATATACTGTGAGTGGAGGAGCTGTGTATATACTGTGAGTGGAGGAGCTGTGTATATACTGTGAGTGGAGGAGCTGTGTATATACTGTGAGTGGAGGAGCTGTATATATACTGTGAGTGGAGGAGCGCTGTATATACTGTGAGTGGAGGAGCTGTGTATATACTGTGAGTGGAGGAGCTGTGTGTATACTGTGAGTGGAGGGGCTGTGTATATACTGTGAGTGGAGGGGATGTGTATATACTGTGAGTGGAGGAGCTGTGTATATACTGTGAGTGGAGGAGCTGTGTATATACTGTTAGTGGTAGAGTTGTGTATATACTGTGAGTGGAGGGGTTGTGTATATACTGTGAGTGGAGGGGTTGTGTATATACTGTGAGTGGAGGAGCTGTGTATATACTGTGAGTGGAGGAGCTGTGTATATACTGTGAGTGGAGGAGCTGTGTGTATACTGTGAGTGCGAGGAGCTGTGTATATACTGTGAGTGGAGGGGATGTGTATATACTCTCAGTGGAGGAGCTGTGTATATACTGTGAGTGGAGGAGCTGTGTATATACTGTTAGTGGTAGAGTTGTGTATATACTGTGAGTGGAGGGGTTGTGTATATACTGTGAGTGGAGGAGCTGTGTATATACTGTGAGTGGAGGAGCTGTGTATATACTGTGAGTGGAGGAGCGCTGTATATACTGTTAGTGGAGGAGCTGTGTGTTATACTGTGAGTGGAGGGGCTGTGTGTATACTGTGAGTGGAGGGGCTGTGTGTATACTGTCAGAGGAGGAGCTGTGTATATACTGTGAGTGGTAGAGCTGTGTATATACTGTTAGTGGAGGAGCTGTGTGTATACTGTGAGTGGAGGGGCTGTGTGTATACTGTGAGAGGAGGAGCTGTGTATATACTGTGAGTGGTAGAGCTGTGTATATACTGTGAGTGGAGGAGCGCTGTATATACTGTTAGTGGTAGAGTTGTGTATATACTGTGAGTGGAGGAGCTGTGTGTATACTGTGAGTGGAGGGGCTGTGTATATACTGTGAGTGGAGGAGCTGTGTATATACTGTGAGTGGAGGAGCTGTGTATATACTGTGAGTGGTAGAGCTGTGTATATACTGTGAGTGGAGGAGCGCTGTATATACTGTTAGTGGTAGAGTTGTGTATATACTGTGAGTGGAGGAGCTGTGTATATACTGTTAGTGGTAGAGTTGTGTATATACTGTGAGTGGAGGGGCTGTGTGTATACTGTGAGAGGAGGAGCTGTGTATATACTGTGAGTGGTAGAGCTGTGTATATACTGTGAGAGGAGGAGCTGTGTATATACTGTGAGTGGTAGAGCTGTGTATATACTGTTAGTGGAGGAGCTGTGTATATACTGTGAGTGGAGGAGCTGTGTATATACTGTGAGTGGAGGAGCTGTGTGTATACTGTGAGTGGAGGGGCTGTGTATATACGTGAGTGGTAGAGCTGTGTATATACTGGTGAGTGGAGAGCTTTGTATATACTGTTAGTGGTAGAGTTGTGTATATACTGTGAGTGGAGGAGCTGTGTGTATACTGTGAGTGGAGGGGCTGTGTATATACTGTGAGTGGAGGGGCTGTGTGTATACTGTGAGAGGAGGAGCTGTGTATATACTGTGAGTGGTAGAGCTGTGTATATACTGTGAGTGGAGGAGCTTTGTATATACTGTTAGTGGTAGAGTTGTGTATATACTGTGAGTGGAGGAGCGCTGTATATACTGTTAGTGGTAGAGTTGTGCATATACTGTGAGTGGAGGAGCTGTATATATACTGTGATTGGAGGAGATGTGTATATACTGTGATTGGAGGAGCTGTATATATACTGTGATTGGAGAAGATGTGTATATAGCGCTTTGATGGTAATTTTAGTGCTCATCCATCTCTGTTTTTCTCCCTACTTATATAAGATTAAAGTCTCCTAATCTTAAATATTCACATTTTCTTATGTGTTTTTGCTTTTTTTGTGATAATCCTTGTTCTTTTTCTATCAGCAGTACACAAAATCAAGGATTTACAGTGAATTCCCTCACCTGTAAAGCGGAATTATAATTCCAGGAAACGCATCATTACCAACGCTCACGGAGATTACTATAAAAATAATGGCACCCATGAAATGCAACACAAGTCAATGGAGTAATATTCATGTATGAAATTTTAGATCAAATGTATAATTCACCATTAAATTTAATTTCTACAATTAAATGACTCATCCCTTTAGCTAATTCCTTTCCCTTTGATGCTTTATTTTTAGAAGCAAAGTGAATAGGATGCAGTAGTAGGGATTGAATAAAATTAGAAAGTTCTGGTCCATATTTATCAGGTAAAGTGACTACAGTAAGTGTTTTATAACTGTGTCTAATAAGATAGTGTTCATACTGCTATACATGCTGAACCAGCACCAGAGTATACATAATCAAAGCAGGGCTGAAGTCAGATACTCCTTTCAGGGACTACATAGCTTTCCATTAACACGACAGGAAGGAAGCAATGTGACATGTGTATTAAAGTCCTCATTTATGTCCAGCAATCAACATGGAAAAATACACTTAACATGACATGTGTCTAATTTTATTACAGCAAAGAAAGCAATCACAGCAAACGGATGACAGCGCTGCACGTAGAGAATATTTTAGCTGCTGAATTGCATCTACAAAGACAAGGAATAACCAATAACTGTATATAAAAGTGCAAAATCCCAGTCCTTTTGGGGACTTCTAGAATAAAAATCACCTATAAGGGTTTATTCACGTGCTGTAGCCACATCAAAGTTTTTGCTGTGATTTATTAAGGGGCAAATTGAGAACTTGAAGTGGCCCTGGATAAAAAAACCTAAAAGTGGCCTTATGTTGTGGGCCGGTCCAAATTGATAGAAGGCGGGGCAACACAAGTAGACAAGGCCAAAAGGAGTAGGTGGGGCTTGCAGTATTGTAGTGCAACACAAAATACCGCCCCAGCAGTACCAAATACCACAGTGCAGTACAAAATCCTGCCGCAGTATAGAACTGTATCACCGTCCTGAGGATACAGTTGAGTGCATAAGTGCCTGATGCTCCTAGAATTAGTTAATCGGATGGTTATGTATCCAGTTAGCAGCCGTGAGGAGGGATTGGGTGCCCCCCTGGGCTTTGACCCAGAAGGTAATTTCCCTGTAGGGTCTATGGCCAGTCCAAATAGAAGGACAGCTCACTCTGATATATATGAATATATTGTATATAAATAAATCAAAATATGGTGCCTACAGACAGAATCAACTAAAACCCAGGGTGACCTTACCATTTTATTATTTACTTTATGGCCAGTTTGCCTCTAGATTTATCTGACATGACAAAATTAGTAGTATTTGATGTAATTTTGGAAAGGTCTCACCAAAAAAGCTACATGACCGTGATGTGTGAATAACCCTAAATATAAATCATTGAGTCATTCTCTTCTGACAGATAAAATATCAAATTCTCTAAAATTACAATTCTTGTAGGAATTGTAACCAACCTTTCCAATGTGCCTGTTTCTTCAGTTATCCATTCTTTGCTCCCTTCCTGTTACATGGCTAGAAAGATTTACCATTAATGAGTCAGGAAAAGTTAGACCTGAGGCCAAATTGGTTGTCACCTAGAATCTTCAGAAAAGAAATGACCAAAGTTTTCCATGCACCTTCAATAACTCATTTGGCCGACAACTATCTCTCTAAAGTCCCCCATACATTAAAGGGGCTCTCCGAGTTATATATATTGATGACCTATCTTCAGGACAGGTCATCAATATCAGATCGGCCGGGGTCCGACACCCGGCACCCCCGCCGATCAGCTGATTG
Organism: Rhinella marina; assembly: GCA_900303285.1. NCBI lineage: Eukaryota > Metazoa > Chordata > Amphibia > Anura > Bufonidae > Rhinella > Rhinella marina. Next base: position 124,321 of record ONZH01017374.1, on the reverse strand, counting down.
GAGAGGAGGTGCGCCGTATCAGCGCTGCCTCCTCTTCATTGTTTACATGCTGGCCGACACAGGGGTAGTGGTGAGTAGGTGTAATTACACCTAACCACCCCATCAATTTCAATGGGAAGAATTGCTCCCATACAAGTCTATGGAAGCAATTCTTCCCATAGAAATAAATGGGGCGGTGAGGTGTAATTACACCTACTCACCACTACCCACACTACCCCGTGTCGGCCAACATGTAAACAGTGAAGAGGAGGCAGCGCTGATACAGCGCGCCTCCTCTTCAAACAGCTGATCGGCGTGGGTTCCGGTTGTCGGACCCCCGCCGATCTGATATTGATGACCTATCCTGAGGATAGGTCATCAATATATATAACTTGGAGAACCCCTTTAACACACTTGGTTTGGCCTTGAGTGTATTTGTTTTCAGTGAGGAGAAAGTCGCTGACAGACACTTCTGGTGGAGGCTAACCTGGTTGCCTTAGGAAATGGCTAAATAGAACATTCACATTACAATCCACCTTTATCTACAAAGGTCTCCACAATGCTGCACCCTGTACATCTTCTTCATTTCTGTCTGCCACCATACCTGTGCTCTCCTCTCTGACAATGATTGACTAACATCCACCATAATAAGAACCCCTCACTCCTGTCTTCAAGACTTCTTCTGAGCTGCACCAGTTCCCTAGTATGCCTTACCCCAAGCAATTAGGTTGGGTTACTCACATCTCCTACAGTTTTAGGCGATCCCTAAAAACACATCTTTTTCAGGGTGGCCTTTAAGATCTCCTTATCTAATTCTCCTTCATTCACTCCCCTTCAACATTATTCCTCAACAACAGATCCTTCATCCAACAGCACTACAGATATCGGAGGTGATGTCTGGACCATTGTACAAAGCAAGCACTTTTTACCTTTTGTGTCACCCCCTATCTCCTCATAGATTGTACGCTCTCATGAGCAGGGCTCCCATTCCTTCTGTTTTAATGGTTGACTTGTTACTTTGTAATGTTTGATTTTGTTTGTACATGAACCCTCTGATTGTCAAGTCCTGCGGAATATGATACCCCTATATAAAAATTATTATTATTATTAGAATAGGGTTTTAGAAAATCTCCTTTACAATCTGTGTGAACTTCAGGGCATGCTGATCTCAAAGGGCTAAACACTAGGAAAAACAATCGATCAGTGAGAATTTCAGCAGCTGGATTTTCAGAAATTCTAGCATTATATCTTTAATAAAGAAAACTTTTTTAAAATATAGATGACAGAAAATTCACCTTTTTGGTAGTAAGCCTCTTCTGTCTTATATAACAGATCAGATGGACATTTGAGCTTGTGCAGCTTTCATGAAAGCGGATATTTATGGACCAATGCCAGTGTGAAGGTCTGAACAAATGAATCAATCTGATGAAGTGCAAAAGGTTGTCATTAAAGAGCCACATAATCAGTAGAGTAAATCTATGATGAGAATCCTGGTACTGAGCAATGTCTGTAGGAAACCCTGAAGTCCTATTCATATTAATCAGGGATGTGAATGTAATAGTATAAAGTATAAAATAATCCAACATGCTCAAGCCTGGCATGAAGCCAGATTAGGAGACTTTTATGGATACTGAGCCAAGACTAGAGTAACATGACCTCTAGAGTCGCAATGTCAAAAGGTCACCTTCAGCAAATTCAAAAAGTTGATGACCTATCCTCCTGAGGTCATCAGTGTCTAAAAGCTGGAGTACCCTTTTAATATTATAAATATAGAGATAACAGAAGAGATAAAATACTAACTTCTGCACAATTTTCTAATTCAGCTGAATTTGTCATTAAATGCTTAATTTTGTAATTTGTGATAAAGGAGTTGTCTGCTTTTTTTTTTTTTAAATGATGACCTATCCTCGGGATAGGTCATCAATAGGATTGAGCGAATCGAGCTTTGGATCATAGATCCGAAGGTGATTTGTTAAAAAAACATCATTGTTAATGCTGTATTCCTATCTGCATATTTAAAAACATTTTAAAATAGGAATATGAAGTCGGCTTTGGTACTGATGTACCAGTCAGTATCAAAGCCCATTTCGGATTCCTATTTTAAAATGTTTTTAAATACACAGATAGCAATACCATACTTATTCACCAAAGTCTAGTGCAACTTCAGGCAAGACAAAGTTTGGCTACTTAGAGCTCATACATTTTAATGCTGTACGGAAACAGCCTTAAAAATGAAGTATTTTATGCCCCTTTCACACGAGCGGGAGACTCGCATGTCTCCCGCAACGCATCTACAGGGCTGGACTCCTGCACTGACTGGGATCGCATATAATGCTATGCGATCCCTGTCAGTGCCGAGTCCAGCCCTGTAGATGCGTTGCAGGAGACATGCGAGTCTCCCGCTCGTGTGAAAGGGGCATTAACGATCAATTGGCTCAAGCCTAGTCATCAATATCAGATCGACGGGGACCCAACTCTCAGGACACTCACGAGCAGGAAAAGTAGATATTCAGGGGAACCAGAAAATGTCAGAATGGGAGTAGTGTGGGATCAGGTTTCTGTAGGCCTCTCTCCACCTAGCTAAGCTTGATTGACAGGTCTCTCACTATTTGTTTGTAGGAAGAAGCCTTTCAATTAAACTGATTCAGTTGGTGTTGTCAACCTATGGCATTATCATCTGCAAATTTATTAACCCCCATTGTCCACAGGCCTGCAAGTGTAGCATGATATGAGCAATTCTTTACTGGTTACAAACAAATCTCTGCACCCCATGCAGTTTGAAAGGGGTGCTCATGGAACCATCCAAATTTGGCATTATGTTGAGCAATGTTCTTTCATATCTTTCTGAGTAGAAAAGTATTTGACAGTGCAATAAACTCAGTTACCATTGAAGGTTATGCCTCATGCTTCATAAAAATCCTCTCAGCAGTGAAATCAGATAATGTAGAGCTTACAATGAATAAACTGGTTGGAAACAGCTATATGTGCATATCTGTCAGCAATTACAGTGGGGAAAAAAAGTATTTAGTCAGCCACCAATTGTGCAAGTTCTCCCACTTAAAAAGATGAGAGAGGCCTGTAATTGACATTATAGGTAGACCTCAACTATGAGAGACAAAATGAGAAAACTAATCCAGAAATTCACATTGTCTGATTTGTAAAGAATTTATTTGCAAATTATGGTGGAAAATAAGTATTTGGTCACCTACAAACAAGCAAGATTTCTGGCTCTCACAGACCTGTAACTTCTTCTTTAAGAGGCTCCTCTGTCCTCCACTCATTACCTGTAGTAATGGCATCTGTTTGAACTTGTTATCAGTATAAGACACCTGTCCACAACCTCAAACACTCACACTCCAAACTCCACTATGGTGAAGACCAAAGAGCTGTCGAAGGACACCAGAAACAAAATTGTAGACCTGCACCAGGCTGGGAAGACTGAATCTGCAATATGCAAGCAGCTTGGTGTGAAGAAATCAACTGTGGGAGCAATAATTAGAAAATGGAAGACATACAAGACCACTGATAATCTCCCTCGATCAGGGGCTCCACGCAAGATCTCACCTCGTGGGGTCAAAATGATCACATGAACTGTGAGCAAAAATCCCAGAACCACACGGGGGGACCTAGTGAATGACTTGCAGAAAGCTGGGACCAACGTAAAAAAGGCTACCGTCAGTAACACACTACGCCGCCAGGGACTCAGATCCTGCAGTGTCAGACGTGTCCCCCTGCTTAAGCCAGTACATATCCGGGCCCGTCTGAAGTTTGCTAGAGAGCATTTGGATGTTCCAGAAGAGTATTGGGAGAATGTCATATGGTCAGATGAAACCAAAGTAGAACTGTTTGGTAGAAACACAACTCGTCGTGTTGGAGGAGAGTGAATGCTGAGTTGCATCCAAAGAACACCATACCTACTGTGAAGCATGAGAGTGGCAACATCATGCTTTGGGGTTGTTTCTCTGCAAAGGGACCAGGATGACTGATCCGTGTACATGAAAGAATAAATGGGGCCATGTATGGTGAGATTTTGAGTGCAAACCTCCTTCCATCAGCAAGGGCATTGAAGATGACACTTGGCTGGGTCTTTCAGCATGACATTGATCCCAAGCAAGGTCAAGGTCCTGGAGTGGCCTAGCCAGTCTCCAGATCTCAACCCCATAGAAAACCTTTGGAGGGAGTTGAAAGTTCTTGTAGCCAGCAACAGCCCCAAAACATCACTGCTCTAGAGGGGATCTGCATGGAAGAATGGGCCAACATACCAGCAACAGTGTGTGCCAACCTTGTGAAGACTTACATAAAACGTTTGACCTCTGTCATTGCCAACAAAGGATATATAACAAAGTATTGAGATTAACTTTTGTTATTGACTAGAGATGAGCGAACATGCTCATAACGAGCACTATAGCGCTCGGCTCCCCTGCGCTCGCATGGGCGCAGGCATCCGGATCCGTCGGGTGAGGAGGATGGATCCGGATGCCTGCGCCCATGCGAGCGCAGGGGAGCCGAGCGCTACAGTGCTCATTACGAGCACGTTCGCTCATGTCAATTATTGACCAAATACTTATTTTCCACCATACTTTGCAAATAAATTCTTGTGATTTTCTGGATTTGTTTTCTCATTTTGTCTCTCATAGTTGAGGTCTACCTATGATGTCAATTACAGGCCTCTCTCATCTTTTTAAGCGGGAGAACTTGCACAATTGGTGGCTGACTAAATACTTTTTTTCCCCACTGTATATCTTCCAGACAGTGCCAACAGTCCTGTTTTTCCCTGGACTGTCCTGTAAGGAGTATAATGGAAATAAGTAAAGTATCAAGAATGTAATATTAATCAGCATTAAAAGAAATGCATCATGCCTTGCATACAGTCTTGAATTACCAGCATCTGTTTTAGATTGTGTGGTGCTTGATGGAAAAATATTGGAGGTCATTTACAAAGGTTTTATACCTGTTTCCCGGCAATAAACAGTAGCACAATTGTTTATGCCGGTCTCGAAGCAGTGAAACAGCTTCACTAGCAGCCTCAGGAACGTGCACGCACAGGCAAGCTGCGGGATGAGGCCATCCTAGCGCCGCTTGCCTGTGCCATCAGTCGTTTAGTCCGTGTCCTCCTAAGTAGCAGGAAGTTTACAAAAAACCGCATTGTGTTAAGAAGGCTGCATTCTTCAGTGATTATCTCAGATATATGTGTACCGCACACTAGACATCCTTAGGAGGAGGGGTTTGATGGGTATAAACCTTTGTGCATAAAGACAAATAACTGGGGCTCCACTGAAAACATCATACAGGTAGGATGTTGTAGGTCACTATGGGGCATCGGTCATGTGCTACATGGGTTGCGTGGCGACAGGAGCTCCACTCTTTGTATTTGCATTTGTATTGTATTGTGTAGGCCAGGTGACTGATTTTTCTTTATTTTGTATGTGATTTGTCTGTTTTACCTTATATTTAATCACACTTAGTAAGTAATTTTATCGCTTAGCCTGCTTAAGCCTATTTATTCTCAAATCACCAAATTCACCTTAAAACAAAGTACAAGGCCAGAACTGCTTTTTGGCCACCTCATGTTAAAAATGAATAAAAATTATCTAATGTTTGTAAGATTTGTTGAATGTCAAAGAGGTATCTGGCAGTGGATTACACCACTCTTTCCATTAAAAACACATACACGCTCAGCTAAGCCAAGTATATGTGTATGGGGAGTCAGGAGGAATAGCTGTTGGCCAAATATGTGTATGGCTAACAGCTATAGAAGGTGTATGGGCAACTTCAAAACCACTGAAACAAGGCCAAACTGGGAAAGAGAGTGTCCCTGTGAGTAGTAGTGCCTTCCATATTGTGCACAATAATAATAATGCTGCTCACAGTAGTAATGATGCCCCATACTGCTCCACAAAATGACCCCAGTAGTAATAATTCCCCCTAAAGAACCTACAGTAGTAATAAAGGCCCCTAAAGTCCCCCTAGTAATAAAAAGGCCCCCTTACAGTGCCCTCCATACAGGAGCGTACATAGAAATCATTGGGCCCCATAGCAAGAATCTGAATGGGGCCCCTAACCCCGCCCACTACCCTGGCCCATCCCACATGCTGTCATGGCGCCTCCCATGCCACACCCCCATTTGCCAGTAAAGAAATGTATACATGAGCTAGTGATTTATTTATTTATTTTTTAAAATTAAGGATACGCTTTACTGAATGGGGGCAGCCACAAGGATGGATTATACTGTATACTATACAGCATGGTGTAGGGATTATACTGTATATTATACAGCATGGTGTACGGATTATACTGTATATTATACAGCATAATGTAGGGATTATACTGTATATTATACAGCATGGTGTACGGATTATACTGTATACAATACAGCATGGTGTACGGATTATACTGTATACTATACAGCATGGAGTATGGATTATACTGTATACTATACAGCATGGTGTACGGATTATACTGTATACTATACTGCATGGTGTACGGATTATGCTGTATACTATACAGCATGGTGTACCAATTATACTGTATATTATACAGCATGGTATACGGATTATACTGTATACTATACAGCATGGAGTACAGATTATACTGTATACTATACAGCATGGTGTACGGATTATACTGTATACTATACAGCATGGTGTACGGATTATACTGTATACTATACAGCATGGAGTACGAATTATACTGTATACTATACAGCATGGTGTACGGATTATACTGTATACTATACAGCATGCTGTAGGGATTATACTGTATATTATACAGCATGGTGTAAGGATTATACTGTATATTATACAGCATGGTGTAGGGATTATACTGTATATTATACAGCATGGTGTAGGGATTATACTATATATTATACAGCATGGTGTACGGATTATACTGTATATTATACAGCATGGTGTACGGATTATACTGTATACTATACAGCATGGAGTACGGATTATACTGTATACTATACAGCATGGTGTACGGATTATACTTTATACTATACAGCATGGAGTACAGATTATACTGTATACTATATAGCTTGATGTACGGATTATACTGTGTACTATACAGCATGGTGTACGGATTATACTGTGTACTATACAGCATGGTGTACGGATTATACTGTATACTATACAGCATGGTGTATGGATTATACTGTATACTATACAGCATGGTGTACGTATTATGCTGTATACTATACAGCATGGTGTACGGATTATACTGTGTACTATACAGCATGGTGTATGGATTATACTGTATACTATACAGCATTGTGTATGGATTATATTGTATACTATACAGCATGGTGTACGGATTATACTGTATACTATACAGCATGGTGTACGGATTATACTGTGTATTATACAGTATGGTGTACGGATTATACTGTACATTGTATAGCATGGTACAGGGATTATAATATATACTGTACAACAAATGCATGGCAATTACACCATGCCGGAAAATATAACCCCTGCACCACGCTGTACAATATACAGTATATAAACAGTAGAGGTATAATGTATATTGTCTGGCACAGTGTATGCATATACCCACACACATACATACACACACATACACACACGAAACACATAAAAACTTACAGTTACTTGTCCCTTGTCCTGACGCCACTCTGGAGGGGGCTGGGCCTTGGTCTTCTTCTTTCCCCTCTTTTGCCGCGCTGCACAGGTCCTTCCCTGTCCAGTAGCAGCAGCGGGGCATGAGGGAGGAGGCGGGGCCAGCTGGGAGCGCACAGGAACGTCCTGAGAGCGTCAGGATGTTAGGGTAAAAGTCCAGGTTGCGGCGGTGAGCGGAGGTGAGCGGGCCAGGAGAGGCCTGGAGTGCAGGCAGTGCGGGACGCACGGGACGGGACGCATCTTATTGATGCAGAGTAGGGGGCGGGGCCTCGGGCCCCATAGCAGTGGCGTGGTCTACCTATATGGGCGGTACGCCACTGCCTCCATCGTAATAAGACCTGCTAAAGTGCCCCAGTAGTACTAAGGCCTCCTTAAGTGTCCCTAGTAGTAATAAGGCCCCCTTAAGTGCCCCCAGTAATAAGGCCCCCTAAAGTTCTCCCAGTAGTAATAATCCCCCTAAAATGCACAAAGTAGTAATAAGGCCCCTCCATAAGGTTCCCTGTAAAGTCCCCATTAGTAATAAGGCCTCTCTATAGTGCCCCTGGTAGTTATAATGCCTTCTATAGTACCCCAGTAGTTATAATGCATCCTGTAGTGCCTCAAGTGGGTATAATCTCCCCCTGTAGAGGCCCATCTAATAATGCCCTCTTGTAGAGTCCCTAGTAGTAATAAGGCCCCTCTATATTGTCCTAGTACTTACAGTATAATGCCCTCTTTAGTGTCCCAGTAGTTATAATGCTCTCTATAGTGCCAATACAACTCTATAGTGCTTCAGTACTTATAGTAGGGCCCCAGTAGTTATAAAGCCCCCTGTATTGACCCAGTACTAATAATGTACCCCTGTAGTACCCCTAGTAGTAATAAGGCTCCTGTATAGTGCCACAGTACTTATAACGCCTTCTATAGTACCCCAGTAGTTATAATGCCCTCTATACTATCCCTGTAGTTATAAATTCCCCTACATTTCTCCAGTAATTATATCCCTCTGGGGTGCACCCAATAGTTATATTGTCCCACTGTAGTGTTCTCCAGTAGCTAGTGGCCTAGGAGTGAACAGTAGGGCTGAGAACCATTTGTTTTTGTACCCTGTCACACTATTTAACTATATCATCGTTCTGAAGATAGTGATGCAGTTGTATCTGCCAAAGCCACTGCTTTAAGGGAACTGGCACTATTTCAATGTTTGCCTCAGGCAGCAGAAAGGTTCACCCAACTTAATATTGATGCAAACCAAGAAGACTTCATGGCAATGGAATTTCCTAATGGCAGTGTCCTCTTTCAGCAGGAAAATACACTTTACCACAATGCAGAAATGGTTGAATGGTTTGAGAAACATGGCAAGGAGTTGACTTGGCCTCCAAGGTCATCATATCCCAATCCAATCACATATTTGTGGAATGTGCTAGAGAAATAAGCCTGATTGATGGAGCCAGTATATTGTGTATAACCACCATTATGGATTTTTGTATCTGCACAAACCATTACACAGATAGTATACCATAAACAACCATACTGCCCCTATATTTCTCTAAAACCATAAACACCATCGTACAGTCAGTATACGTACCTCTGTGTAACCTCCCAGGTCACTCTGTAACATGGGCCTATATTCGTACTGCTTTCACCAAATTCAAATTTTTCTAGACTTCTGGGAGCATTTATGAAATCTGTTATGCCAGTCTTGACCTCCTTTAACAACCCTCTCCACTTTCAAAAGTGGGCTGGGATAAAGGCCAAGTTCACAGATTAGATCACTGTTAAGGGAAATGTGTCACCAAATATTTTATCTGCCAGTTAAAACCAAAGCAAACATTGTTTTATGGCAGCCCCATGGGCCATAGACACACTGGTCAGGAGGGGACCAGTGCAGAGGTTATTGTATAGATAAGCTCTGACAATCATCTGTTGTGAATGGTGGATCTTGTCTTATCTATACACAGAGGTGATATCTCCTTATCATTACAGGCAGGATTAGAAGAATATATAACTGCAGTAAAGCGATCTGTACAGACCAAGAAGTGACGCCTATTATTAGGCTTAGTGGCCAATGCGAAAACTTCAGAATTTTATGTTTTTTGTTTAAATACAGACATGGAAAATTAAAAATAACATCACAAAAAAATCTATAAAAATGTGATATAACAATAGGTCATTGTATGATGACACATTCCCTTTAAAACTCATCTATCTTCTGTGACATTCACAAAAGTAGCAAAAATGTCGCAACTCCAGGCCAGGCAAATCTCAGGCATACTTTAAATGATATAGGTGTAAACCACATCGCACTTGTGCCCAGTACATTATTACTATGCATCGTTTCACAAACCAAAAACACAGATTTAAAAATGACAAAAAAAACATTCCCCCAAAAATGAATTCCCCCATTCATTTATCTGTGGGGTTTCACCAGACATCTGCTACCTTTAGCTGAGATTTGCTGGATTGTGCGCGGAACGAGAAATGACGTTCATACAGTCAGGCTACCTGGTGCTAAGTTAAAAAAATATATCAATTCCAGTGCAGCAACTTTCATTGGTGACAAAGTACAACAGTGTAGTGTAATATAATGTATCTTATCAGAGGCAGCACATTGAACTGGTAAAGTCAAGAGAGGGCAGGCATATCTTCAATGAATATCTTGTGCTCCTTGCAGAGCCTCCCAGGCTTTGATTGCAGTTGAAAGTACAGTTTATCACATTTGCTGCTGCTTTATATCGATACCTATTGAAGTGCAAATATATAAAATGGTGTGTAACAAATATTAAAATAATGAAACCTTCCTGCAGTAAAACACCTCTATCAAACCACAGTATTGCACTGTGAAGAAGTTTAGATGTCCGTACGCTTTAGATATGCCATACATGAAAAAGAAAAAGAGAGCATTTCACAGTAACCAGGGCAGGTATGGAAGGTACGCTTAGTGCCAATGCTCTCACCTATGTTGTACGTTGTGCAGTAAGGCACCAGCAAAGAGATCTTAGAAAGGTCTGCTGCCAGAAATCAAGCCCGGTGGACCAAGTGGGGACAGATATTGAGCATTTACAGAACTTGTATATTGTTCTAGAGCTTCCTGAAGGAGTGCTCAGGGGGAGTTCACAATGGATGACTTGATACTTTATTGTGTTGATACCTACTGTATGACATGTTTTTGGACTGACTCCTTCAGATTAAAAAAAACCACAACATATTATGTGGCAATACATAAGAATTAGAGTTGAGCGAACGTGCTCGTAACGAGCACTGTACTGCTCGGATCCCCTGCGCTCGCATGACCGCAGGCATCCGGATCCGTCGGGTGCAGTCGGGTGAAGAGGACGGATCCAGATGGCTGCGCCCATGCGAGCGCAGGGGATCCGAGCAGTACAGTGCTCGTTACGAGCACGTTCGCTCAACTCTAATAAGAATAGATAGGGTAAAATTCACCAGGTGATTAAGGTCACAGTTCATATATGGAGTTTTAGGATGCATATTTTGCATAACTCATTCTAGAGTCCCATTTTGGGTACAAATTGGTAAGGTTGCAAAAAGACACAGTTCCAACCGATAATCCTACTGTGTTGATCCAGAAGATTGTAGTTCCTATATTAAGAGAGAAAAAATCCAAATCTCCAACTCTGGCAATCAGAATAGATCCCTGAGTCATCATCTCATCTCCATAAATCCGGTACCCATAACCTGCACCCTTTTTGAACTTGTTCAGTCAGTCCACCATCACATTATCTTGTGGCAGAGAGTTACGTAGTCTCACTATTCCTATAATAAAGAACCTCCATATGCTGTATGTTGGTGGTGAAACCTTCTTTCCTCTAGATCAGGGATGGCCAACCTGAGGCTCTCCAGCTTCATTTCTATGGGGCCATATGCACACATGCAGATTTTTCGTGGATCCATGTGGCCGTTCCACAAATTATAGGACATCTATTCTTATCCATATTGCAGACAAGATTAGCTCTCTCTGTTTATGAAAGTGAGAAAAATGCGGAATGCATATGGAAGGCATTCGTATTTTATGAATCAGTTGTTTGCAGACTGGAATATGGACGCGGCCATGTGCATGAAACCTTTTATCTAATAATAATAATAATCTTTGTATATTACATATAGCGGCAACATACTCCATAGGGCTTAAAGAGTAACTAAACCGTTGTATCAAATTTTAATAAGATGTCCCTAATGCCCTAATAAAACTTGTTCTAATGTACTTTATTAATTAATTTTTTATTTTTCTTAGTCTTTTCCCTTCCTAAAGCGTACCATTCCCTGTGCACTTAAAACTCATTTCTCTGTACACCGATGTACGGAGTGCGAAGTGTGAAATTTATGAATGGGGCTGCAGCAGAGCAGGGAGCGTCATAGGCCCTATGATAGAAATGCCTATTCTTGTCTATTCTTGTATGACATGCTCTATCTTTTTTGCAGGACCGCGAAACTGAACTACGGATGTGGACAGTGCATGGTGTGTGTGTCCGCATCTTTTTCGGCCCCATTGAAACGAATGGGTCCGCACCCATTCCGCAAAATTGTGGAATGGATTCGGACCCATTCATACGGTTGTCTGAATGAGCCATAAACGACAGACATCAGGGCTGAAGGACTCTGAGGAATAGTTGAAATCTGCATTAGGCTATGTTCACACACTGTTATGTTACTGATTTAGGTCAGGAAATCCTACAGCATATGTGTCCATAGGGTTTAGTTGACTTTTTGGCATATGTATTGGTTGTATACGTTCGTATAACTTTTGTACAGTATTGAAACTTCATATGGAAAAGTAGGATTTTCACCAGAGGATATAAGGTAGGTCAGAGAAGTCAGCAATGTGGAGAATAGTGAATTTAAAGTGCACAGGAAATCAGGGAAATATCTTTAGTAAAAAAAAAAAATCAATAAATATAGTATATTAGAAAAAATATGTTTAGGGCTTTTGGGACATTTAAAAAAAACTTTAGTAAAAAAAGTGTAGTTATTCTTTAACTAAGAACAGTAAATATTATATTGGATTGTTAACAAAATATATGGCTTGAAGCTATTGGGAAACCAACTTGTAATCAGCCACAGCTTTTCCTACCCTGTTTGAAACTGTCTGCAATGACTGATTGGCTGTAATGGCCTCTGAATGTGTAACAGTATGCTATAGGAGCAGTGCTTCACAGCTCCACTGTCATATCTGTCAAAATAATACCACAACAAAAAATGCTGAGGTGACAAAAAATATTTTAGCGAAGCTAAACCTTATTATTTTCTGCTGACGTCTAGACACTGTGGCAACAGGAAGTGACATGTGTCAAGTCAAATAAAGCTAAAAAAAAGATACATGCTATAATCACACAAACAATTAAAGAGATTCCACAACAGAAATGGGTGACAAAACAAAAAGATGGCAGGATAGGAGGTCAAAAAGACCCCAGAAGGATCCACGAGCCAAACCAGGGATGAACTGAACAAAAAATGATGATACTTGAAACTATTACTACTCTTACATGTGGCAAACTCAGCACTGAACGTTACTACAGAAAACTACCTTAAAATAATGTCTTTAAAATTAATAATGTTGTTTGCAATTCATTGTTTTCAACTATACAATTATATGTTTTTATGCTGATTTTGTTTTTAATAATTTGTAAGCAATCTGTCAAACGGCCAGCTAATCCAAATTTTCTCAAAACAGTTAGACAGATATGAGATAGATAGACAGACAGATAGACAGATAGATAGATAATAGATAGAAGGTTTTGTTTTTAATAATGTGTAAGCAATCTGTCAAACGCCAGCTAATTCTAATTTTCTCAACAGATATTAAACAGATATGAGATAGATAGATAGACAGATACATAGATAGATATATGGATATGAAATAGATCGACAGATAGATAGATAGATAGATTAGATAATAGATAGATAATAGATAGATAGACAGATATATACACTCACCGGCCACTTTATTAGGTACACCATGCTAGTAACAGGTTGGACCCCCTTTTGCCTTCAGAACTGCCTCAATTCTTCGTGGCATAGATTCAACAAGGTGCTGGAAGCATTCCTCAGAGATTTTGGTCCATATTGACATGATGGCATCACACAGTTGCCGCAGATTTGTCGACTGCACATCCATGATGCGAATCTCCCGTTCCACCACATCCCAAAGATGCTCTATTGGATTGAGATCTGGTGACTGTGGAGGCCATTTGAGTACAGTGAACTCATTGTCATGTTCAAGAAACCAGTCTGAGATGATTCCAGCTTTATGACATGGCGCATTATCCTGCTGAAAGTAGCCATCAGATGTTGGGTACATTGTGGTCATAAAGGGAGGGACATGGTCAGCAACAATACTCAGGTAGGCTGTGGCGTTGCAACGATGCTCAATTGGTACCAAGGGGCCCAAAGAGTGCCAAGAAAATATTCCCCACACCATGACACCACCACCACCAGCTTGAACCGTTGATACAAGGCAGGATGGATCCATGCTTTCATGTTGTTGACGCCAAATTCTGACCCTACCATCCGAATGTCGCAGCAGAAATCGAGACTCATCAGACCAGGCAACGTTTTTCCAATCTTCTACTGTCCAATTTCGATGAGCTTGTGCAAATTGTAGCCTCAGTTTCCTGTTCTTAGCTGAAGGAGTGGCACCCCGGTGTGGTCTTCTGCTGCTGTAGCCCATCTGCCTCAAAGTTCGACGTACTGTGCGTTCAGAGATGCTCTTCTGCCTACCTTGGTTGTAACGGGTGGCAATTTGAGTCACTGTTGCCTTTCTATCAGCTCGAACCAGTCTGCCCATTCTCCTCTGACCTCTGGCATCAACAAGGCATTTCCGCCCACAGAACTGCCGCTCACTGGATGTTTTTTCTTTTTCGGACCATTCTCTGTAAACCCTAGAGATGGTTGTGCGTGAAAATCCCAGTAGATCAGCAGTTTCTGAAATACTCAGACCAGCCCTTCTGGCACCAACAACCATGCCACGTTCAAAGGCACTCAAATCACCTTTCTTCCCCATACTGATGCTCGGTTTGAACAGCAGGAGATTGTCTTGACCATGTCTACATGCCTAAATGCACTGAGTTGCCGCCATGTGATTGGCTGATTAGAAATTAAGTGTTAACGAGCAGTTGGACAGGTGTACCTAATAAAGTGGCCGGTGAGTGTAGATATGAAATAGATCATTAGATAGATAGATAGATAGATAGATAGATAGATAGATAGATAGATAGATATGAGATAGATAGATAGATAGATAGATAGATAGATAGATAGATAGATAGACAGATAGATAGAATACAGAGATAGATAGATAGATAGATAGATAGATATGAGACAGAGATAGATAGATAATAGATAGATAGATAGATAGATAGATAGATAGATAGATAGATAGATATGGATCCCGCTGCCAAGCCATATTCTGTATGTGCAGCCTTATTTCAAATTCTCTCATACCAGGAAGAAATTCAGGCGGAAATAGCAACATTCTGATAAGCTGATTCAAGATCTAAACACAAAGTCTACAATTCTGGAGCAATGAGGATGTGCCCACCATTAGCTGGCATGTGGGATCAGCAGACAGTACACCTTTAAGCCACAAAGTTTTAATGATCAAAAAACTAATCTCATTTGGCTGGAGAAGTAGCCTGGACCTCACAGAGAGTAAATGTTCTCATGGGATAATGCAGCCTATTACACTGAGCTCCTCTAGATACAATAACACAATCCAACCTGACACTTTTACTCAGGTCACTACTTCACATACATCTTAAGATTCAGGGTATTATGCAACCAACTGACTTCAAACATTTATCCGGCAATGAAATTTCCACTTCATAAAGCCGAATAAAATACAAGATAAGCCTTTTACTTTCCAGATGGAGCTGGAACTGGCCCAGTATGTACAATGACAACAGATTTCAATTGTAGGACTGAAACGCAATACCTTCAGGAATGCCTCTCACTAAAGCTCTGTGAGGTTTGTGAATTCTTACCGTCATCTACAACTGACGTCCAAATTCACTGCTAGTTTTGCCTGTTTATAAAGTCATTACACTGAGGTTGACAGTTTTGAACTAGGTTCTACACACCCACAATCTTACCCAATGTCAAGAGTTCTCTAGGCTTGCCTCTCTTTCATGACACCCTTAGCTCCAACATGAAATGCTAAGTGCTATATAGTCATCCTACAGACACATTGGTCAAAAGTAACCATAAAGTGGCCAACCCCTTTAAGTCTTTGAGATCTTCATTTTTTTACATCCACTTCACTGGTTTGAAAGGGAACAAGCTGAGTACCTAAGGTAACAACTCCAGATCTCTTTTATGAACACCCCGAGTTGTCACTCAAATGTTTTCAGCAGAAGTGCTGGTAACATGTGCCACCAGAATGTCTGGTCAGAGTTGCAGGGGAAAGAGACAGGGACCGGAGCCAAGCCCTCAATTGTAGATTGTTTGGTAAGTTGATTTTTTAAAAAAATTATTTTACTACGTTCCAATAGCAGAATGCCGCCTAATAGGTAGGTAGAAGAAGGGGTGAACAGCATTAAGTTCATAATTGCCTTATAACATAGTACTGTATTTTTTGCTTTATAAGACGCAGCTAATCAGAGACCCCCCATATCAGGACCCTACATCAGACGACCATGTAAGGAACTCAGATCAGACCTCCCTGTCAGAGCCCCATCAGACCTTCATGTCAGATCCCCACCAGACCTCAGGTCAGACCTCCATGTCAGACCTTCAACAAACTTTAGATCAAATAAATAGCTTCACTTACCTCTCCTGCTCTGCACTCCTCTCCGGTGGTCTCTGCAGCATTCGCGCTTCCTTGTCTTGACACTACGTTCTGATGCTATACATGGTCAGGACAGTGCAGCAGGCCTCAAGGAAGAAGACTAGGGGGGTGATTACAGGTAGCGCTCACACTGCTTCACTCCCCGCTCCAGCTGCATACTAGCGAACAATTCCATAATGGAAGCGCTCACTAGTATTCACTTTATAAGATGCACTGCCATTTTCCCCCCACTTTTGGGGAAAAAAGCGAGTCCTATAAAACGAAAAATACAATATATGTCTCTCCATGCTTTAAGAAAAAGCATACAGTAAGTGTAGTCCCTTTCAGGTTTTGCTCCTGTATTCCAACATTTCTAAGTTACAGATCTACAGGTGGCCTTGGATTTCTTGAACATGTGTGATATGGAGTATATTTGCCAGGTCTTTCATTTGTTTAAACACACATTATAGTAATACAGTACATGCACAGACTATTAATAGACCAGGTTGAACTTTCTAAGAACCCCATACACACCAGTGTGCTGCCGGGTTGAAACCTATCCAGAAAAGGTCCCTGTTGGCATCTTCTCTTTTAGCCGTGTTGGAGAAGGGACTAAATTAAGCAGAGGTCGTAAGTCACCCACACGTGGACAGGCTTGCAGAACTGAGATCATGTATTCCTTAAAGGCAGGAACAGACACAGCACCATATGGCTTTCAGTGTAACTGATAGGGACTCCTCAGCTCTTCTCCCTCACATCACATTCATAGACATCACCAGCCACCTAGGTTATGGAATCCTGAGCCAAAGACACAGATGAGGCAACCCATCTGCAGGCCAATTCAGTGAACTATTAAAATCCATAAAGATATCTAAGTAATGTGATGATAGCTGGGAAGATGACCACAAATAAATAATCAGCGTAGTCATATATATAGTAGACCAGAGAGAACTCCTGAAGGCTAGGGCTACCTGCTAATTCAAAATAGTGGACCTTAACCACCCAGGTGCTTTTTCCACACCATTCCTTATGAATATCAATACTCTAAGGGTATGACCACACAGTCAGTTTTCTACATACAGTTTTGGAAGAAAAATCCAGAGTGAATTAAAAAACCGACAAGTTGTATCTGTCCTTTAGACTTTCTCTCCTCTTATGATCTACTCCTAATTTTCGCTGATCTTGGCAAGCAGAACCTTGACCATGTGGTCATACGCTAAGCAGTTTACTGTTCGGCATACTGGAAAAAGTTGATAGAAACGTTTTAAGTTTAGTTGCGCATACACATGATATAAAGTTGGATAAAATAGCAGACTCCTGTCTTCCCAAAATTTTATCCATTTAGGTTGAAAAATACCAAGTGTATGGCTGAATTCAAACTCTGCACAGGCCCCAAGGAGTTATTTTTAATGTATTATGATGCTGGTGGGATCATTTAGATTAGATAACTGCTGGGAGAAAATTGTTCAGAAGTTATCTCATTGATCTTCGTATTAACACGCACATTTACTCAGTCAACCAGTTGGAGGGAGGAGATGCGAGTGGACATTGGACACCACGGATGCCACTCATCTCAGTCTAAAGGCCCTATTACACCTGAAGATAATCGTTCAGATGTACTCACAATCTACTGCCGGCAGTGATTGTACTGATGGGGAGATCGCTGCATGTAATAGCAGTGGTCTCCTACTCTAGCATGCAGACAATTATCGGAAAGGTACGCTTCCTTCCTGACAATCGCCTGCTTCATCTGCAAGTGTAATAGGACCATAAAGATGGACTTAGACTGCCCGATTTTTGGGCAGGTTATCGGGAATGACTGTTTCTTCAAATGCTCATTCTGCAAATTCCCAACAATCTGCCCATCTAAATGTGTTGCTGATCACCGACGAAGGAGCAAAATGCTTGTTCATCGAGTGATCCTATCACATCAATCATCGTTTCTGGGCAGCAGATTGTGCTGTCTAAGCAGAGATCTGCTGCCCAGAAACAATGATTCTGTATAGGGACGAGCGGTCATCTCATACTGTGAAGGAGATCGTTGCATGTAAATGCAGTGGTCTCCTTCACTGAACGAGCAGCTGACTGTCAAGAAGGAATGTCTCCTTTCTGACAATCGGCTGTAACATCGTGCAGTGTAAACCCATCTTGACAGTGGATCAAAAAAACCGAACACAGCCAATCCAAATAAATAGACAATGGGGTTTGCATATCTATAGCAAGAACTGAACCATGTGAACTGTAGTATATCTGATATAGACAACATATAGTATACAACCAAAGAATGAAACCAGTGAAGCAGTCTTCTTCACATGTGCTAATACAGGTTATCTGAGTTAGGAGGGCTGTAGACGTGACTGTTTTTTTTAGATTATTTTCTATTTGGTTGCTATTCTTATACATTAACCTAATTAGAAAGGACAGTCTGTGAGATTTTGGAAATATAATTCTGGTCTCTTAATGAATCTTCAGGACAAATCTACCACAGATGGGTTCAGAAACATACAACTGTCTGCATTAACACCAGATTCACCTTGTAAGACTCACATTATGGAGCGTTAATTATATCAGCCTACAGTCATAAATATGACACACAACAGACCTTTTAGCTTCCATCTGATACCTCACATGAAGGCTCATGGCTTCTAGGCCCATCCTAAAACTACTGTACCTTTACTTAATACATATTTCATATAATAATAATATGACCTGGTCATGGCGATTCAAAGCAATCGAGCAAACCACATTGATACAACACAAGAAATTTGCATCCACCAAGACTGACTTGTGTGGTAGCTACCAAACTTCTTGTAAAAACTGTACTCAAGATCACTGGAAAGCAGAATGACTTCCTGAGAACCTGACACTACCGTTTTCACTACTTAACATATGGAAAGCTATCAGGAGAGCTTTCCTCAATCAGGTGGTTTCTAACCTGTGGTCTACACCTCCCCCTACACCCTCAATGACTACATACATTTGAAGACCACTGATTATAGACCTTAGGGCTCATGCACACAGCCGCAAGTGTTTTGCGGTCTGCAAATCATGGGTCCGCAAAACACGGATCCCGTCCCTGTTTTTCTCACACTCCTCTAGAAATGTCCTATCCTTGTCCACAAAATGGACAAGAATTGGACATGTTCTATCGTTTTTTGCAAGGCAGCGGAATGGACTTTTGCAGCCCCATTGAAATGAAGGGGCCACATCCAATCCGCAAAAAATATGGATCAGATGCAGACAGAAACTACGGCCGCGTACATAAGCCCTTAGTCTTTTTTACTAATATGTTTCAATTACGTTAGACATTCACAGAAGGACTTCAGTGGTTCTGATCTGTCCTTGATGTCCACTGGTGTCACAGTGTAGATGACAGAAGTAGTCAGACTTTTATTGTAGTAGTCATCAGAAGAGAACTATAAGCAGCAATCTGCAAGTCATATACCGCACCGGATTACACAATCTCTGCATATGCAAAGTTTTGTAGTGTTTGTAATGCGTGGTAAGTAATTTTGCGGACATAGTCTCCACATCATGTTGCGGAATGGACATACGGATGTAGAAAGCACAAAGATGATCCATGTGCTTTCCACATCTGTATTTCCGCTCCACGAAAAGAACATGTCTTATACTTGGTGGCAAAATGCGGCCCACAGACCAAATGAAGTCAAGGGGTCTGCAAAAAATGCAGATGCAACACAGACGGTGTACGTATTTGGTGGACCGCAAAATACATACGGTCATGTGCATGAGGCCTTAATAGTAAGTATCACTACTGTACATGAAAATTATCATCATCATCGGGTCAGCTCTGGAGCTCTGAAATTGCTGAATGAACTTCCAGGGCACATCACGGTTGTGAAGTGACTACTCAGGTCCAGTCTGCCCCTTTGAAATGGGATCATCAGATATTCAATTGTATTCCAGGAGAAAACATTTATTGCCTAACCTCTGGTGACATCTGTTAGATTAGTGGGAGTCTGACTCATGGGATTGATAGGATAGGAGACCTCAGATTGCCCCATGATGAGGAGACATTTGTATGGAGCAGCAGTCAAAATACATAGTAAAGCCTTATTCACACGTCAGTGTTTTGGTCAGTGATTTCCATCAGTGATTGTAAATTAAAACCAGAAGAGATAAAGGTATCTGCACTTGTTCTGTGTTTAGAGACGCACTAATCCTGAGGTGTCCTACAGGTTGGTCTGCTAAAAATTCAACAAGCATTCTGATGGAATACCCCTTTAAGTTTTGCAGAAGCCAACAAATACATGTCGGAGTTGTCGGTAAGATCCAAGAAAAGGTGCAGCACACTGAGACTTTTCGCAGTTTATGGAACGTCTTTGACCTTTGAGAAACGTTGTACATACTGAACTGTGGGATCAGGACGGGTTCTGCATGTGATCTCAGAGAAGTTGTGTGTACATATAATGAATCCTTTTATTACCAGGAGAAGTCATCAGGCTTATGGCAACTTGCACATGACCTATGTATGCGTCCTACATGCCTCATGGGTCTCCTACTAACCTACAGGACCCTTGTTTCGGTCCACTGTACCTTTCTCACTAAGCCTCTTTAAATCGTTTAACCCTTTCCTCTGCCAGTGATGTGCTGCAGTATGCTGGTATTATTTTGATATTAAATGAGCCTTACAGGGCATTAGGGCTAGGTAGCAGAGTATTGCACATGATCCCTAAAGCTGCATTACGCTGCACATGATCTTTAAGCGCCCATGCCTAGCATGTCATTTAGAAGCATTTGGCACATGCTTTCTGGTTGCACTTGCTGTGCCAGGAGGAGGGTGAGTGGCTGGTGCGGCATGGTGCCTGCTCAGAGCTGTCAGTCCATCTTTTTACATCACAGTCATCCAAATAAAACACGTAATGAACCACTGTCAGATCCATCAGCCCGTGTAAGCGAGATACAGAGTTGTTAGTGTAACTAGAATTATTCTATATCGCTCAATTGTGCGCATATAGAAATTTAAAGGAGAAGCAGCCAGATACATGAAATCTCTGGATGGGTTAGGACCTTGTGATATGTGTTAAAGAAGTGTTGCTATTGCTACGCTATCACGTGTTGTGACAGTGTATACTATATAACAAATGTAGACACTGGTAGCGCAAGAAAACCATATTACAGTAATACAACACATCGCGTAAAAGTGAGAGGTGTCAAAATAATGCTGGCTACATCTGTAGATATGATGTATCACATTTTCACACTTGTAAAGAGTTGTCGCAACTGTTCTATGCACATAGACAGTTGTCGTCAACCTGCGGCTGTTGCAAAACTCCTACTTCCAGCATGCTGAGAATAGTAGTTCCTCAACAGCTGGAGAACCAGAGGATGGAGAGCACTTTCCTACAGGATTACAGGTGTAGTAAGGAGGACCACTCTTACCTTGAAGTTGGTATGATGTCACCACAGTCCTACAACCTGCTGCTCTTGTCACATTCACGTGTAGCTCCAAGTCGAGGGATGCGAGTACTAGGGGAACAGTAGTGAAGCTGTTTGAACAGGTTTAGACCATGGAAGTAGCTCCAACAGAAGAGCAAGCAGGACCAGCTGCTACTGACTTGGTAAAGGGGAGACCCCCTCCTCCTGGCTAGGTCCTAACTACTGTCCTGCCGAGTCGGACACTTGGAATACTATGAGAAGGAATGATATAGCAGAGCTCAGGAGGGTACGGTGAAGGTGAGGTGAAGCATTAGGGTGTAGAGGGAATGAAGCACAACCCTGGGAACACTACAGCTTTGCTATTGAGACTCCTGTGGTTTCACATTTAATAGTGACATGAGCCTGCCTCCCCCCTCACTATTCCCTCCCTCCTTGAGTTACATTGCAGGGAAGGAGTGGCTTGGGCAGGGCAGGGAGGTAATAATATGGGCACAGCTCCTGGTCCGTGCACCAGCTTCTCTCTAGCACACAGATTAAACCTTTACTATATAGCCTGATTTAGTTACACAGCCTGTAGCAGCTGACAGGATCCCAGGCCTCCATGCTTCCTCCTCAGCCTTCTTGGGACAGATCTCCTCTCAAGTTGCCTCAGTGCTGTGGCTGGAGTGAACTGATTAAATGCTTCAAGTGTGTATGCCTCCCTTTCCTCCTCCCCTGGCAATCTAGTATTTATTAACCATGAATTATTTAGTGTGGGCGCCGGGAGGGATGGAGGAGGTGGTGCTGGTGAGAGGAAGCAAATTTCCCTGCTACCTGTGACTAATGCACATGGGTCACCTGGGTGAGGTCACTGAGCAAGGATGCACAGTGTACAGTCACTTACTGGTTCACAGGCTGATGTTCCAGCAGGTGGTACTTTTCAGCTGACACTGCCCTGTAGGGTTGCAGAGGTGGTGCCAACTGCTGATGTTGCTAGGATACAGAATGCCCTTATGAAGTCACACAACAGGTAGGGTAAGAAGAGTTCTGTTCACCCATACAGTAGTTCATTTGATGCCCACTTTTTAGTTCAGAGCTTGGGTGCAATCATAGTTAAGACTTACCTGCCAACTTTTGGAAAGCATAAAGAGGGACAATATGTGCGGCGCCTCTAACTCTGCCCAAAACAAAACTATATACACCCAATCCCATCTAGCTTCCTTACTGCCCCCATATAGTAATTATACCCCTCTTTATGTCACCACACAGTAGTTATGTTCACATTGTGCCCCGTCACAGTAGTTATGTTTACATTGTGCCCGTCACAGTAGTAGTGCCCACACTGTGTCCCCTTAACAATAGTTATGCCCACATGTGCCCCCTTCACAATAGTTATGCCCAAATATGTGCCTCTTCACTGTAGTTATGCCCACATGTGCCCCTTGAAAGTAGTTATGACCACATGTGCCCCTTCACAGTAGCAATGCCTACATTGTGCCCTCTCACAGTAGTTATGCCCACATGTGCCCCCTTCACAATAGTTATGCCCACATGAGCCCCCTTCACAATAGTTATGCCCAGATGTGCCCCTTCACAGAAGTTATGCCCAAATATGCCCCCTTCACAGTAGCAATGCCCACATTGTGCCCCTTCACAGTAGTTATGCCCACATGTGCCCCTTCACAATAGTTATGCCCACATGAGCCCCCTTCACAATAGTTATGCCCAGATGTGCCCCTTCACAATAGTTATGCCCAGATGTGTCACATTCAGAGTAGTCATGCTCAGATGTGCCCCCTTCACAGTAGTTATGCCTAGATGTGCTACCTTTACAGAAGTTACGCCTACATCTTTCCCTTAACAAGTTATGCCCACATGTGCCCCCTTCACAGTAGATGTGCCCACATGTTCCCCTTCATAAGTACTGCTCACATGTGCCCCTTCACTGTAGTTATAACCACATGTGCCCCTTCATAGTAGCAATGCCCACATTGTTCCCCTCACAGTAGTTATGCCCACATGTGCCCCCTTCACAATAGTTATGCTCAGATTTGACCCTTCACAGAAGTTATGCCCAGATGTGCCCCTTCACAATAGTTATGCCTAGACGTGCCACATTCAGAGTAGTTATGATCAGATGTGCCCCCTTCACAGTAGTTATGCCCAGATGTGCCACCTTCACAGAAGTTATGCCTACATGTTCCCCTTAACAAGTTATGCCCACATGTGCCCCCTTCACAGTAGATGTATCCACATGTTCTCCTTCAGAAGTAATGTCCACATTTGCCCCTTCACAGTAGTTATGCCCAGATGTGCCAACTTTCCAGTAGTTATGCCCACATGTGCACCATTCACAGTGCTTATGCCCAGGTGTTCCACCTTCACAGTAATTATGCCCACATTGTGCCCCTCACAGTAGTAATGCCCACATTGTGCCCCTAACAGTAGTAATGCCCACATAGGCCCCCTTCACAGAAGCAATTACCACATTGTGCCCCTTCACAGTAGTTATGCCCACATGTGCCCCCTCACAGAAGTTATGCCCGCATGTGTCCCCTTCACAATAGTTATGCCCAAATGTGCCCCCTTCAGAGTATTTATACTCAGATGTGCCCCCTTCACTGTCGTTATGCCCAGATGTGCCCCTTTCACAATAGTTATGCCCAGATGTGCCACCTTTAGAGTAGTTATGCTCAGATGTGCCCCCTTCACTGTAGTTATGCCTAGATGTGCCCCCTTCACAGAAGTTATTCCTACATGTTCCCCTTAACAAGTTATGCCCACATGTGCCCACTTCACAGTAGTTATGCCCAAATTTGCCCCCTTCACAGTAGTCATGCCCAGAATAGTTATGTCCACATGTGCCCCCTTTACAATAGTTATACCCAGATACGCCCCCTTCACAGTAGTTATGCCCAAATGTGCCCCTCATAGAAGTTATGCCTACATGTTCCCCTTAAGCTATGCCCACATGTGCCCCCTTCACATTAGTTATGTGCAGATATGCCACCTTTAGAGTAGTTATGCTCAGATGTGCCCCCTTCACAGTAGTTATGCCCAGATATGTGCCTCCTTCACAGTAGTTATGCCCACGTGTGCCCCTTCACAAGTTGAGTCCACATGTACCCCCTTCACAGTAGTTATATCCAGATGTTCCCCCTTCACAGTGCTTATACTCACATCTTCCCCCTTCACAGAAGGTATGCCCACATGTGCCCACTTCACAGTAGTTATGCCCAAAAGGTCCCCTTCACAACTTATGCCTACATATGCCCCCTTCACAGTAGTTATGCCCAGATGTGGTCCCTTCACAATAGCTATGCCCAGATGAGCCCCTTTCACAGTAGTTATGCACAAATGTGTCCCTTCACAAGTTATGTCCATATGTGCCCCCTTTACAGTAGTTATGTTTGGATGTTCCCCTTTACAGTGCTTATGCCCACATGTGCCTCCTTCACAGAAGTTATGCCCACATGTGTCCCCTTCACAGCACTTATGCCCACATGTGTCCCCTTTACAGTACTTGTGCCCACTAGTGTTGAGCGAACATGTTCGGCCAAATATAGTATTCGGCCGAACATGGCAGCGCTCGGGTCCAAGAGGTGTTCGACCGAACACCGCGTGTGCTCGAGCGCTATGCTCGAGTCCCCTCCCCGCACGGTAATTAGCCAATTAGCGTACGGGAAGGTACTGGCATTCACTGTAATGCCAGTAGCCATGTTTGCTACTGGCATTACACTGATTGGATGGCCGGGAATGCGCCATCGGGTGCTATAAAGCACCCGGTGACATGTGACCGGATCATACTGAGTCAAGGAGAGCTGCTGCAAGGAGGGACAGATAGTGTAAGGAGAGAAGAACGCTAGGCAGGGATAGTATTTCTTCTGAAAACACCCCAAAGTCCTTTTAAGGGCTATTATATCTTGCTTCAATATATATATATTTTTAAGGGGTTAAAAATTGCGCAAGGTGGCCTGACATTAATGCCACCAGCGCAGCTGGTGCATGGTGTATTACTCTCTGTATACTATATACCTGACATCCTTTGCTATTTTTTCTGCTGTTAATTATGTCCGAAGTACCTCTTTTGCGTCTGCTGTATAACATTTGCGCAAGGAGGGACATATAGTGTAGGGATAGGATTTGGCTAGGCAGGGCTAGTAGTTCTGTTCAAAAGATACAAAAGTCCATTGTTATATCTGGCTGCATTTTTTTATTTTTATTTTGGGGCAAAAAGAACGCAAGTGTGCCTGACGCTAATACCACGTGCACAGAGTGTGCATTAGGACCATTCTGTAGTCTATATACCTGACATCCGTTGCTATTTTTTCTGCCGTTAATTAAGGCCACAGTTCCTCATTTGCGTCTGCTGTATAACATTTGCGCAAGGAGGGACATATAGTGTAGGGAGAAGATTTGGCTAGGTAGGGCTAGTAGTTCTGTTCCAAAGACACAAAAGTCCATTGTTATATCTGGCTGCATTTTTTTTATTTTATTTTGGGGCAAAAAGAACGCAAGTGTGCCTGACGCTAATACCACGTGCACAGAGTGTGCATTAGAACCGTTCTGTAGTCTATATACCTGACATCCGTTGCTATATTTGCTGCCGTTAATTAAGGCCACAGTTCCTCATTTGCGTCTGCTGTATAACATTTGCGCATGGAGGAACATATAGTGAACGGATAGGATTTGGCTAGGTAGGGCTAGTAGTTCTGTTCAAAAGACACAAAAGTCCATTGTTATATCTGGCTGCATTTTTTTTTATTTTGGGGCAAAAAGAACGCAAGTGTGCCTGACGCTAATACCACGTGCACAGCGTGTGCATTAGAACCATTCTGTAGTCTATATACCTGACATCCGTTGCTATTTTTTCTGCCGTTAATTAAGGCCACAGTTCCTCATTTGCGTCTGCTGTATGACATTTGCGCAAGGAGGGACATATAGTGTAGGGATAGGATTTGGCTAGGTAGCGCTGGTTGTTCTGTTCAAAAGACACAAAAGTCCATTGTTATATCTGGCTGCATTTTTTTTATTTTATTTTGGGGCAAAAAGAACGCAAGTGTGCCTGACGCTAATACCACGTGCACAGAGTGTGCATTAGAACCGTTCTGTAGTCTATATACCTGACATCCGTTGCTATATTTGCTGCCGTTAATTAAGGCCGCAGTTCCTCATTTGCGTCTGCTGTATAACATTTGCGCATGGAGGAACATATAGTGAACGGATAGGATTTGGCTAGGTAGGGCTAGTAGTTCTGTTCAAAAGACACAAAAGTCCATTGTTATATCTGGCTGCATTTTTTTTTTATTTTGGGGCAAAAAGAACGCAAGTGTGCCTGACGCTAATACCACGTGCACAGCGTGTGCATTAGAACCGTTCTGTAGTCTATATACCTGACATCCGTTGCTATTTTTTCTGCTGTTAATTAAGGCCACAGTTCCTCATTTGCGTCTGCTGTATGACATTTGCGCAAGGAGGGACATATAGTGTAGGGATAGGATTTGGCTAGGTAGCGCTAGTTGTTCTGTTCAAAAGACACAAAAGTCCATTGTTATATCTGGCTGCATTTTTTTTATTTTATTTTGGGGCAAAAAGAACGCAAGTGTGCCTGACGCTAATACCACGTGCACAGAGTGTGCATTAGAACCGTTCTGTAGTCTATATACCTGACATCCGTTGCTATATTTGCTGCCATTAATTAAGGCCGCAGTTCCTCATTTGCGTCTGCTGTATAACATTTGCGCATGGAGGAACATATAGTGAACGGATAGGATTTGGCTAGGTAGGGCTAGTAGTTCTGTTCAAAAGACACAAAAGTCCATTGTTATATCTGGCTGCATTTTTTTTTATTTTGGGGCAAAAAGAACGCAAGTGTGCCTGACGCTAATACCACGTGCACAGCGTGTGCATTAGAACCGTTCTGTAGTCTATATACCTGACATCCGTTGCTATTTTTTCTGCCGTTAATTAAGGCCACAGTTCCTCATTTGCGTCTGCTGTATGACATTTGCGCAAGGAGGGACATATAGTGTAGGGATAGGATTTGGCTAGGTAGCGCTAGTTGTTCTGTTCAAAAGACACAAAAGTCCATTGTTATATCTGGCTGCATTTTTTTTTTTTAATTTAGGGCAAAAAGAACGCAAGTGTGCCTGACGCTAATACCACGTGCACAGCGTGTGCATTAGAACCGTTCTGTAGTCTATATACCTGACATCTGTTGCTATTTTTTCTGCCGTTAATTAAGGCCGCAGTACCTCAGCTGCGCCTGCTTTATAACGTTTGCGCATTCTAAATATTTGACATTTGGTGACATTTTTCTGATCATACACTTAATAAAAATCTTCACTACTGTACTTATGACAAAGTTGCATATATACTATTTAATATGCGCAAGGCGTAAGGGACGGGGAAGTGGGCGTGCTGCTGATGGTGAACGCAGAGGCCATGGCTCTGAGTGCGGTGAAACTGTGTCTGCTGGCAGAGCCCAAGAAACAAAGTCATCCAAAACTCCTAGCTTCATGTCACAGTTTACAGGGCAGGTAGTCAGATGGATTTTAGCTGATAATGCTTCCAGTCGGTTAAGCACCACCCTCTCTTCCACAAAGTCCAGTCTCAGTAGCCAAGAGTCTGGTCAACCAAATCCTCACCCTGATCCTCCTTCCTCCCACCATGCAGAGTCTGGGCAAACAAGTGATCCCACACTTGGATATTCCGAGGAGCTTTTTTCATCGCCGTTCCTTGATTTGGGCCTCTCGCCAAGGCCACTTGAAGTGGGACATGAGGAGATATTGTGCCCTGATTCCCAAACTCATGAGCATCCACAGTATGAAGAAGATGACGGTGGGGAACGGCAAGTAGCGTCTCACGAGGTGCATGATGATGATGAGACACAGTTGCCAAGAAGTCAAGGGCAACTAGTGCCTCAAGAGGTTGATGATGAGGATGAGACGCAGTTAAGTCAGGTTCTTGTTAGGTCACCATGTCAGGAGGAGGACCAGAGTGAGGAAGTACTTATGCCAACATGTGCCCACTTCACAGTACTTATTCCCACATGTGCCCTCTCACAAGTTATGCCCATATGTGTTCTTTTACAATAACTATACCCAGATGTTCCCCTTTACAATAGTTATGCCCACATGTGCCCCCCTCGCAATAGTTACACCCAGATGTCCCCCCTTCACACTAGTTATGACCTGATGTGACCCTTCACACTAGATATGTCCAGACATGCCCCCTTCATAGTAGTTATGCCCACATGTGCCTCCTTCACAATAGTTATGCCCAGATACAGTATGTTCCCCTTTCACAGTAGTTATGCCCATATGTGCCCCTTTCACGATTGTTATGCCCAGATGTGCCGCCTTTACAGTAGTTATGCCCACATGTGCCCCTTCACAGAAGTTATGCCCACATATGCCCCCTTCACAATAGTTATGTTTAGATGTTCCCCCTTCACAGTGCTTATGCCCACATGTGCCTCCTTCACAGAAGTTATGCCCACATGAGCTCCTTTACAATAGCTATGCCCAGATATGCCCCTTCACAATAGTTATGTCCAGATGTGCCCCCTTCGCACTAGTTATGACCAGATTTGACCTTTCATACTAGTTATGCCCAGATGTGCCCCCTTCACAGTAGTTATGTCCAGAAATTCCCCCTTCATAGTAGTTAGCCCAGATGTGCCTCCTTCACAATAGTTGTGCCCAGATATGTTCCCCCTTCACAGTAGTTATGGCCATATGTGCCCTCTTCACAATAGTTATGCCCAGAAGTGCCCTCTTTACAGTAGTTATGCCCACATGAGCATCAGATCGTTATGTACCCAGCTGGTGGCCATAAAAAGGACTTGGGCAGCCCCCTTGCCCTTTGACCCACTGGGAAATTTCCCTATAGGGCCTATGACTGGTCCACCCCCATGGAGCATACGTCATCATATACTATACGCTAATACTGTTGTTGCCCTATATGAACTACTAGTTCTACTAGTAGAACTACTACTGCAGTATACAGTATTTTTCCATGTTTCTTATTGATTTGCTTGATATAATCATACCACTAACTATGGACCTTGTAGTACGCAAGATCGTTTATTATGCTCTAGTATCTTATATCTTTAAGAATATAACATAATATACTAATAATATAATATTAGTATAATATTAATAATATAATAGTCTACTTAATAATGTACCTGTGCTTTTACTCCTCAGCAATGACACACTTGTTTGATTAGCACCTTCAGTTTATATTTATGTTTATATTCATGCTCATCTCTTGGCTACAAAGCTCTGTATACACTCACCATTATATGCCATTATATTTTATTTGTATGTTGTATTGATTTACTGTATATGCTCATGTAGCCGGATGAGGATCCTATGTGATAGTATTTATTTATGCAGTTTTAGTAGTTACTACATGCCTTATGTTTACAACCTGACATCATATATGTGACCAATGCTGTGGTCTAGTCACATGATATTATGGAACTAATCAGTAGACTCCCCTTAGGAGAGTGGCTTTATAGTAGGACGCTATATTGGATTTTCCTATATACACAGTTGAGTCACATTATTATGACCACAGCTAATATCCAAAGTGACCACCGTGTGCAGCAGGTGGTCTGGGAGTGACTCAATAAGGTCCTGGTAGGTTGTCACAGGTATCTGGAGTCATACTGCCTGCACGTGCCACAAAAACATTCCTCAGACCATAACACTGCCACCAACTGCTTGTATTCTTCCAGCAATGGCTGCAGGGTATTTGTGCTCTGATGTTTCTCTCCTGGCACGCCAATGTTCATCCATTCGATGAAGCAGAAAATGTGACTCATCAGAGAAGGCAACCCTTTGTCAATCAGCGGAGATCTAATTCCAAAACTGCTGTGAAAATTGTAACGTATTGTGCCGATGCAACTTTGTTAGCAGAGGTGCGGTGACTATCCGTCTGCTTTGGAGTACCATACACAGTAGAGTTCGACAAACATCTGGTGGTAGGGTGACCAGATGTCCAGCTTTAGCTTAAACATAGAACTGGATAAAGAAGGTAAGGCAGCGCTAGATTTTTTTTTTCTTTTTATTAAAGAGTTCTTTCTCTTAACTAAATAAGTTCATAAATTTGGCATAAATCTCTGGTATTTACCCTTTAACCCCCATACAGGGATATGGACTTCGCTGCAGGGAACCAACCAGGCCAGTACCTCCTAAAGAAGTCCTGGTGTAGTTGTCAGCTGACTCACGGAGGTGGAAGCACCAAGGGATCAGGAAAAAGGTGTAATCTGGATACAGTTCAAGGGCAGGGCAGGCTCAGCACTTGCAGAATACCGGCCAAGCTCAGGGCAAGAGATATGAGAGCAGAATTGGTAGTCAGCCTGGGTAAGATACATGGGTAGTCAGGCACGAGAGCACCCTTCCACTAGTGAGAGCACCTAAAAAAAGGGGTTGTCTCACATAAGCAAGTGACATTTATCATGTAGGGAAAGTTAATACAAGCCACTTCCTAATGTATTGTGAGTGTCCAAATTGCCTCCTGTGCTGGCTGGATTCATTCTTCCATCATATTATACACTGCTCCTTTCCATGGTTAAAGACCACCCTGCAATCCATCAGTGGTTGTCGTACTTGCACACTATAGGAAAAAGTGCCGACCTCTCTGGCAGCTGGGACTGTGGGAGATGATATAAGCTGGTGCTTTTTTTCTATAGTGTGTAAAAACGGCCACTGCTGATGGATTGCAGGGTGGTCGTAACAATGGAAATGAGCAGTGTATAATGTAATGGAAAAATGAATCCAGCCAGCAAGGGAAGCAATATGGATAGTAACAATACATTAGTAAGTGGCTTGTATTAACTTTGTCTACATAATAAATACTATTTGTTGAAGTGACACAACCCCTTTAAGTACCAAAGGGGAGCCAGCAATTGGCTGGGGATACATTTTTAAGTCTACGCACTGGCCCTAGGAGATAAGCCAGGAGGCCTAGCAGCACACGCAGGCCTCAGCCTGTAGAAGTCACAGTCTGTGCTGGCGCCTGGAAGCGATGCCAGCTAGAAGTAGCTGGAGCACAGAAGCAGACAGGGACCAGCTGGTAAATGATGTGTTGTCCCAGCCCACAGGTAAGAGGGGGTGCACAACAGGCATGGACCGCCAGTATAAGGGCTCATTCAGACTACTGTAGTGTTTTGCAGATCCGCAAATTGTGACGTCCCGCTTTTACTGCCCTCTGTATTAAAACGACCCCCCTATAATTCATGGACCTATATTAGTGCCCACAGTAGTACCAACATATAAAAAAATACTTACCTGACTCCCGTTATGCGATGTAGGTCACAAGCCTATCAGGATGCAGTCGTGACCACACCGTTAAGCCGCCTATGATTTTCTACGGCCTCATACAGTAGGCTGCAGGCGTAGTGGCCTGTAGCTTATGAGGATGAACTGTGGGGATGGGAGCCATAGGCTCCATTGTATCGCTGCAAACTGACCGGGTCACGGGCCGCAGATAAGTACCTCAGGGGCGCGTGTGGACTACGGGATGTGTGTTTGAGACTTATGTTCTAGATTTTTATTAATCTCAGACAACCCTTTTAACTTAAGCCTGCATTAGACTGGCCAATTGTCTGCCAGTTCATCGTTAAAAATCATTAAAAGGAATGCTCGTTAGCAATGATCGGACAATCTAATACTTCCACCGTTCATCAGGCAATCCCGATTTTCAAGCTTGCTTAAAAATCATTGTTTAGCAGCGGCAGATAATGCTGTGTAATCATGATCTGCTGCCGAAAAACCAACTGGACAGCATGTGGACGAGTGATGGCATAATGATCGCTCCTCCCCATACTGTGGAGGAGATCTCTGCATGTACAAGCAGCAGTCTTTTCTGCTGGCAAGTCAGCAATTGACCGGAAGGAATGCTTCCTTCCCGACAATTGCCAGCCTGATCTAGCTATCTGAGGCCAAATTCACACCTCTTTTATTTGGTCAGTTATTTCGATCAGTTATTGTGAGCCAATAACTGATGGAAATAACTGACCAAATAACTGATGTGTGAATTCAGCCCAATACAGCCTTTACTCGTTTGTTGGACTTGGCAGATAGCCTTATTTGACTTTCTCAATCAGATCATTCACTGCGACCAGAGAGGGAAGAGGATGCGGGAATCAGAATCTCACACATAAGGCCTCATACACACGAACGTATTTTGTTTCCGCGTCTGTTCCGTTTTTTTTGCGGATAGGATGCAGACCCATTCATTTCAATAGGTCAGCAAAATATGCGGACAGCACACCGTGTGCTATCCGCATCAGTATGTCCATTCCGTAGCCCCGCAAAAAAAAAAATAGAACATGTCCTATTCTTGTTCGTTTTGCGGACAAGGATAGGCATTACAGGCCTATTATAGGTTACAATGGATCCACAAAAAAAAAAAACGGAAACACGGATGCCATACGGAACGTCATCCGCTTTTTTTGCGGATACGCAATTTGCGGACCACAAAACACATACGGTCGTGTGCATGTAACACTGATAAGTGCAATGCTCTTCTGAGGGCATCTTTATCTAGGCCAGTGGTGGCAAACCTTATGGCATGGGTGCCAGAGGCGGCACTCAGAGCCTTCTCTGTGGGCACTCGTGTCCTGGAAAAGGTCTATGGTGTATCAATATACCTGTGTCTTTATCATCATTTTTCTGCCTCTCCCGCTCAGAATCCTGCTCCTCCTTTGTTATGTCATCTGTCATTGATAATGGAATCCGTGGCCAGGATACAACTCTAGACATAATCTGCTGGTACCAAAGCTTACTTCTTACATGGCCATTTAGTAAAGTCTGCTGCCTTTAGGGAGCTGAAGGCATTCACTCAGCCCCACTGGAAAATACATAGCCACTATTATTACTTCCAAAAAGCCAACCCTCCCTTATACTCTCACATGGCAGAGAATGTGGACCCTCCATGCGATTGTCACAAGGTGCATGCCATGGTGTGAAGGTATGGAAATATACTTTGTCCTTGACTAAGGGCTAAGTAAAGAGTTCATAGCAAATAAATCCATCAAAGACAACTTGTCTTATTTATTTTATTTTTTATTTTCATTATGGGTTAGGGGTGGGGTTAGGGATAGGGAAAGGATATATTTTTTATTATTTTTATTTTTCATTTTTTTTATATTTATTTTTATTTTTTTTATGTATTTTATTTCCTTAGAACATCTTCATCTTTATGTTTTTTATTGAAGCTGGAACCATGGGGAACAGATTGAATTAAGGCCCCTTTTCCAGATCTGGCTCAGATGTTCTTTGCATCACTGGCCTCCAGGTCTTCTATAAGAATTATCCAGTCGTCCTTGATGTTACCAGGGAATCTGATGGTAAGACACTGTACGGAGAAGACATAAAACAGGACACATTATCTGTACAATCCGCTCATGTCTACTCCATTACAAGGTGTTCAATAGTGGTGCCTATTGTTGCCCATTGTTAAAGCCACTTGTGTGCCCCACATAAGGACAAGAAGAGGTACATTCTACACAGTTACCTCCTTAAGACAACCCCTTATAGTCTATGAATAAATATGGATGTCAGAGGAGGGGACTCTGCTATATACTGTGGTAATGATAATAAGTGGTAAAGTAGAGATAAGTATCAGCTGCTACGGACCATCCATGAATGATTTGAGAGGTTGTGTGATACTACACAAAGTGTACAGCGGTTGTCTTCCCGAGGACTTCATGTCGTGTGACTGCTGCCACTGAGATGACATCACCAGGGACAGCAGGTAAATATAGTTATGACAGTGTAAAATGGGGCAGGGGAATGTGAGAAGCGGTATACCTACCTGGAAATCGCAGATCCGAATGCAATGAGCCAGTCTGAAATGATGATGTCACCCTCAGGTGTGGGGGGAGAACCACACTGATCATAGGAGGGAATGGAGATTAGGCCTGGAAACTAGGGAAGGAAGATGGACACCTCCTAAAGGAAACCCTGACTCAGGCCTGATCACAAACAACAGGGAAATATAACATAACACACAAAAGGGAATGAGGACACTTATCTTCAATGAAGAAATGGAGGCTCCAGGATCTGAGCTGAGAACCACACACCAGCTCACCACAATAACCACTGAAGCTATAAACCGCAAGGAACTGTGGGAGAAGCAGCAATAAATAGGGGAGGGACAATTACCACACCAGCAACACCTGAGGGAAAAGGGTATGGTAAATACCATCAACAAAAAAGGAAAACATGTCAGATTATACCACAAGTGGCCAATCTGATTGACCTCCTGCTACCTGTCGCAGGAACGTCCGTGACAGTACCCCCCCTTCTACCAGTACCCCCCCCTTCTACTGGTGACCTCCGGGCACCCAGGACCAATTTTATCCAGATGAGACCTGTGAAAAGCTTTCACCAAACGACTAGCATTCACATCAGATGCCGGTACCCACATCCTCTCCTCTGGTCCATAACCATTCCAGTGAACAAGATATTGAAGAGTCCTACGGAGAACTCGAGAGTCAATAATTTTGGTATTGCATTCCAAACTGCCGTCCACCATGACAGGCACGGGTGGCAAGGGAGATGGCTCCAAAGGTTCAACATATCTCTTCAACAAAGATCTGTGAAAGACTTTATGAATTTTCAGAGCCTGGGGAAGTTCAAGACGAAAAGCTACAGGGTTAATAATGGCAGAGATCTTATATGGACCAATAAACCTAGGACCCAACCTCCAAGATGGTACCTTCAGCTTAATGTTTCTTGTGGATAATCACACAAAATCACCCACACATAATTCCGGACCATTCATACATCTCCTGTCAGCCACACGTTTGTACTTGTTGCCCATATTCACCAAATTATTTTGAATTTTCCGCCATATAGATGATAATGATGACGAAAAACGTTCCTCCTCAGGGATTTCAGAAGTATCAGAACCAGAAAATGTGCCAAATTGCAGGTGAAACCCACACGCCCCAAAAAACGGCGACTTGCCAGTGGACTCCTGCCTACAATTGTTTATGGCAAACTCTGCCAGAGACAAAAACGAGGACCACTCCTCCTGGTTCTCGGAAACAAAACATTTCAAGTAAATCTCCAGACTCTGATTAGTACACTCCATCTATCCGTTCGACTGAGGATGAAAAGCCGAAAAGAAGGACAGTTGTACCCCCAGACAAGTACAGAACCTTGTAGAATCTGGAAACAAACTCTGGAAACGAGTCCCACGATCCGAGACCACGTCAGAGGGAATGCCATGGAGTTTCACAATATTGTCAACAAACACTTGTGCAAGTGTCTTAGCATTAGGTAGGCCAGGTAATGCAATAAAGTGTGCCATTTTACTAAAACGATCAACTACCACCAGAATAACTGTCTTTCCAGACGAATTAGGCAGGTCAGTGATAAAGTCAGTAGACAAGTGAGTCCATGGTCTGGACAGGATGGGCAATGGATGTAGAGATCCAGAAGGTCGAGTATGTGTCACCTTAGTGCGTGCACAGACACTACAGGCCGACACATAGTCCTCAACACACTTACGCAGCCCTGGCCACCAGAATCTACGAGAGATGAGGTCGACAGTGGATTTACTCCCAGGGTGTCCCACAAGCACTGTACAGTGATGTTCCTCAAACACCTTATGACGCAATTCAGATGGAACAAACAATATCCCAGAGGAGCAAGACTCTGGTCCGTCTCCCTGGGCCTCTAACACCTTAGCCTCAAAATCAGGGTAAAGAGCGAATATCACCACCCATTCAGACAGTATAGGACTCGGATCTTCAAAATCACTACCTCCGGGAAAACTACATGATGAGGCATCTGCCTTGACATTCTTAACCCCAGTACGATACATGAAAATGAAATTGAATCTGGTGAAGAACAAAGACCATCTGGCCTGCCTCGGGTTAAGTCGTTTAGCCGACTCCAGGTAAGACAGATTTTTGTGATCAGTGAAGACCGTGATTGGGTGGATCGCCCCTTCCAACCAATGACGCTATTCCTCAAAAGCCAACTTAATGGCCAGTAGCTCTCTGTTACCCACATCATAATTTCTCCGCAGCAGAGAGTTTTTTCGAGAAAAAGGCACATGGGCGCCATTTACCTGGTGATGGACCCTGTGATAAAACTGCTCCTACCCCCACCTCGGATGCATCAACCTTCACAATGAAAGGTTGTGACACATCTGGCTGCACCAATATAGGGGCAGAAGAAAAGCACTCCTTCACAGCAGAAAAGACTCACAACGCTGCATTAGACCACACTGAGACATCCATCCCTTTCTTAGTCATGTCAGTCAAGGGTTTAACTATTGTCGAATAGTTCTGCATAAATTTTCGATAATAGTTGGTGAACCCCAAAAAAACGCATAAGAGCCTTCAAGTTTTCAGGTCGATCCCATTCCAATACAGCACAGACTTTCTCTGGATCCATTCGAAAACCTGAAGATGACAGCAGGTACAGTAAGAATTGCACCTCGTGTACAGCAAAAACACATTTCTCTAATTTTGCGTACAATTTGTTGTCTCAAGATCTGCAACACCTGTCTAACATGATCCTGATGTGTCACCATATCTGGAGAATAAATTATTATGTCATCCAAATACACGACTACAAATCTCCCCAAAAGGTGATGAAAAATGTCATTAACAAAATACTGGAAGACAGCAGGAGCATTGGTCAACCCAAAAGGCATGACCAGGTTCTCAAAGTGGCCCTCAGGAGTATTAAAAGCCATCTTCCATTCATCCCCTTCCTTGATCCTGACCAGATTATATGCCCCCCTTAAGTCCAACTTGGAGAACACCTTGGCATCAACAATCTGGTTAAACAAATCAGGAATCAAAGGAAGGAGGTAAGGATCACGGACAGCAATCCGATTGAGTTCATGGAAATCCAGACATGGCCTAAGAGTTCCGTCATTTTTCTTTACAAAGAAAAACCCTGCTTCCACTGGAGATTTGAAAGGTCTTATGTGACCTTTAACCAAACTCTCAGCAATATATTCTTTCATGGCCGTTCTCTCAGGTCCATAGAAGTTATACAGCCTAGATTTGGGCAATTTCACTCCAGGGATAAGATTGATAGGACAATCGTATTCCCGATGTGGGGGTAAATCCTGACATCCACCTTCAGAAAATACATCAGCGAAATCAGATATAAAAGAGGGAAGTGTCTTAGTGGTTAAAGCAGAAAAAGATGTACTGTATTAGGACAATTGTCAAAACAATAATCACCCCAATCCAGAATCTGTCTAGTTTGCCAATCGATGGTTGGATTGTGTTTGCTTAACCATGGTAAACCCAGCACCACAGGAGCAGGAAGACCTTCCAACACAAAACAGGAAATTAGTTCCTGATGAAATTCACCCACTCTTAATCTGATATCATGCACCATCTGAGACAAACACTTCTGAGATAGAGGTGCAGAATCAATAACAGACACAGAAATCTTCTTCTCTAATGCACTCAGAGACAATCAATGCATACGGATGAAGGAGTAGTTCCCCTAACTGCATGGGTTCGTCCCCAGACATCAACCCAGGAGTATCTTCACCCAAAGTGTCATAGGAAGACAATACACTATGTGATAGTACATCCTGAAAGCGGGGGCCCCTAGTTCTCTCTCTCAGGTGTCTATCCATGTGTACAGCAAGAGACATAGCGGCTTCCAAAGACACCAGAGTTTCATGAAAGGCCAAAGCGTCCTTGAGCCTTTCTGATAATCCTTGACAAAACTGACTACGGAGAGCCGGATCGTTCTATTCGGTATCCGAAGCCCAACTCCGAAACTCAGAGGAATATATTTCAACAGAGCACTCACCCTGACGAAGGTCACGTAGCTTGGTCTCGGCCAGGGAGATGCGATCCGGGTCATCATAGATGAGCCCCAATGCCTTGAAAAATTCATCCACCCACTGGAGAGACTGCGATCCAGTTGACAGAGAAAAGGCCCATGACTGTGCATCCCCCTTGAGCAACGAGATCACCACACCAACTCTCTGTTCCCCATTACCAGAAGAATGTGGACGCAGCCTAAAGTACAATTTGCACGGCTCCCTGAACAAAATGAAGTTATCACGTCCCCCAGAGACTCTATCCGGGACAGCGACTTTAGGCTCCAGACAGACCTGGCAACCACCACCCCCAAGGCTAACAGCCTGTGGTCTCTGAATATGGGTGACGGTCGTGCGGAGGTCAGCTACCTCCAAAGAGAGACCCTGTAGCTGTTCTGTCAGTGCAGTAATTGGGTCCATGTCTGCACTAAAATGAAAAAAATGACGATTTTTGGCGGTTTATAATGTCACGATCAGGTGTGGGGGGAAAACCACACTGAGCATAGGAGGGAATGGAGATTAGGCCTGGAAACTAGGGAAGGAAGATGGACACCTCCTAAAGGAAACCCTGAATCAAATCCTGACTAACTACCAGTATAAACCGGCCTCAAAGGTAGGCGAGTTCATACACAGGAAACCTAAGATCCAATCTGACCCTATAGGACCCTGGAACTAATGTCAGGAATGAGTCTACCTGTTCCTCCACAAGGAAGGACGAACAGGAGTCTCCCTCAGGCCTAATCACAAACAACAGGGAAATGTAACGTAACACACAAAAGGGAATGAGGACACTTATCTTAAATAAAGAAATGGAGGCTCCAGGATCTCAGCTGAGAACCACACACCAGCTCACCACAATAACCACTGAAGCTATAAACCACAAGGAACTGTGGGAGAAGCAGCAATAAATAGGGGAGGGACAATTACCACACCAGCAACACCTGAGGGAAAAGGGTGTGGTAAATACCAGCAACAAAAACATGTCAAATTATACCATGTGTTGCCAATCTGACTGACCTCCTGCTACCTGTCGCAGGAACATCTGTGACAGATGAAGATGATGTGGAAAATCTGAAAAGAAGAGAACATAAGTCTAAAGAGAAAATCCAACGAAAAACTCTGGGCACTTCATATTGTGTTCCAGTCTATTATTATAGTGTGTTCTGTTCTCCTCCTGAGGTAAATGAGTAGATGGTTCCAATCACTTGTATTTCACATTAAATTCCTGCTTATTCTGGGCTGTGAAGTCAAGGAGGAGGTCCTATCAGTGATGATAGCCTTCCATCTATGACTGCGTATACAGAGATAGCTGTCAATCACTGACTGAAGACAAGGAGGCAGTACTATCAGTGATTGACAGCCTTCCCTCTATAACTGTGTATACAGAGATAGCTGTCAGTTACTGACTGAAGACAAAGAGGCGGTCCTATCAGTGATGACAGCCTTCCCTCTATGACTGTGTATACAGAGATAGCTGTCAATCACTGATAGGACCATCTCCTTCACTCCTAAGCCCAGAATGAGCAGGAATTTAAATGAATACAATACATACACAAGATTTACTAACGTTTTTGTGCACCAAATTTTCAATGCAATAGATTCAATTTAAAGCCGCATGCACATGAACGTATTTTCTCTCTGTCTGTTCTGTTCTTTTTGTGGACCTTATGCGGAACCATTCATTTCAATGGGTCAAAAAAAACGGAAGTTACTCCGTGTGCATTCTGTTTCCATATGTCCGTATTTCCGTTCCGCAAAAAAATAGAACATGTCCTGTTATTGTCCGCATTATGAACAAGGATAGTTCTGTTCTATTAGGGATCAGCTGTTCCGCAAAATAAGGAATGCACATCATCCGTATTTTTTGAGGACCGCAAAATACATACAGTCATGTGCATGAGGCCTAAGGCTGGGTCATTGGGTCAGAATGCAATCCATTAATATTAAATGTATATTATTTTCACTGCAATATATAAACTGAATTTCTAACAACTCTCACAATATAAAAGAAATCTAAAGCAATGTGTAGAATTAATTGCAGTAGTAGATGTACTAGAACAATGTAATAATGCATTTCGGCTTGCCATAGGCATCACTAATGCATAACTCATATGTGGTAACCAATGGGAGGATGCATTATGCAGCTTTTATCTGTATATTTGTATAAATATAGCCCACTTAGGATGGTAAGCATGGTAAGAACTGAAGTGTGTGTACTTTCCTGTCCTACGATTGCTGTTAATAAGGTGTTCCGTACGGAAATATTTCATGGTCAAAGTGTAGCTCCATAATCTGGCTCACATTTTAGTGATGTATTATTCATAGTATACATCTGTGAGCATCCACAGGCAAGTCCACTGCTGGTACATTACTCATTTCCTCTGCACAGTCTCCATCTTATCCTTTCATATTGGCGAGGAAGCACTCACTGAGGTAGTTAGTGGTCCTAGGACATGACCCAAAGTAAAGGAAGCATATACAGATGTTATTTTGAAGAAGAGAAAACTATACATGAAAAATCAGTGTGGTTAAAGAAAAACTTTTGCAGTATATTTAGAAATCATATTAAACAGTAAGTTCAGCTCTTATACTCCAGAATATTAGATACAATATTATAAGTGAGTTCGCCATCACCACCTCCTCTGGTTTCATAGTCTCACTGCTCTTACACTAAAAAAACCCTCTTCTATATTAGTGTAGAAAAAGAAAAAGTCTTATGAGGGATGACCTAATAACTATGTATAACTATATCAAAGGTGGTTATGTCAGCAGTCTGTGCCCACCACCACTCCTGTCCTACTAGTGGGCACAGCCACTACATCTCCTACGCGCTTTTTATCACCAGCGTTCCTCTCCTACCTGGTGGTAGTTTGTAAGAAATCTTTATAAATCAGACATACCCAGGCCAGTCTACCTGAGGAACCATGCGGCCAATTAACCCACAGCTGACTTTCATTTAATAATGAAGACCGCACTGTATAGTCCTTCATTGTTAATGGCTGCACAGCACCATTAAACATGGACTGTTCAAGGTATGGGGTTTGGCTGGTTAGGTGGGAGGAAATATGCATATTATTATAGTTCTTGCCAGCATTCTCCAGCAGGTTACTTGACACTAAACACTGAATATTAATCAGCTCTGGCATACCCACTTCTCCAACCCCAGTGCTCTCCTGTCCTACAGGTGGAAGCCCTTCTTCTGCCATCTGCTTTTCCTTCTTTTCCACATCATCTAATATCGATGAGAATATGTCACCAGGAACATCAAGCTCTTCCTCTCTCTGCATCTTGCTGACTTTTCTAGAACATGGGGACTCTGAAGGATGATTTGGAAGAAGTAAAGCCAGCAAAAGATAAGGATGGTCATCATTAAGACCTGATCGCCCTAAGGTATGCAGACTGGATGGTATTGGTTGGCACCCAAATAATAAAGGCTTCCATATTATTGGTATTGAATTACATATCTTATATTAGTAAGTGCCTTGTATTAACTTCCTCTACATAATAAATGCTATTTGCTTTGAAGTGAGACAACCCCTTTAAGGTTTGTGAATACCCACATGTGGTGGACTGTTTCCTATTTCTTTGTTTTTCCATAGAATAGGTTCTCCCATCACTGTAAAATATATGTGCTCTAACCACTGTAACTCTCCCAGAGGCAAGTTTTTAATAATATGTATTGGATGACAACTTCCTGCATGAAGGAATGAACTCCCAGTAATTTGTTTTCTATAATGATTGGTATTAATAGTTTCAGTACTGTGACCCCCGATCAATTGTATATCCAAAAAGTTCATAATATTTGAATGACTATGAAAAGTACATTTGAGGTTATCTTCATTGAAATCCATGTACGAAGTGAGCACAGGCACAGACGCCGACAACCCAGTCCACATAAGGAGCAGGTCATCAATATAGC
This sequence comes from Rhinella marina, assembly GCA_900303285.1. NCBI lineage: Eukaryota > Metazoa > Chordata > Amphibia > Anura > Bufonidae > Rhinella > Rhinella marina. Next base: position 81,822 of record ONZH01017374.1, on the reverse strand, counting down.
ACCCTCCCAAGATACGGATAAGAACGGATATACCATTGTCTCTCTTCCCACCAACATGTATACAAGTTGGCGAACAAGGCGGAAAAATACTCCCCCATTGGAAAACCCTGTGTCTGCAAAAAGAAAAATCATGAAACATAATCTAATTATATTTCAACAGAAAATCTGTGACAGAAACTAAGTATATTCATCCAAGTAGGTGGTGTATCTATCCACCATATAGGACCATGCCATCATCAGAGCCTTTTGATGCAGTATAGTGGTATATAATGACACCACATCACAGGTAACCCATGAGAATTGCTCATTCCACTGTAACATGGCGTGCAAAACTTGTGTAGTACCCCAAATAGACTTTACTATTGGTTATAGATGTTTATCCAACCCGATACATAAACGCTCCATCAATGAGCCTATTCCTAAGACAATAGGTTGAGGGGAGGGGGAACTTCCTGATGTACTTTCGGGAGTGCATGTAATATTGGAATAACCAGGTGATCTATTTTCAACAATTCCATTTGTTTCATTGTCAATATCCCCAAAGTAACCTTCTCAAGCAACAAAGTCTCCAATGTTTTGGAAAAAAATATTTGTTGAATCCTCATGCAATTTACCATATACTGCATTGTCATGTCCAAAACCATGTTTTCATACAGGGAGATTTTCAATGGCCATTTGTTCCTGTTTTGTAAGATTTTGTTTATACTGATGTGAAGTAACTTCTTGTTTTATATTCCGTAGTTCCTGCTCCTCAAGATTCTGGAAAGTGTCCATTGCCTCAGTACAGGAATGAACCGGATAAAAGATAGGATTGGTAGTGTTCTCTTAACAAGGTTGTGAGATATCATAACTTCCAGGTTCTTTTACACTTAAAGATTTTAAATTCAACAAAGTAAATTGTTCTGTTTCTATCTGACCAGTATATTCATTCTCAGCATCCAGATCTTCTTTATCACTATTTACAGAATATTTACACTTGGGTCTTCACTAGAGATGAGTGAAATTTACAAAAATTCAATTTGGCTGCTTCACCGAATTTCACAAAGAAATTTGATTTGTGACGAGGGAATGGCAATTCACATCACCGTTCAGCCTTTCCATTCTCATGCTCCATTTAGGACCAGGAGAACGGAAAGGTTGGATTCGGAACAAACCTGAGACGAATGGAGCCTATGGGCCCCATAGACTATAATGGGGTCCGTTAGTTTTCCGCTCAGAAGAAGATTTTTGAAGCGGAGACAAAAGTCCTGCATGCACAACTTTTGTCTCTGCTTTTTCTGAGCGGAAACCTAACGGACCCCATTATAGTCTATGGGGTCATTAGGTTCCGTTCGGCTCAGTTATGTGAGGTGAGGTGTACAAAGCCTACAAAGGGAGAGTCCACATTTCTGTTTCATCTTCCGTTAGTTTTTTCATTTTCCGTCAGAAAAACAGAAGAGGAAAAAACAGGATTCTGTAAAAAAAAAAAAAATAGATGCTGTAGAAAAAATGGACTATTTAAAAAAAAACGGATCCTGTGCATCAGTAAGGGCTCATGTACACGAACATATTATTTTTTCCGTATCCATTCTTTTTGTTTTTTTGCAGCCGTATGCGGGAACCATTCACATGGGGCCGCAAGGAAATGGAAATTACTCCTTGTGCATTCCGTGTCTGTATGTTCGCATGGCTGTTTCACAAAAAAACAAAACATGTCCTATTATTGTCCACATTATGGACAAGGATAGGACTGTTCTATTACAGGGCGAATGTTCCATTACACAAAATGCGGAATTCACATGGCCAGTATCCATGTTTTGCAGATACTCAAATTTGGGGACCACAAAACATCCAACAGTTGTGTGCATGAGCCCTTATGCACAGGATCCGTTTTTTTTACAGATTCTGCTGCACATTTGGCATCCATTTGAGTCATTTCTGTCTGAGCTCCGCTTTTTTAGATGGACAAGCAGCCATACGGTAGAAAACAGCAGCAGTGACATGATGACAGCAGCAGCAGACAGCAGCAGTGGCTTAATGGCAGCAGCAGCCATACGGTGTGCAACATTATGGTTGTCGGACAGTGGCATGGGTACCATAAGCAAGGGCACATCTATACATCGGCCTCAGTTGGAGGAGTGTGAAAATCCTCACGGATCCATGCCTCTGTCATTTTGACATGTGTTGTTTTGTACATTGGAGGAGGACAAACTAATCCATGTAGGTGTCACAACACCTCCTGCCATGCTGAAAACCCTGTCTGAGATGACACTGGAGACTGGTCAAGAGAGAACAGAGATGGCATACTGGGCCAGTTTTGGCCATTGTTCCAGTCTGCCTGCTCAGAAGTCCATGGGGTCAGGGAACACGGGATGTGCCAGAGAAAGGCCAGAATTCAGGTAGGACCGAACCGGGGTGTTGAGGCAGTGCATCTCTGATTTGCCTAAGCCTGGTGTGGCACATAAAAGAATTGCTCCATCATGTTTATGATACTGAACTGGCTGCTGCTGCTGTTACAGCTTTTGCTGCTTATGGTACCTGGGATGGCGGAAGGTGGGTGACTCTATGGGGGTGGAGAAGGGTCTCAGACATGCACGTGAGAGATGACTACTCGCCAAATGCTGCAGCATGCTGCGTACAGTGTTTCCTGGTAATAAAGTAATTTCCCCACCCCCCTTTCAGCAAGAGGAAAACACTCCACCATTTTGCTTTGATAACAAGGGTTTAAAAGCATAGCTATCCAGTAATTTTCAGACTGCTTCAGGTGAATGACATGCCTCTGCCTCCCCCTGAGATGACTGGTCATTGTAGCCGGTGTTCTCATCATCATCATCCTCCTGCTCATCCACAACGGACTCCTGATCCAGTGGAAGCTCCTCCATGAGACTTTCTCCTTGTGGGTCCCCAACTGCTACAGGGCACCCAGAAAGATGCGTAAACTGTTTTTCTTCTGCTGTCTTACCTTGTTACATCAGTAATGGGTGTCTATTTTATGATAAATATCAAGGGGATGAAATCATATAGGCCGCAGTTGTCCCTTCTTCAACACATGACAGACGTCTCAGATGCTACTGTCCGATCTTAAAACTCTACAGTATATGCTACTTGCTGACATGGTCTGGTGCATAACAAAATCATTCACGGCTTTACGCTGCTCATACAGAAGCTCTGGCATGTGCAAAGTAGAATTCCAGCAAGTTGAAATGTTATGGATTAAGCAGTGTAATGGTAGACCATTCTATCCCTGCAAGTCCAGGAGGGCGTTCCTTGCTACACAAGAATGGCTGAAATGCAACTACAGTGTCCTGGACATTGCCAGTATCTTTTGCAAGCCAGTGAGCTTTTTCAAAAGACGTTGCATGAATAGGTTTATCACGTGCGCCATGCTGGGAGCATGTGTTATTCCTCCCAAATGCAGCACGATCTTGATTAGAGATGAGCGAATCTGTTCGCTGCTTCATATATTCGTTACGAACCTTCATTATTTCCTACGGCGAAGTGAATCAGAATCTTTTCAATTTCGGTTTGTATGAATCTTCTTAAATGTTCTTAAATCTTTAATCTACGCTAACGCTACGCATCTGATAATTTGTACGCTAATGCTACGCATCTGATAATTTGTACGCTAATGTGTACGTATTCAGTTAAGTAGCGTACTTTTACTGTATGTTCGTTATTTGTGCGGGAATGTTCGCAGTGGATGGGTTAGAGCGGCAAAAAGCCCGGGAAGAACCCGGTCACCGGACCAGGGGGGGAAGGGCCTGCTCTGATTGGCCCATAGGCTGAGTAAACAATTTACATCACTTGTGCTGCGCCTGCTGAGACGAGCAGGAGCTTCCTGTGAAAGAGAGAGAACTGTGTTATGTTCTGGGCACCATTACAGACAGATATCAGGGCTAGGGCAGGGCTAGTAGTATTAATTAGGCAGGGAGAGTGAGGGAGGAGGACAAAGACCTGATTGCCTGCCACAATCAACTGAAATATATCTGGCACTGGAAAGCAGAAGAGTTCCACTTCCAGTCAGACCTCGAGCACAAAAAAAAAATAAGGTGGCACTGGCCAGTAGCAGTGGCAAAGGGCATGTAGGCGCAGCTGCCAGCGGTAGCATTCGTAGTAGTTGGCCACTGTTCCACCAGGCTAACCCAAGGTGCAAAATCGTTGTAGAGGAGAAAGTGGATGAGGTAGTGTAGTGGATGGCTCACTCCTCTCAATCACAGCAGGATGACGTGCCTTCTTCAGCTGACACTGCAGCGTGTAGCCAGGGGATAGACTCAGAGCGTTCCTCCTTCTCCACTATTCAGCTCCAGCGAGGCCTGTCATTTTCTGCCTCCTCTCTGCCTTCAGTGCCCCCTCCTAGTGGTGTGCCTTCTATGTTTTACCAAAAAATAGGCCACCGAACCCCACCGCACAATCCTGTAGATATTGAGGAAAGCCTCCTTGAGGAGTTTTTAGAGAGCAGTCAGTTTTTGGACTGCCCGGAAGTGGAGATTGGTGGGGATTCGGACTCTGGGGAGGTGAGGGATCCGGTACGCATGTGTGGTGGAGGTAAAATTAGTAGTGGTACCCGTAGCCAGGGTGTTGGTGGCAGACTGAGAGAGGGGAATACAAGGAGCCAAGCCAAGGAGCTCAACAGCAGATATCGCAGTCAGACAAAAGTGGTGGGGAGTCTGATGATGACTATGTGTTAGACAGGACCTGAGAGCCGGATCGTGGTGGTGAGGAGGATTGGACCTCAGAGGAGGAGGGCGGTGGTAGTGGCAGCAATAGAGGGCAGAGGCGAGGTAGGCCCAGGCCTGCCTTGGGAACTGGTGAGGCCCCAAGTAGGGTGGGGGCATCAGGGTCCAAGCGTGCAAGGTCTATGGCAAGCTTGGCCACCTCTGGAGGCTGAACATCAGGCTCCTTCTCCCGGGGTCCCTTGCATCAGGCAGCCCGCATCCAGGGGCGTAACTACTTCTTACACGTCCTGTCGTCAACCATGTGCATTTCTCCACCTCCTCCTACTCCTTCTCTTCAGCTCGGTCACACTTGTCAGCCGTCCATCATCGAGTGCATGGCCAGGAAGCAAGTTTACGCAACCAGCAATCCCACTGTGCGCAAACTTAATTCCCACCTGGCCAAGTTGATGGCTGTGCAGTCTCTGCCGTACAATTTAGTGTATTCTACTGCTTTTAGGGAGCTGATGGCTTGCGCTCAGCCGCGCTGGCAGATCCCTAGCCACCAATACTTTGCTAATAAAGCCATCCCCGCCCTTTACTCGCACGTGGCGGACAACATAGGACACTCCCTGCAGCTGTCCCTCTGCAGCACCGTGCATGCCACGGTCAACACCTGGAGCAGTGCGTATGGCCAGAGGAAATACATGTCCTTTGCGGCCCACTGGCTGAATGTTTTTAGCGACAGTGAGGCAGCACCCCAGCAACAGGGCCAGGTACTTATGGCACCTCCACGCAGTTTCCAGCCAAGATTGCAGACCACACACTTATTCGCTCCCTCCTCCACCTCCATGGACAGAATGCCTGCAGCAGCATCAGGGCACAGAGTTGACACCCCTCCTTCCTATCACATGTGCCAGGATAAGCGCTGACACGCTGTGTTAGACTTGATCTGCCTTGGCAACTCCAGCCACACAGGCCAGCGCTTGCTGCATCACATCAAGCAGTAAATAGCATGCTGGCTGTCTCCCCGACAGCTGCAAGTGAGCGACAACGGGACAAACATAGTGGCAGCGCTTAACCTGAGGCAATTAACGCATGCTACCTGAATGGCACATGTAGTCAATCTAGTGATTCAGAGATTTCTGAAAACATTCACTGGCCTGCGCATAGTGCTGGCAAAGTCACATAAGCTTTGCACTGATTTGAGTCACTCTTATGTGTCTCGCAACAATCTGCTAGACTTGGTTCGGTGAAATGGTCTTCCACCACACCGGTTGATAAATGACGTGCCAACTCAGTGGAATTCCACGCTTCACACGTTGCAGCGGCTCCTTGAGCAGCGGAGAGCAGTGGATGACTTTGTCCAGCAGCAACCAGAATCATCGACCGTAGGGAGCAGGCGTTGCTTAGATTTCCGTCAGGGGAGGCTGGTCCGAGATGCCTGCAGTGTGCTGAAGCCCTTTGAAGAGGACATTAAATTGGTCAGAAGGGACAGCAGCGGTCTGAACTACATTGTGTCCATAATATTTGTCCTTGAAAAGACACTGTCGCTCATGCAGCAGGGGGCAATGGAGGAAGTTAACCCTGTACATCTCTCTGCGCGCCCTGCTGTGACTGTTTGGGAGCCCCAAGGACAAAGTTCCGTGGAGGTGCAGGAGGAGGAGGAGGATGAGGAGCTTCAGCCAAAGGAGGGGGAGGAGTTTGATGATGCCCAGGAGGAAGAGGAGGAGGCACTGTTGAAGGAGCAGGAGGATGACGATGACACCTTCATGGACACTCAATCCTCTCAGAGGGAGGCTTAGATGGAAAGAACTGGCTCCTCGGGCACGCTGGCCAGGATGGCGAGCTGTATGCTCACATGCTTACGCACTGACTGGTGTATCATAAAAATTAAGCAGACTGATGAATACTGGCTTGCGATGCTTCTGGACCCGCGGTATCACTCCAACATGGGGGATTGTTTTCCTCCACAGGAAAGGGAGGAGAAATTAGCTTACTACCAGGGGAAGCTATGTACTAACCTGGCCACAGCTTTCGGCCAGCCACAACCTGCTGCCAGCATCTCTGAAAGGGAGGCCCGGCAGAGTCACCCACCTCCTGCCACAACCATCAGTAGCCAGTTAAGCCTCATGACAATGATGGTGCATTTTTTTTACAGCCTCCCAACAGGCACAGCCAAGTGAGCAGGCCCAGTCCACCCACCTCAACGACTAGGTTCAGGCTTACCTGCAGTCTGGCTCGCAAAGCCTGTTCTCGGACCACCTGGACTTCTGGGTGGCCAGAATCCAACAGTGGCCTGAACTTGCCCACTATGCACTTGAGCTTCTTTCCTGTCCAGCCTCAAGTGTCATGTCGGAGAGGGTTTTTAGTGCCGCTGGGGGGAGGGGGTCACACCCTAATGGACCAAACTGTCTCCTAGCAGTGTCCAAAAAAACACCTTCATCAAAATGAATCAAGCCTGGATTAGCTCCAATTTTCACACTCCTCTTGCTGAGGCAGATGATTAGATCAGGCCTGGCAAGCTGAAATTATCCCAGTGTCTTGCCACTGTTGCTGTCTGCCAGCCCATGAAGTTGCATGCCAACGGTCTTGTGTCATGACAGGATAAGCAAACCTGAACTCCTCAAACAAAAACAAAAAAAAAATGTTATTAAAATTCTAACACTGTTGTGTACCTCCGCCTCCCGATTTAACATTAGCAACCATTGTTATACTCCACCGCAATTTCTTTGTTGTATTTACTAGTGTTGATCGAGCACCGTAGTGCTCGGGTGCTCGGGTTGAACACTAGGTGATGCTCGAGTGTTCTAGCGAGCACCTGAGCACAATGGAAATCAATGGGAGAACCAGAGCACTAAACCAGGCACCCCCTGCTCTGAAGAGGGGAGGGTGTCTGGTTCATAGGGAAAGGTCAGAAAATGATGGAAACACCACTGAAATGGTTTGGGAACAGCATGGGGAGGATGTCTGGATGCATCTTGGACTCCAAAGTCGCAGCTGTGAACGATGTTGTCCGAGTATTACGCCACAAGAATACCTCCAAAACCGAAGGTAACATTGATTTTAGAGGAAATAGTGTTAGGAAACATATATTTACTTGTATATAAAGCGCAAGTGCTGCCAAAAATTACAAGGAAGAGGCACTCCGATACAGCACATAAAGGAGGGCCTCATTCACATTGTGGTACAATTGTTCATGTCGTGGGACTCCTACACTCATAAAGCCTATGCACTAAGTAAAAGGGCTGCCAAAAATTACAAGGAACAGGCACTCCAATACACCCTTTATTACACATAAAGGAGGGCATCAGACACACCCTTGAAAAATTATGATTGATGGCCTGCTGCTGAGCTGACCCTCTAAAACAGGGCTGGCCAACCTGAGGCTCTCCAGCTGTTGTAAAACTACAACTCCCACCATGCCCTGCTGTAGGATGATAGCTGTAGGCAGACTGGGCATGCTGGGAGTTGTAGTTTTGCAACAGCTGGAGCCGCAGGTTGGCCAGCCTTGCTCTAAAACATTAGGAGTAAGTGCCTGTGACGGTCAGATCAGCAGCAGGCACTCGCCCCTAATGTTTTAGAGGGTCAGCTCAACAGTAGACCCTCACCCCTAATGTTTTTAAGTGTCAGCAGCACTCAAGGTCAACATGTCAGGAGGAGGACCAGAGTGAGGAAGTGGAAGAGGAGGTGATGGACGATGAAATCACTGACCCAACCTGGGAAGGTGGCAAGCCGAGCGAGGACAGCCAGGGGCGTACATAGAAATCATTAGGCCCCATAGCAAGAATCTGGATTGGGCCCCCATGCCCCATCCTTAGCACCTCCTACTATGTGTTCCTGGTCCCTCCTCCAGGCTGCCTGCTATTGCTTACTATATAATGCGCCATACCTCACACCACCCAAACTGTGCCTGTTGCTGCGTATAATATACAGTGTGCCATACCCCCATAAATTATGCCTATTGCTGAGTAAAATATATAGTGTTCCATACCCCCCCCCCGCTCCCATGAACTACTGTATGCTTATATAGTGTGCCATACAGCCAAGAACTATGCCTATTGCTGCATATAATATATAGTGTGTCATACCCCTCGGGTGCCTGCTGCAGCATATTATATAATGTGCCATACATCCCAACCCCCCCTTAAAAGTGTGCCTGCTACATATAATGTATAGTGTGCCATAGCTCCCCAATGATCTGTGCCTGCTGTTGGGCAATATATAACCCTCCTCCCCCGAACTGGTCCTGTTTCTCCCTATTATATAGTGTGACCCCCCTCCCCCACTATGAACTGTATGAACTATTATAATGTGTGCTATACACACTCCCCCCCCCCCTCAAAGTGTGTCTGCTGCCTATAATGTATAGTATGCCTTTGCCTCCAATGATCTGTGGTTGTTGCTCCCTATTATACAGTATAGTGTACCTATTCACTGCCTCGGCCCCAGCCTCCATAAACTTTTAGTTTAAACCTGTATTAAACAGGGCTGACTTTAGTTACACAGTAAGCTGCTGTTTGCAGTGCCTAGCCTCAGTCATTACTTGCTGGCAGAGGGACTCCTGCGCGGCACTGCTCCCTGACGTTTCTCTGCTGGTGCAGGCTAGGCAAGCCAATCAGCAGCAGGCTCTGCTAGCACTGCAAATGCTGATTGGCCAGCCCAGCAGAGAGACAACACACAGGCAGAGTGAGCGCTGGTCTGGACTTGAGAGACGGCAGCCAGACACTGATGTGCTGGGTAAGGAGGAGGGGGAGAGCAGGGACCTGGAAGGCAAGACCTGAGCCCAAGGCAGGACTTGGGAAGTGACAGGAGCTTGTATGTGTAATTAGGAGGCATCCATGGCCGGGCCCCTTTCCCCCAGGGGTCCCATAGCAACTGCGTGGTCTGCCTCTATTGGAGGTACGCCACTGAGGACAGCAGTACAGAGGGGGAGGGATCCGCAGCACCGCAACAGGCTGGAAGAGGCAGTGGGGTGGAAAAAGGGAAAAGACAGGCCACACCAAACAGGCCCGCAACTGTTCTCCCTTGACAAGGGGTAGGTGTTTCACAGTCTGGCGCTTTTTTGAGGAAAGTGCTGTCAGATCATACCACGTGTGGCCAATCTGACAGACCTCCTTTTACCTGTCACAGGAATGTCCGTGACACATACCATGCCTGGCCAACGTCTTCAACTTAGTGGTTCAGCAGTTTCTCAAAACCTACCTCAATTTGCCTGAGCTGCTGGTGAAGGTGCGCAGCCTGTGTGCCAATTTCCGAAAGTCACCTACAGCTTCCACCGGTCTGGCAGCGCTGCAACAGCGCTTGCACGTGTCAGCTCACCGACTGCTGTGTGACCTGAGCACGCGCTGGAACTCCACCTTCCACATGTTGGCCAGGCTTTGTGAGCAGCAGAGGGCAGTAGTGGAATACCAGCTGCAAAACGGTCATTACCTTTCCAGTCAGCTTCCACTCTTCACAAGAGACGAGTGGGCACGGATGTCTGACCTCTGTGAGGTTTTACGCAACTTTGATGAATCTACACAGATGGTGAGCGGCGATAGCGATATTATCAGCGTAACCATCCCACTTCTGTGTCAACTGAAACGCTCACTGCTCACAATAAAGGCGGACGCTTTGCATGTGGAAAAGGTGGAAATGTGGGAAGACACTCACAGGGTGATTGCCAGACCACCCTCGGTTTGTCTACGCAGTGTGAATTGGAGGAGGAGGAGGAGCAGGAGACGGTTGCCCACGCTACAGAGGGAAGTACCCATAGCAGGTTTACTCCATCTCTTCGGTGTGGATGGGCAGAAGAGGAAGAAGAGGACAAGGATATTGAGAGTCATCATCCTGGTGAGGAGAACAAAACCTTGTCTGTTGGGACTCTGGCACACGAGGCTGACTTTATGCTATGCTGCCTTTCCCGTGACCCTCACGTTATACACATTTTAGCCAACAACGATTACTGGTTGTTCACCCTTCTCGACCCCCGCTACAAAGAGAACTTCTCATGTCTTATTCCTCTGGTGGAGAGGACTAGCAAAATGGTGCAATATCAGAAGGCCCTTGTGGAAAAATTGCTTCAAAAATTTCCAGCTGACAACACTGGCGGCAAAGTACGTAGTTCCTTGGGCACCCGAGGAGGGGAGATGAGGGGAACACACAGCAGTTCTAACAGAAGCAGGGCGACACTCTCCAAGGCCTGGGACAGTTTCATGACACCCCGCCAGCACCCTCACCCTAGCTGACAGTGTCAACGTCCTCAGTGATCCCTCTGTGCCTTAAAATTTTTGGGTCTCTAAGCTGGACACGTGGCACGAACTGGCACTCTATGCCTTGGAGGTGCTGGCCTGCCCTGCCGCCAGCGTTTTGTTGGAGCGGGTATTTAGTGCCGCTGGGGGCATAATAACTGATAAGCGCATCCGCCTGTCAACTGAAAATGCTGACAGGTTGACGCTTATCAAAATGAACAAGGCCTGGGTTGCCCCTGACTTCGCTACCCCACCAGAGGAAAACGGCTAAACATAAAGGAACTTTAAATGTGGCTTTTAGGGTGTATTGAATACACTGTATTCCCATGCACCCCTTCCTCTTCTCGTCCTCTTCCTCCATCATATCAAACTGCTTATTAGGCTGCCCTCGCCTTTAAATTTTTAAGAGGTTCACCAGCAGGCTCTCACCCATAATTTTTTAGACGGTCATCAGCAGGCCCTCACCCATAATTTTTTAGACTGTCACCAGCAGGCCCTCGCCCCTAATTTTTTAACCTAAAAAAATTAACCTCACTGTGGTCCTCCTCCTGACATGTTGACCTAACAAGAACCTGTCTTGCGCCACCCTGCAAACTGGGACATGAAGCTAGGAGTTTTGGATGACTTTGTTTCTTGTGCTCTACCAGCAGACACAGTTTCACCGCGCCCAGAGCCATGGCCTCTGCGTGCACCATCAGCAGCACGCCCACTTCCCTGTCCCTTACTCCTCGCCTTGCTCATATTAAATGTTATATGTGCAAGTTTGTCACAAGTACAGTAGCACAGATTTTTTTTATGTCTATGAGCAGAAAAATTTCACCAAATGTCAGAAATATTTAGGCTACACAAACGTTATACAGCAGACACAGCGCAGGTAATGTTGCCTTGATTAGCAGCAGAAAAAATTACACCTGATGTCAGGTATTTAGGATACAGAAACGTTATACTGCACACGCAGCACAGGTAATGTGACATTACCTGTGCTGAGTGTGCAGTGTAACATTTGTGTATTCCAAATACCTGACATCCGGTGTATTGTTTTCTGCCGCTATTCAAGGCGACATTACCTGCGCTGCGTCTGCTGTATAACGTTTGCGCAAGGAGCGACAGATAGTGTAGGGATAGAAATTGGCTAGGCAGGGATAGTTGTTCTGTTTAAAAGACCCCAAAGTCCTTTTAAGGTCTATTGTTATATCTGGCTGCAATTTTTTTTTGTTTTGGGGCATAAATTGCGCAAGTTTGCATTTATGTATCCTAAATACCTGACATCCAGTGTCAATTTTTTATGCCACTAATCAAGGCGACATTACCTGTGCTGCGTGTGCATAATAACGTTTCTGTATCCTAAATACCTGACATCCAGTGTCATTTTGTCTGCCGCTAATCAAGACGACATTACCTGTGCTGCGTGTGCATTACAACATTTCTGTATCCTAAATACCTGACATCCAGTGTCATTTTTTTATGCCACTAATCAAGGCGACATTACCTGTGCTGCGTGTGCAGTATAACATTTCTGTATCCTAAATACCTGACATCCAGTGTCATTTTTTCTGCCGGTAATCAATGTGCTGCGTGCGCATTATAAGGTTTCAGCAGAAAACAATACACCGGATGTCAGGCATTTGGGACACACAAACGTTATACTGCACACGCTGCACAGGTGGTGTTAAGGTCAGGCAAACTTATGCAATTTTTGCCCCAAAACAAAAAGAAATATTGCAGCCAGATATAACAATAGTCCTTAAAAGGACTTTTGGGTCTTTTAAACAGAACAACTAGCCCTGCCTAGCCAATTTCTATCCCTACACTATCGGTGCCTCCTTGCGCAAATGTTATACTGCACACACAGCACAGGTAATGTCGCCTTGATTAGCGGAAGAAAAAATGACACCGGATGTCAGATATTTGGGACACACAAACGTTATACTGCACACGCTGCGCAGGTGGTGTTAAGGTCAGGCAAACTTGTGCAATTTTTGCCCCAAAACAAAAAAAAATATTGTAGCCAGATATAACAATAGTCCTTAAAAGGACTTTTGGGTCTTTTAAACAGAACAACCAGCCCTGCCTAGCCAAATCCTATCCCTACACTATCTGTCCCTCCTTGCGCAAACATTATACAGCAGACGCAGCACAGGTAATGTCGCCTTGAATAGCAGCAGAAAACAATACACCGGATGTCAGGTATTTGGGACACACAAACGTTATACTGCACACGAAACGTGCGGGGAGGGGACTCGAGCATGGCGCTAACACAGCATGGTGCCGAGCACCGCCACAGTATTCACAGTATACAGTATTCGGCCGAGCATGCTCACTCAACACTCGTATTTACTATTCACATTTGGAGCTTTTCCTAAAAAAAAAAAAAAAAAAAAAAAATAATGTTATTAAAATTCTTGTCCTGCGATCCTTCTGTTCCCCCATGTGCGGTGCCACGATCAGCATCGGTGATGACGCCGATGCCGGTGGATTAACCCCTCATATGTCGCGGTCAGCGCTGACCGTGGCATATGGGAGGTTTGCCCTCCCTCACCTGAGCCATCCGGTCCCCGCGCTGCTGTGGCGGGGACCCGATGGTTGCCATGTCAACCCCAAGCCTCCCAAAGGCCTTGGGGCCCGGCAGATACAGAGCCCCCAGGCAAGCTATCAGTGTATTACAGTGTATTGTAGTGTTCAGATGTATTGTGCTGCATTGAAACAGGGATCAGACCCTGTAATGTTGAAGTCCCATAGTGGGACATAAGTAAAAAGTTTTAAAAAAGTAAAATAAAAGTGTTTTTAACAATAAACAAAAACAATTAAAAAAGCCCCTTTTCCATAAAAAGAGACATAAAATTGTAAAAAATAGAATTAAAAAAAAAAAACAGACATATTAGGTATTGCCACATTCGTAACAACCTGCTTTATAAAAATATTACATGCTCCACTCCTTATGGTCAACACTGTCAAAAATAGTAATAAAAAGTGTAATACCAAGCAAAAAGTCATATGTACACAAAAATAATACCAATAAAACCGTCATCTCATCCCGCAAAAAATGAGAACCTACCTAAGACAATCGGCCAAAAAAAAAAATTAGGCTTTCAGAAAATAGAAACATAAAAACATATTTTTGTTTCAAAAATGTTTTTATTGTTTGAAACCAAAATGTATTTTAAAAAACAAACATATTAGGTATTGCCACATCTGTAACAACCTGCTCTATAAAAATATCACATGAGCTAACCCGTCTGGCGAACACTGTAAAAAAAATAAAAACTGAGCTAAAAAAGCCAATGCTTTTATTGTTTAAAACCAAAATATATTTTTAAAAAACAGACATATTAGGTATTGCTGCATCTGTAACAACCTGCTCTATAAAAATATCACATGAGCTAACCCGTCTGGAGAACACTGTAAAAAAAATTATAATTGAGCCAAAAAAGCCAATGCTTTTATTGTTTAAAACCAAAATATATTTTTAAAAAACAGACATATTAGGTATTGCCGCGTCCGTAACAACCTGTTATCTAAAAAATATCACATGAGCTAACGTGCCAAAAAATCCATTTTTTGTCACCATACATCACAAAAAGTGCAATACTAAATTATCAAAAAGTAGTTTGTACCCCAAAATAGTACCAATTAAACCGTCATCTCATCGTGCAAAAAAATGAGACCCTACCTAAGACAATCACCCAAAGAATAAAAAAGATATGGCTTTGAGAAAATGGAGACATAAAAATGCTTTTTCTTTCAAAAATGCTTTTATTGTGTGAAACCAAAATAAATATTTTTTTTTTTTTAATTGACAAATTAGGTATCGCCACATCCATAACAACATGCTCTATAAAAATATCACATGATTTATCCTGTCAGGTGAAAACCGTATAAAAAAAAATAATAAAAACCGTAAAAAAATATCACATGAGCTAACCCGTCTGGAGAACACTGTAAAAAAAATTATAATTGAGCCAAAAAAGCCAATGCTTTTATTGTTTAAAACCAAAATATATTTTTAAAAAACAGACATATTAGGTATTGCCGCGTCCGTAACAACCTGTTATATAAAAAATATCACATGAGCTAACGTGCCAAAAAATCCATTTTTTGTCACCATACATCACAAAAAGTGTAATACCAAATTATCAAAAAGTAGTAAGTACCCAAAAGTAGCACCAATCAAACCATCACCTCATGCCACCAAAACTGAGACCCTACATAAGATAATCGCCCGAAAAGTAAAAATAATATGGCTTTCAGTATGAGGCACAAAAACATGATTTATTTCAAAAATGCTTTTTTTTTATGTAAAACTGAAACAAAAGAAAAATAAATGTAGACATATTTGATATTGTCGCCTCCATAACAACCTACTCTATAGAAATAGCACATGATCTAACCTGTCAGGTGAACACCGTTAAAAAAAAAAAAAAAAAAAAAACTGTGCCAAAAAAGCCATTTTTTTGCTACCTTGCCTCATAAAAAGCATAATGTAGAGCAATTAAAAGTCATGTATACTACAAAATGAGGGGTGTAGTTTCCACAATGGGGTCATTTATGGGTGGTTACCCCACAAGTGACTTTAGAATTGAAGTAGTCCTTAAATAAAATGGGTTTCATAAATTTTCTTAAAAATTTTAAAATTTGCTTCTTAAATTCTAAGCCTTATAAGATCCTAAAAAATAAAATTACATTTACAAAATGATGCAAACGTAAAAGTGGCCAGATGAGAAATGTAAAGTAATAACTCTTTTATGATGTACATATCACTATCTGCCTTAAAAGCAGATAAATTAAAATTTTGTAAAATTGCTAATTCTTCCAAATTTTCAGTTAATTTTGGACCGACTAAAATTTTTCACTGTCATGAAGTACAATGTGTCACAAGAAAACAATCTCAGAATGGCTTGGATAAGTAAAAGCATTCTGAAGTTATTACCACATAAAGTGACATGTCAAGTTTCCAAAAAACGGCCTGGTCCTTAAGGTGTTAAGATGACATGGCAATGCTTCACTTTATACATGTGGTAGGAGGGAGTCTGAGTTAGAGTGACACTCTGCCTTACTTTTGTTGGGGATGGGAGGATGTCTGTGGAAGAGGGATGTACTGTGTAAGAGGACAGATAAGCAGCTGGTGAGGGAACCAGACTAGACCTTAATACATTCTTGGCAATGCTGGCTTTTTTATCTTTGATTTTATTATGGAAAGGATATCTTCCCAGTTAAAATGGGGCAATCAGTATCCACCACATAGGGGTTTCGTGCATTTTTCTCCATCCACATGGTATGATTACCGTATTTTTTGCCCCAAAAGTGGGGGGAAAATGCCCCTGCGGGCTATGGGGCGAATGCTAATGAGCGCTTCCATTATGGAAGCGCTCATTAGCACCGGAGGACAAGGAAGCGGTGAAGGCTCACACGCTGTGCGTGCAGGGTCACAGCACAGCCGACAGGAAGGAGAAGAGAGAGCGCAAGCGGAGAGGAGTGGTGGCGTCCAGGAGCAAGAGAGGTAAGTGGCTTTATTATTTTATTCAATATGAGGCTAATGGGGGCTGATATTACTTGGCATGGGGGCTGGCAATTGGCAATGGGGGCTGGTGAGAGGCACTAGGGGCTGGCCAGAGACAATGGGGGCTGATAAGAGGCTCTGGGGGTTAATAAGCTGCTGGGGGCTCAAAAAAAGGCAATGGACATATATTGTCCTACTCTAAATGTAACAAAAAGGAGAAAATATATGACCTGGATCGCACATCCCCAAAGTATGCCCTTTGATCACTAGTGCTTCTCAGCAAAAATACATGGCTTCTCAGCGCAATTTACAGCGCACCGCCCCCTGAACTAGAGGCATTGGTGTGAAATTTGATCAAACAGCATAAGCCCACTCACCACGTCAAGGTTGCCTCTCAGAGTGGGACCTACTCTAAAACGATGCAGCACTGCGCAGCGACACCACGACGCCGCTCCAGCGGGCGGCGGGGCCCAGTCGCCAGACAGCACCTCGCAGCCTGACGATTGCCAACCCCAGCACTGGGTCCCGCCAACCCGCCAGAGCAGAGACAAAAAAAGCCACCACGCAGTACCGCACCATGTGAACGGCTGTCTAAACCAGGTGCACCCACCAAACGGCACCCCAGCCGCCGCGGAACCACAACCCCCAGCAAACCCAGGCAGTCTGCAGCCAACTGAGCCCACCAAGAGCCGCAGCCCCACAGCAAGCCAGGAGCCGCCAGACGAGCACCACAGGCCCAGCACAGCCTGTCCGTGCTTCCAGGAACTCCAACTGAAAGCTGGCAGGTCCATTCACACTCATATGCAGTCTTCTGTTAATTAAAAACACCTACGCTGGGTGGGAGGAGTGCTGATACCGCTGAGAAGCCATATATTTTTGCTGAGAAGCATTAGTGATCAAAGGGCATACTTTGGGGATGTGCGATCCAGGTCATATATTTTCTCCTTTTTGTTACATTTGTATTTCTATATCTGGTATCAGCACTCCTCCCACCCAGCGTAGGTGTTTTTAATTAGCAGAAGACTGCATATGAGTGTGAATGGACCTGCCAGCTTTCAGTTGGAGTTCCTGGAAGCACGGACAGGCTGTGCTGGGCCTGTGGTGCTCGTCCGGCGGCTCCTGGCTTGCTGTGGGGCTGCGGCTCTTGGTGGGCTCAGTTGGCTGCAGACTGCCTGGGCTTGCTGGGGGTTGTGGTTCCACGGCGGCTGGGGTGCCGTTTGGTGGGTGCACCTGGTTTAGACAGCCGTTCACATGGTGCGGTACTGCGTGGTGGCTTTTTTGTCTCTGCTCTGGCGGGTTGGCGGGACCCAGTGCTGGGGTTGGCAATCGTCAGGCTGCGAGGTGCTGTCTGGCGACTGGGCCCCGCCGCCCGCTGGAGCGGCGTCGTGGTGTCGCTGCGCAGTGCTGCATCGTTTTAGAGTAGGTCCCACTCTGAGAGGCAACCTTGACGTGGTGAGTGGGCTTATGCTGTTTGATCAAATTGCACACCAATGCCTCTAGTTCAGGGGGCGGTGCACTGTAAATTGCGCTGAGAAGCCATATATTTTTGCTGAGAAGCATTAGTGATCAAAGGGCATACTTTGGGGATGTGCGATCCAGGTCATATATTTTCTCCTTTTTGTTACATTTGTCCTACTCTAAAACCTAGGTGCGTCTTATAGGCTGGTGCGTCTTATAGGGCGAAAAATATGGGTTATGTTGTACTTGATGGACCTGTTTTTTTTCAACCTTAGTTACTATGCTATTATACACTGTTCTCCCAATACGTTGGGGTCACAGAGATTGTACACATATCATGAATAAGTTCACAATATGGCAGATAAATTGGGCATCATCTGTACGGAGAAAAAATGTAACCATAAAAAGGCAAGCATTTTTTTCTACTATTTCACCTGGCCTCTGAATGAAAGACCTGTCTTTGACAATGAGTTAACTATCTGCAAGATCAAGAATCGGTGAGGACCATAATAAAACACTTTCACAGTAGAGTAGAGTGCCACTCACAGTAGGTTGCTGTGCATTTTGAGGATTCCACATCATCAGGTTTATCAGGTTTTCACGCAAAAAAAAAAATAGTGTATATGAAATGCATTTTCTGTATATGTAGACATTACTTGTGCACTAAAGTTTTTGTAACCCATCAGTCTCCCTCTCTCTCTCTTTCAGGGCAAGTGGAGCACACGTGACTTGAACAATTCGAACCAGACACAAAACTAATTTCAAGAAATTTGCTCAACTGTAATATACTCGTACATCATGCCTTATTGCAATTATTGCCCTGCTGTTTAAGTTTGACCCTGTCACAGGGGCAGACTGAGAACTTAAAGTGGCCCTGGAAAGAAAAAACTAAAAGTGACCCCAATGTTGTAGGTGGGTCCAAATTGCCAGAAAGAGGGACAACACAAGTGGATAGTGCCAAAACAAGTTGGCAGGGTCAGCAATATCATAGTGCAGCGCAAAATCTCCCTAGAGTCTTGTCCCTCTGTAGTAGCCATCAATAGCTGCTAAATTCTGTCCCCCCCCCCCCCCATTGGCTCTAATAAAGATTTGGAGCAGGGGGCTTAGGAGGTGAGATACAGCACCAAGCTAACCCTGCCTTTAGCATGCTGCCCTGACTTCCTCTAATAATAAACCCTACAGTGCCCCTAGTAGTATGTACCCAGCCAGCGGCAGTGAAGAGGGCTCTGGTGGCGCTATGAGCATCGGCCCACCTGGAAAATTCCCTGTAATCCGCCCCTGGCCTGTCATCTTCGTGTACCCAGGTTCTGATCAAATAGTCTCTCCCTTACTGTCAATGGAGGCAGGCATAATCTATGTATGTTTGTACTGTCTACATATTCTGATAAAACCTATAAAAAAAATTATGTTTTCACCTACTTTTTTGTACATAACTACAAGATTTCAACCTAGAATAAACTTCATAAAGGTCTCACCAGTTGAGTTAACATTGCCTAACAAAATATCAGATTGCTGTGTTGAGACTCTTAAATGAGGCTCCACGGTGTTTTTTGTAGCTGGTCTCTCTGAGATCAGCTATTGTTTTGTTTGAGTAGTCTCCAAAGCATTGCTCCCGGTTAGCCAGAATCCTGCTCCACACTGATGAGGGGCAATACCCCGAAACAACTGTCTGTGGATGGATAACTGGCTTAGGTTTTCCCCGTCACATCCTTAAAGCTTGTAAAAGAGCGGGATCTTGACATAGGGGCCACTTAATATGGTGGATTTGGTGATCTCTGTAATGGGGACACCCCTTTGCTTGGTTTTCCTTCCTTTGAGGGATATCTGGCTTTCACTGTGTTGTAGACCCATAACTGGGGCTCCACGGTTATTTTGCATATAACAAAATATCAGGTGAAGTATTGGTCAAAACCGACAAAATCGCCATATTGTCTCTTCACAGTTTCTGAAAACCATTGTCCTGGGTCACTATCCAACATAATTCTAGTGTTTTTTTTCTTGCTGTAAACTGTTCACAAGGAAGCACAAAGTTATAGGAATAATACCGTGCAATGACTTCTGTGGAACAACTTCCTATTAATCCCACAATGTTTAACCTGATTACTGAGCAGCTCGGTGTCACCATATGTGTCACTTCATTCCTCCTAAGTTCAGTTACCTAGCAAGTGTCTACATTCATTTATTTACTCATGACTTAAGAACCAAATATGATCACATTACTAGGCACAGCGCATAACTGCTGAACTTCAGAATACCCTGCCTATTAGTCATATCGAAATCAATTTCACTGGAAAATGGTATTATAGTTCTGTTATATAGCTGTGGAAGTGGAAAACAAACTAATGTCCACCAGGTTCTAGGAGTCTGATCTTTATTGATCTGATATTCATGACTTATCCTGGCCTCCCATTTATCTTGATCATCTTTCAGATGTTTCTACATCTTGATTGGAGAAAGGAACTGCCTGTAGAGCTCAGAAACAGGATTATGAGGAGGCACACATTTGCAGAACGGTACAAAATATTTCTGCTGCATCAAAGGTTCCCAAGAGAAATTCTTGAATGGAAGAAGTTTGGAACAACTAGGACTCTTCCTAAAGTAAGTAATCAGGGGAGAAGGGCCTTAGTAAGAGAGCTGACCAAGAATCCATTGGTCACTCTAGCTGAACTCCAAAGATCCTATGTGCAGATGGGAGAAACTTCAGAAGGTTTGGTCTCAATTCAATGCATCATGTCTGTGGGGGTGTTTTTCAGTGGCTCAGATAGGGAGACTGATCAGGGTTGAGGGAAAGCTGAATGGAGCAAAGTACAGAGATATTCTTAACGAAAACTTGATCCACAGTGCCCTGGACCTCAAACTTGGCCGAAGATGCACCTTCCAACAAAACATTTATCAAACTGGTGTAAAGTAGAACTGGCTTATGTCCTGGACTGTTAGAGTTTGACCAGTCGAGCACTAATGGTGGTTATGTCCTGGACTGTTTAAGTTTGACCAGTCACAGGTATATAGCTCAAAGACACTATTATCCCATCAGGCTTGGTATCTACACCTGGTTAGTAATATGATAGGCTCCGTTCCCCTGAATTCTTAAATAATTGGGAAAAAGAGTCCATAGATTCTTCCCTACACCTCATGACCCTCCTTTTGGAAGAGGAAAAAGTCCTTCTGGCCAAGACCGATAAAGACCTGAGGGACAGCATAGAGAACGCTAAAAAATTTAGTAGTAACCCTGATTTTGGTAGAAAAGAAAACACCTTGCAGTTAGCAGTAGAGAAGTTCACAGCCTTTGTGAAGGATGAAAAACACTCCCAGTATATTAGGGATACTAAAGATTTTAAGGAGGGAAGGATATTTGATTTGGGGGGGAACAGGAGTAGAGTTCCAGAAACAGACACGGAGCAATCCTCGTCTGAAGGTGAAAGTGAGAGTGACTCACATAAGGGGAGATTGATTCCCTCTGTACAATCCAATAGGGGATGGGGGAAAGCAAATAGAGGGAGAGGCAATACACGAGGCAAGAGGGAGCACCCCACCTGTCTCGGAATATCTCCTAATAGGCAGAACCAACCAGTAGACATGTGTCGCTCAAAAATACTGGGGTCAGATAGCCTCCAGATAATAAATCTCTCGAAAAGGAAACTAACGGAGGGTGAGACATCCCTCCTTAAAAGAGGGTTGTCTTTTGTACCATCCCAAAAATTCAAAGCTTTTGAGTGCGTAAAGGACATTAATTTATTCATTCGTAAACTTAAAGGGAAGAAATTCTTTCGCAATTATGATCAACGGCAATGTGTGGAATTGGGGATTCCACTAGAGGATATGCCAGATTTACAACTTCTGGCTGACCTCTGGTCAGAGGGACAGAAGGAACCAGGAGAGGGTCCCTTTATGAACCTCAGGCTACCTTCTACACAGTCTCCTCCAGTTAGTGATTCCTCACCCTGGATACGTTTTTAGAGGTAGTCACGCAAGAACTTCGGCACCCTGACGGACATAGCCCCTTTTGTCAGAATATGGATAAACAAGAATTTGAAGGCTTACTATCTCTGGAAAATGATGAGCAAATCACCATTAAACCCTCAGATAAGGGGGGAAATATTGTGATCCTTGATACAGATCAATATGTAAAGATGTGCGAACGGATCTTAGGCGACCGGACATGCTATGAAACTTTAAGTACTAATCCCCAGGAGATATATGAGAAAGAATTGGGGATCATCATCAAGGAAGCAAGATGGAGTATCTTCTTCTCCTGCCATCCAGTTCTGGCCTGTTTCTATAGCTTGCCAAAAATACACAAAGGGGTCGACCCCCTCAAAGGGCGACCCATAGTGTCTGGGATAGGCAAGCCTGACACAGAATATTGGCGTATATGTGGACAAAATCTTACGCCCATTCGTCACTTTTCTTCTGTCCTTCATACGTGACACCATGGACGTATTGAATAGTCTTAATGATGTCATCTGTGATCAGGACGTGATGCTTGCCAGTCTGGATGTGGAGGCTTTATACAGCTCCATTCCACATGAAAAGGGATTGGAGACTGTTCGTAGCTTCCTAGGTGAACGAGGGATACATTGTGCCAAACATAATGATTTTGTATTGGCATTACTAGATTTAATTTTAAGGCACAATATGTTTCTCTTTAATGGCAAAATTTTCCGCCAGCTCAAAGGGGTGGCGATGGGGAGCCCTTGTGCCCCCACCTTCGCCAACCCCTATATGGGCTGGTGGAAAAAGGAGATTTTCTTCGGGGATCAGTTAGAGGAGCTGTCATCATGTGTCCAGCTTTGGCTGAGATACATTGATGACGTGCTGATACTGTGGAAGGGTGATGTACGGCAGTTCCACTCCTTTGTGGAGAAATGAAATACAACTGAGATGGGGCTGTTTTTCACCTCTACCATTGAACATGACTCCATTCTAACCATGTTCCCGTCGTTGCTGACGCTAAGGCGTCCTGTTGCCAGGCACTGCTGTAGTGCCTATACAGTGGCATTGTTAGTGCGTTATACCATGTAGGTGTAAACGCACTAACAATGCCACTGCATACATTTAGATGTACTAAAAGACGTCTCAGTAACTTGGGGCGCTTCACAGGCAGTTGTATAGGCACTACAGCAGTGTCTGGCAACAGGACGCCTTAGCATCAGCAATGACGGTACATGGTTAGAATGTACCGTCGGCTTTGAGGTCACATGACGGCCTGGCGTGGAAGCACGCCGCGTCACTTCCTACTGGGTAGTGCGCAGGCGCCGTGCAGAGCATGGACGCCGCACGTGGAATCACTGCAGCTGGCCTATTCCTACAACACAGGGGCACATGAATTTTTGGTATGTGATTTCTTTATTCATTGTTTAGTATGTCACATAGGCATTGAAACATGATAAAAGGAAGGAACCGCCCCTAAGGGGGTGGCCCATATCTAACTGCTGGATGTTTTAGAGTATATATATTTGTCACTTTGTATAATGCACCTTGCTTGAAAAAGACCATCTTTGGTCGAAACGTCGCTATTTTGATTACATAAACCCACTATGAATTGAAGACATCGAGTGCCACAGTATTTCTTATGTCTGGATGTACTATGGGGGCCCAACAAGCTGGGGCTCAATACTGCAGGTACCGTCGCCAATTGGAATAACTACACAACAAAGGTCAGGAGTGCTGTCTTACCACTTACTCTTAACAGAGGTAAGGATGGCCACCTCATCACAAGACTTTTTAGCAAACCCACTGCCACAAACAACCTCCTGCAGTGGGGAAGTTGGCATCCCTGGGCTCTGCGGAAAGGCATACCAAAAGGGCAGTATCTCAGGATGAGATGCAACTGTTCAGACATCGCTGACTTTAAAGTGGCTGCTGATTATCTGAGACTCAAATTTCAATCAAGAGGATACCCAGACACTGTCCTAAAGGAAGCATACCATCATGCCCGTTGCAGAGACCTACTGTACTGATCCCCATATTGAACAATGACTCTGATGAAACCACCAGAATCATTGGTACATATGACGTTGGACATCGTCAAGTGTAGGAAATTCTTAGTCAATACTGGGGTATCCTAAAAACGGATCCCAATATTGGCGGTCTTATTAGTGACTCTCCTGCCATCACATTTCGTAGAGGTCGCAACATCAAGGATCGTCTGGTTCACAGCTTTCTCAAACCCATACAATTTCGCACATGGCTTCCCACAGACTTTAGGGGTAATTTTAGATGTAGTGGGTGCATCGCATGTAACTCACTGAAAGTGAGTAGGAGATTTACGAGCACCGTGACCACCCAAAGCTATGAGATCAGGGCCTTCATTAATTGCAGGACCACAGGGTGATATACTTGATCACATGCTCCTGTGGCCTGCAATATGAAGGGAAAACGATCCGCGAATTCAGGCGACGGGTGGGGGAACATCTGGGGGATGTTTGCAATAAAAAAGACACCCCAGTCGCGAGACATGTGATCGACTTACATGGGGGGGACTCCAGGGTCCTTAGTTTTCAAGGCATAGAGAGGATACAGCAGTCACCTCGAGGAGGCGATATGGACAATAAATTACTGAGAAAAGAACTGGAATGGATATTCCGTTTGGTCACAGAGAAACCAAAAGGCTTGAAGCGCAGCAGCTACACCTGCTTCATTCGAGGATTATTGGGAGTTCTCTACCAATATTACCACAATGGCGACACGGCACTCTAACCACAGTTTTCCCTACGGATTTGATTATAGGTGATCCCCCTACTAAGATGACCATTGTGGGGGGCGGTGTCTGTTCGAGCATTGTCCTCCTTAGGTGATGACCCCCTGATGTATGCTACAAGGTGGTCTATTTGTTAAGAATGTAACTACATACTTACCCCTTGGTATTATGTCCTTTGACTTTTAATTGAATATAAGGGGTTAATGAAATCTCCCTTTACGCCTGGTAACCTACTGCTCCCTAGCTTATATATCCTCCTAAGGTAACTGTGAGCTGCCTAATGATCTCCATTAGATTGTAGTACAGCGGGCATAGGGCGCACACATCACTACCTGTATGCGGCCGATCGATGCTCCGGAGCCAGCAGACAGCGCCCGGCCCGCATCTTGAGATCATCCCTATTTAAAGAGCAAGAGCGGTCGGGCGCACGTGGCCATACCAGTGCCGAGCTGCTGCACCGTCCACGTTCTCTGCCTGCTCTTACGCAATATAGACTGGACCATAATTAATGCTCTAGTAGTGATTGCCTACTACTCCTGATGAGAAGTCCCATAATAGGGAATCAGAAACGCGTCGAGTAGGGCATGTTGTTAGCCTGAGAGAGCGCAATAAGTGATCTGAGGGGTCACATTGGAAGTGTCACGTTTATGGACACAATTTGGGTGGCCAACTATATGTTTGTATACGGATCCCTAGGTTCTTTTTTGACAAATATTACTAACCAGGCGTAGATACCAAGCCTGATGGGATAATAGTGTCTTTCAGCTATATACCTATGACTGGTCAAACTTAA
This sequence comes from Rhinella marina, assembly GCA_900303285.1. Classification (NCBI taxonomy): domain Eukaryota; kingdom Metazoa; phylum Chordata; class Amphibia; order Anura; family Bufonidae; genus Rhinella; species Rhinella marina. The sequence goes on along the minus strand of ONZH01017374.1, from coordinate 56,510 downwards.
ACAGTCCAGAACATAACCACTGTTAGTGCTCGAATGGTCAAACTCTAACAGTCCAGGACATAGCCATTATCAGTGGTTACAGGGTAATCGCAATAGTGGTTTTTACCCACCACTGTGAATATCCATAAACTGTGGTATATACCTCCTACGATTTCATTGTGGATGTGGTTAACATCTATATTTATACTGTCAAACTGCCTTTCTTTATGACATAGAAAGGGATTAGCTTTTTTTGTGGATATATCAAATACATTTTTGTTGTTTTATTTTAAACATCTGATTATACAGTACAATGTCCTTGAGTAGCCTAGCCAGAGCCCTGACTTGAACCCAATCAAACATCTCTGGAGAGACCTGAAAATGGCTGTCCACTGACAGTCCCCATCCAATCTGACATTGTTTGATAGGATCTGCAGAGAAGAAGGGCAGAAAATCCCCAAATTCCAGGTGTGCAAAGCTTATGGCATCATTGTTCTGACACCCTCAATCCGTCTGTGTGAACTAGTTGTCAGACAGCTAAACTCTTTCCTATCAATTCATTGAGGGTGGTCCTTTTCAACTTTTATTAATAGGACCAGTGTGAAATAACAGTATTCAGCACAAGGTATACAGCATATCTCAGTACATCACATTATGTAGATACATGGATTATATAGCATAGTGAATGAAAGAGACAGCTGCAAGACAGAGGAGATAACTCTGAAGACATGAGCACTAGAAAGCTGTTAGTGACAATACAGGGAATTATAGTAACTCACCGACTGTGCTATGATGAGGAAAACAACAGAAAACTAACTGTCTAATGGAGAGGCATGGTGAGTCAGCCTTGCAAGTGGAAAGATGGCTGCTGAAGAGGAAGGGGGCCGGGCTAAAACAAGGCATGATGGGAACTACGGAAGCCCACAAAGGAAAATGTTAGTCAGCAAAGAAACATGAAGCAGAATAAATGAGGTTGCAATACAAGAACATGTCAACAGGTGGAGCTGTTGGCTAACTAATTAGATATATTGCTGAGAAGGCATAACACTCCCCGTCTGGTTTCCAGGGGATACCACATAAACATTTCAACTGAGAGTAATAGAACAAGTTCAGAAACGGGTCTAAGAAACAGTTTTCCGTTTTGCTTGGGGATCTTGATCTCCGCCTTCCTGACTTTTCCATCTTGACTTGGGAAGACTTTAGTCACCAATCCTAAAGGCCACTCATTCCGTTTGGACTGGTTGTCTTTTACTAGAACAATGTTTCCAGGCTCTATGTTGGGCCTACTTGTTTGTTGAAAGGTACTGTTTTCTCCACTTGGTCCAGAAAAGGTCTGCTCACATTTGAACTCTCTTCCACTATGATTTGTACTTAGTAGTACACTCCTTGGAAATAGTCATGGTTGCATTACATTTTTGGGTGAGGAGAGCTGCAGGAGTAAGCAGAGATTGGTCTTCAGGATCGTTGGATATGAGAACCAGTAGTCTAGCATTTATAATGGCTACTACCTCAGCCATGAAGGTAGTGAGTGTCTCGTGAGTGAGCTTCAAAGGGCCTAGTTGCAGAAAGATGGAGTCAAGTATTCTCCGTGCAATGCCGATCATGCGCTCCCAAACACCTCCCATGTGAGATGAGTGAGGTGGGTTGAAAGTCCATGTGCAGCCTAGTTCGGAAAGGTATCTGTAGGCGGACCTCCAGGTGGAGAATTTGTGGAAGCGGCTAGAACCAAGGTGCCTTTTAGTGACTGTTGTATTAAGTGTGGAAACTTGAGGTCGAATTTCCACATCTGATTCAGGCTCAAAAAGTTCATGCGTGCACTTTTGAAGAGTGGTGGGTGTTGGTTGATACAGGAATGCAGGCCCTACGAGCCAGGTAGTGTCTTTAAGGCATGTTGCTGGTACCGCTCTAAATCTCCTAGTTTCGTTATGAATGTAGCCTAACACCACTATCGGTGGTGCTATCGGTGAAGAATTCTGCATCTTCAAGACACAAGTCAAGTTCTGACATGATGAGTTCTGCCAGCTCAATGGCAAGAATAGCAGCACAGAGCTCTAGTCTTGGTATGGTAGGTTCAGGACATGGCGCTAGCTTGGCCTTTCCCATGACGAACCCTATGTGGACGTGACCTGAGGTGTCTACAATTTTTAAATAAGCAACTGCAGCTATGGCTTTTACTGAAGCATCACAAAATACACATAGCCTCCTGGAGAGGACTTCTTCAGAGGATATGTACGTATATGGCCTATGTATGTGGAGATCAGACAATGAATTTAAAGAATTTCTCCAGGTTACCCACGAAACTTCTTTCTCTGAAGAAAGAGGGGTGTCCCAATCAGCTGAATCCACAGTTAATTCACGTAGCAAGGTCTTACCTTGGATGATCACAGGTGCAGTGAATCCAAGGGGATCGTACAGGCTGTTGCTTGTGGATAGGACGCCTCGTCGTGTGAAGGGTTTTTGCTCTAGGTTGACCTGAAACGTGAAGCTATCGGACTTGAGATCCCAGTTGAGTCCTAGACTACGTTGTACAGGAGGAGAGTCTGTAGCTAAGTCCAGGTCCTTCAAGTCGTTGGCATAGTCTTTTGTAGGACAGGCCTCCATCACGCTTTTGCTATTGGATGCTATCTTATGTAGCCTGAGGTTAGAACGAGTGAGAGCACTCTGAGTCCTTTTGAGTAGGCTGATTGCAGCCTCTGACGACGGAAGAAACTTTAGACCGTCGTCTACATAGAAGTCTCTTTCACTGAACTGTCGGACATCTTCATCAAAGTCTGTTTCGCTTCCCTGGGAGGATCTTTCAAGCCCATAGATCGCTACAGCAGGGGATGGGCTGTTGCCAAAAACATGCACCTTCATATGGTATTCTACTATGTCTTTGGTAGGTTCGTTATCTTTGAACCAGAAGAAACGTAGGAAGCCTCTATGTTCTTCAATGACAAAGAAACAATGGAACATTTGCTGTATATCTGCAGTGATAGCAACTGGTTCTTTACGGAATCTGATGAGAACACCAATGAGAGTGTTGCTGAGGTCAGATCCTGTTAAAAGAACATCATTCAGAGAGAGTCCCTGGTATCTTGAGCTGGAGTCAAACACTACACGTATCTGATCTGGTTTCTTGGGGTGATAGACACCAAATATTGGGAGATACCAGCATTCTTTGCTCTCTTCCAGAGGTGGAGCCACTTTCGCATGGCCACTTTCGAATATTTTGCTCATGAAAGCAAGGAAGTGTTTTTTCATCTCTGGCTTCCTTAGAAAGTTGTGTTTTAGCAAGGTAAGGTGTTTTAGAGCTTGCTCTCTGTTGTAAGGAAGAGGCTTGAACAGTAGCGGGGCCACCCAGCTATTGGTTTCATCTTTGTGAAATCCTTGATCCATTATCCATTATCTTCAAGAAGGTCTCATCTGCGATGGAATGGGCTATTTTATGATCCTCTTTAGTCTTTTGGAAAACAGCGCACCCTAGATGATCTTCATCTCCGTCACACAGATAGTCGGTAGCGTATCTGCCCTCTCCTGTGTGCGGGTATGCTGGGTTGGTAAGCTTCTTTCACAAGGAATTTGTTGGGACAGGGCAGAAAAAGGGATGTACGCCCGCTCTCTAACGTGCTTGTGTAAAGAGAGTTGACGTTGTTTGGTTTGTGAGCGTTTCCTAGGCAAACGTCTCCTATAATAACCCATCCTAGGTCTAGTTTCTGAGCATAGGGAGATTTATGAGGACCATTTATCTGCTTCCTCACTTTTTGGACTCTAATAATGTCTCTGCCCAGCAAAAGTACCAACTTGACTTGAGGATCGAGTGTGGGGATGAGATGCGCTATGCTTCTAAAATGAGCATGATGTATAGCTGCTTCTGGTGTGGGATCTCTTCTCTGTTGTTCGGAATTGAATTACACTCTATTAATGTAGAAAGAGGTAAGGATGTCTGACCATCTAGAGATTCAATCTGGTAACCTGTGGCTCTTTCAATTTCTTCGCTCACCCCTGTACATGGTTTAAATGAGTAGGACAAACTAAGTCCTTCCATTTTAAAGATGTCAAAGAAAACTGAGCTAGCAAGTGACCTGTTGCTCTGATCATCCAGGATGGCGTAGACTGACTGCTCTTTCTCTGTGACCTATAGGGTAAACTGTAACAAGACAGATCTTCGAGCAAGATTTGTTACTCAGACCTTCTCCGCAAACTTGAGTTCACTGGGGTGACACTTCAGGAGGTACACTATCTTTCCTCTCCCCGCCGTGCTCTGTTATTTGGTCTGAGGGTGAGGGAATCTGTGGTGCTGGCCCTGGGTGTAGAGCTGTGTTGTGTTCTTGGCTGTTGCACTTGGAGCAAGTAATACTGGCTTTGCAATATCTAGCTAAGTGAGATGTAGATGCACAACACCTGTAGCATATATATCGTTTTCTTTGAGGAACGCTCTGTGGTCCTTAAGAGATTTGTTTCTAAAACTTCTACACATCTGCAATGAGTGAGGCTTTTTGTGTAAGGGACACTCCTTGCTTGGGTCTTTCATTAATGTCCCACTGGTTTCTCGTGTACTGTAGGTCTTATGTGAGTAATCGGCAGAAGATACATTCGTTTTGTGTACAGTGATAGGTGTGCCTCTGAAGTTACGAACTGAAGCAGGCTTACCTATCTTTGGGTTGACAAGGTCTACGGTTGAAAGGTCGAAACTGGGATCATTCCTGATCTTCGCCTGTTGACGTACAAAATCTACAAAAAAGCAGAATGGAAGGAACAGCACGTTGTGTCTTTTTTTGTACTCTGAGCCCCAGTTGATCCATGTCTCCTGCAAACTGTAAGGTAGCTTTTGTTTGAGATTTTAGGAAAGTTCTCTAACCTTTTAAAGAGGGATTCTTCTATCATCTCTGAGGAGCCATAGCACTCATTGAGCCTTTCCCATAACATGTGTAAGCCTCTGCTCGGGTAGTGTATGTTGATATCTCTGATGCGTTTTGCGTGATCTGACGACTCATCTCCTAGCCACTTGACTAACAGATCAATCTCTTCACTTGCAGAGAGGTCAAGGCCTGCAGTGGTATTTCTGAAGGAAGCTCTCCATGCTCTGTAATTTTCAGGACTGTCGTTAAACTTTGAGAGACCTTTGGTGAGCAGCTCGCGACGTGCAAAGAACTTGAGGAAAGCTGGTAGCTCTTGATCTCTGAGAGGGTGATCTGGATGAGCATCGCTGTGGTAAGGATTCATTGAGAAATTGCCATAGAACGAGTCGTCGTCGCAATGGTCACCATCGGCACCTCCTTTCTTGAAGGCGATTGCTGTGTGGCAAGAATCCATAGGCCTGGATGCAGGTGGCTGGGATGGTAATTGGTAGACAGAATTACCTTCATGCTTAGGGTGGAATGATCGGTGTGCGAGGGTCACTGACTGTATGACAGGATTTTGTCCTAGACGATTATCAGGGTTTGATCTCACTCTTGGAGGTGGATGCAGGTAGTGATCCAACTGCGCGTGCTGTAGCACGTAATCTGAAGTGCGTTGCGAGATATCCTGATTGCTAAGTTCGGGTCCGAGTTTTATGCTGGATCCTTCACTAGTGCAGCATGCTGCTGCTTCTAAAGCCTGCGCTTCAGCTTCTGCGGCTGCGGCTTCCTTGTCCGCAACAAGTTTTGCAAGGTCGGCTTCTAGATGTGCTTTTTCTTTCTTTAATTTCGCTTCTTCTTCAGCAAAGGCAGCTCTCACTTTGGCGGCTTCCGCCTCCGCCCTGGCGGCGGCAGCTGCGAGGCTGTTCTCAGATGACCTTGAAGCTACTGAGCTAACATGGGAACGTGTTGCATACAGTTCAGATCCTCTGTCTGACATTGTGACTTCATGTGGCTTGACTGCTTGCTGATAGAAGACAGTATCTGTGCTTCAATCCCCGTTATATAGTAGTCGTTTTACTGTTCTGACACCCTCAATCTGTCTGTGTGAACTAGTTGTCAGACAGCTAAACTCTTTCCTATCAATTCATTGAAAAGGACCCCGATGCGTCCAGCTCAATGAATTGATAGGAAAGAGTTTAGCTGTCTGACAACTAGTTCACACAGACGGATTGTGGGTGTCAGAACAATCATCCCCAAAAAGACTGGAGGCTGTAATCCCTGCTCAAGGTGCTTCAACTAAGTACTGAATAAAGGGCCTGAATACTTATGTCAATTCAATATACAGTATTAGTTATTCCTTTTCAATAAATTAGCAAAGCTTTTGAACATTCTGTTTTCACTTTGTTATTTTAGGATATATTTAGGATTTTTTTATTTTTATTTTAGCACATACGTCTGCAACATAACACAATGTGAAAAAAGTGAAATGGTATGAATACTTTCCAAATGCATTGTTTAAAGAGGACCTTTCACCACTCCTGACACACCTGTTTTAATAGCTTCATGCATGCCCCATGTAATAACAATTCTGGAGCATCTATTCTTATGGATCTATGCTGTGCCATTCCTTTATTACTTTTAGAAGTTATGACTGCATTACTAGCAGTCTGTAGTAAGGGTACAGAGTGGTGGTTACAAATTGGGGGGGGGAGGTGTACCTGCACAGTCTGAAAATGGCAGCACTGATTGGATAGAGTGAGTCTGTGCAGGTACAAACCCCCAACTGGTTAACAGATTTCAAGCAAGATCAGCTGCATGCTAGCTGCTACTGTTCAAGAGATATCAGCATCTAAAGCAGCCCTCTCTCCTCCAGTTTCTGCCCCACCGTGCTGAGCTCAGGTAGAACAGTTAGGTGGTTAAAGGGGTTGTCCCATCTGTAGAACTATGGCATATCGATAGCATGTGCGATAAATGTCCATTAAGTGCAGGTCCCACTTCTGGGACCTGTTCCTATCTCAGTGAAGGAGCCCTGCTGGGAATAGAGAGCATGCTATGCATGCACACATTTGTCCATTCACTGCTATAGGACTTCCATATATAGCTGCTCCATGCAGTCCTGACATGCTCTTCATTCATGGTTAATTCATGAGACACGAGTGAGTCCCATAGTTGGGACCCACACCTACTGGACATTTATGCGGGATGATTCTTTTTTCACTTGCTGCAGGTCTATATCTCTTAGAAAGCATTCAACAGTCCTCTCCACTATGAGGCCCAATCAAATCAGTCCCAGGTAAGTCTCCTTTTTTTTCTTTCTGGCGGTGGTGTTTGGGCTCAGTGTTTGCTTGAGCTGTGTTGCACTTTGAGTCTCTATGCATCCTCTCATGGCAGCTGTATTAATGGCCCTTCATCTCTGGTTATTTACAGTCTCCCAATGTTTGCTACATTACTGCTCCTGACTTGCTCACAACTTGCCATGGTACCACTGAAAGCCTATAAGCCCTACAACTTTGGGCACGAACTACATAACCATGTATCTACTTCCAAGAGAGTCAGCATACCTACAACTCTTCATTGTTTCATATGGCTGAACAAGGCCAGGGAATAATAAAAAAGTCACATAACAAAGAAAAAGAAAGAAAAGAAAGAATAATGCAGCCTTATGAAAACCCAAAATACAATGTAGGAAACAGACTTTCTTGAGACTTCACAATAATCAGTAGCATGGCATAATATGAAAATTGTAACTTCAAATAAGGCTATTTTCACATTGAATCTTCAGCATTTGTCCAAGGTGTCCCTCTGGGTGATGTGAACATGTAATTCATAGATACCCATGTTAAGAAAAATTATGTGTGCTGTTCGGTATTTCAGTTCTTGGTGGATAATGGGTCTAATTCTTGACTTCTATTGCAGTCAAATGCATAGAGTTTTCTCACTAGTGATTGTGATAACAGTGACATTTACATTTATAAAATAAGATTCCTAATGACTCAAAGAAACAACAGGATATTCTGATCATCAATGGGGTTCTCTGGGAATTATTTTAAATGGCCACCAGAAACTGTTCTAGAATGTGAGGACTGTTGCCACCACTTGCAGAGCTGCCTTGTATATGCTACATATTGGTCAGTTTTCCTGTCAGGCTGCTCAGCCATTTTAGTATATCATAGGCAGAATCGCATTATTACCATCTATTGTAGAGTAGTCTGTAGTGAGGCCCAGCCCCCTCATCCCCCTGGGCAGCTCTGCAAGTGGTGGCAACCAATCCTGCTCACATTCTGGGAAAGGTTGCTGGCAGCCATTTTAAACCATTCCATACATATTCAAAGAAACCGAGCGATGGACAAATGTTCTTTCAAAGGAAGATCTTTTTTTCATGAACAACCTTTCTTTAAATGAAAGATCTTTCACCCAACTATTGGACAAAAATATTAAACACAGTCACTCTTTTCAAAAGATAATAGTTTATCATCGGTTGGCTGAAACAATCGTTCATTATTAATTTTCAACCGACGAACGTTGTTTTGGTTGAAATAGTCTGCTTTGATCAACGTTAGATTGCGTATGGCCACCTTTAGAGTCAAAATCAACTTGACAGCATGTAATATTAATAGAAGACTTGCTGAAGCAGTTAAACCTCTAATCTGGAACAACTATTTCAACAAAAGCTGCCTATAATAGTTTTGTCCTTAATAGCAAGCTTTGTACGTCTTGGAGAATTAGTCCCTTAACTGAAATTTATGATTGTGTCATTAGACATAATAGGGTGTATATATCTGTAAAGCTAAGCATACAAAAGAAAACTTAAAGGCTATGTACACCTTTGGGGGCATTTTTTGTATTATTGCATTATACTTATTTTGAACTAAAAATCATTTTTTCAATTGGTCTTTATTAACAATATGGGTATCCTTTATCCTTTTTTGTGTACAGAGCTGAGAAGCTGTACTAGCTGCCTGTGGATTTTTTCTCAATTCCGTCATCTGAGGAGCAGACGGACAGCTTATCTCTTCTTTCTCACATCATAAACACTCATTAAAGCTCAATCCTTACCTTACTGATAAGAATGTGGCTTAAATAAGTGTTTATGGTCTCTCAGTTGTTTACAGATAAGGGTAATTAGATGACCGGTACAAAGTGAATGTACCAGTCATGCAGCTAGAAAAACATTTAACTCTTTGTGACTGAACAGCTCAATATTTTTAATGAAGACCAATTGAAAATATGATTTTTAGCCAAAAATAAGTTAAATGCAATCATAAAAAAAAATTGACTCCAAGGGTGTACATAGCCTTTAAATTGACTTGACCTGAGACATCTTAACCCTGCAGTTGTCATTGATTTTCTCGGAGGTTATATCCACTATGCACCATTTTACAGTATTTATATAGTAAAGGCACACCTAAGCTTTGGTTGTAAAATAATATGCTATAGCTAACCCTGTTTATCCCACTTCCATATTGCTGAAGAACTAGTCCAATTTTCTGGAATAAATGAATTCAAATATCTGTCATTCAGCCCAAAAGCTATACCAAACATACAAATCTAAGGTAAGTAGAAGACTTACATGGATGGATAATAGACCTATTTTTATCCGTATAGGGACTTGTTTTTTGTGGAAAAAATTAATAGTACCATTTTATTTGTCATATCATGTGCTGAAAATGGGGGAAAAAATCTTTGTGGGGTGAAATTGAACAGAAAATGCAATTCTGCCATTCTTTTGGGGGTTTTATTTTTACTGCTATATTACATTTCTTGTTATAGATGCACATTAAAAAGCCCAAAAATGTTTAAAAAAACACAGCAAGGATGCATTGAAAAGGCATCTACTCACATTTGGTTGAATGTCATTCACCATGGCACTCGCTTATGGTCCAGTGATACCTTCAGTGTCCAAATGGATGCTGTGGGCTGGAAAATCAAGTGAGGTTAGAGAATAATCAGTTACTATAGCATTCCCTGAACTTCACCTGCCTGTCTAGTGTTTACCCCAATAACGGTGTCCCTAATCAGTGATGAATCTCACCACTATAAAGCTACAAATATAAAATTACTGTTGGGATACATAGCTTTCTAATCATGTATTATTCAATTTATTTTGAGGAATCCAGGTGATCAAAAAATTGTGATTTTAATTGTTCGGACATTTTCAGATGTGACAATACCAACTTTTTTATCATTTATTTTTATATGTAAATTGTGAATGGGGATGATTGAATTTTTAATCCTTTTTTCATTTATTTTTAAAAACAAAGTTTAACTTTTTTTTACATTTTTTTGAACATCTGTTCAGGGCTCTCATCCGAGTGGGTTATATCACTGGGTTAGCTTGAGTCTTGGTCTCGCTCTATAAGCCGCTCTATAAACCTCTTCCACCATTATGATGTACATGTATGTCAAATGTCAGGAAGGGGTTAAAGGGAACTCGACAGATTCATACTGCCCGAACCCCTGGAAGCCTGAAATAGTAACAGACTCCCTCATTAAAAAGAACTATGCTTTATTCGGAAATGCTGTGCATAGCTGGAGACTTGTGAATCAAGCTGAGATGGGCATGGAGAAGCTGGAGGAGAGCCACCCAGTTAACACTTCCCTGTGCACAGTTTTTTTTTATATGTTTGCAATTAAATGACCAAGGAAATCATCATATTGAGGGAGTCTGTCGGTATTATAAGCTGCCCATGGTTAGGGCAATGGAAATCTGCTGGCAGGTTCTTTTTAACTTAGAAGAACATGTCCGATGGTGCTTTATAAACATGCAATTTTGATGCAAACTCATTCATAATTCACATCATTGGGCCTAGGGTGACCAGACTGTAAAACTCCACAGTGAACTTCATGGAGGAAGGAGTGAGAGATATTAGTTGGGGCCAGTATCAGACTGGATCTTCTGGTGGGCCAAGACTCTGACAGAATGTTTGGCTTTGCAAGCAGTACAGAATAATGCAATACACTTTTATTTCATATCAATTTATCCATGTAATTATATGCATTTCAAGGTATTCACCCAGAGTGTAGGTAGATTGTTACATAAATCAATTTTTGTTCTAAACAGCAGTGACTCATAGAGAGACATTGGTGGAGATGACCAGAAGATGATAACCCCATTTGGGGATTACTGTGGAGCTAATTATTTGCCATCACGTTCTATTTCGTAGGGAATGATTTACAAATAACCTCTTAGACTTTATTGATGATACGTCCTGTGTATGTAATAGTAACAACAAGGTTATACGGTAATACTGTATAATAAAGTATAAAGTTATAAAGTGTACAGTTAGAATCATTCCCTCTAATAAGCCAAGGAAAGTCTAGTTCAATAAAGATTAGGGCCCTTAAAGGGTTTCTGTCACCAGTTTTGGGCATATAAAACAGGATGACATTTGCAATGTGCAAATGTCACCTGATGCCCAATCTGTTAATGATTTTCTTATTGGTGTCCCCGTTTTTGTAAAAAATAAACTTTTGTGATATGCAAATGAACCTTACTAGGTGCAAGGGGCGGTAACCCTGCACCTAGTAGCAGCTTCCTCACTGCACCTGCGCCGCCTTCTCTTCTGGGTGTAGTGTGACGTCATCGGTGCTGTGCGGGAATGAAGGCCGCACGGCGCAGGCGCGGGATTTGCAGCACGGACAGGGCCGGCAGCAGATAGAGCGAGCTGCCTGGCCCTGTCCATCACAAGCAAGGGGGCGTAAATAAAGGTGGGGAAACGGCGCTACTAGGTGCAGGGTTACCGCCCCTTGCACCTAGTAAGGTTCATTTGCATATCACAAAAGTTTATTTTTGACAAAAACAGGGACACCAATAAGAAAATCATTAACAGATTGGGCATCAGGTGACATTTGCACATTGCAAATGTCATCCTGTTTTATATGCCCAAAACTGGTGACAGAAACCCTTTAAAGTGTACCTAAACTTTTATAAAGTTTTTTTTATAAAAAAAACTTTTATAAAATAATTTCTGTAATCTATTTTATTAATTGTTTATATTGTTTTACTAGCAAAACAGGCCTCCGAAGTTTGAGCCTTTCTATAGCACTTTTCACTGCAGCGTACAGAATCCATACACCATAAGGGTCCATTCACACGTATTTTCCTTTTTAGCTGATCTGTGTTTCCGCAAAAACCTTCTGTTTTTTCCCAATTGTATATCCACATCCGTTCCGTTTTTCTGCAGAAAAACAGAAGGAGGAATATATGTTGCTAGGGTACTAAAAAAAATGTTTCTATTTCCTGGAAATGGATCTGCAATTGATACATTCCGCATGTCATCCGCATTTTTGTGGACCCAGTGACTACAATGGAACCATGGACCGCATTTTGCGGACAAATGAAGGAAAAGCTCTATTTTTTTTTTTTTTTTGCGGATCCGCATAACAGAATGAAATGGAACAATGGATGCGGACAGCACACTGAGCGCTGTCCGCATTTTTTGTGGGGCCATTGAAATGAATGGGTCCACACTCCGTATGTGCTGCAGGGAAAAGCACTAACTTCAGGGGCCTGTTAGTGAATCAAAATCAATTAATAAAATATAATACAGAAATTATTTTTATGGCATTTGTAACAGTTTAAAAAAAATTTAAGTTTAGGCACCCGTTAAATTCTGAGCAATGGCCAGTTGACAACAGCACTGTTTTATCGAGGCAGAAGTGATATCTGCATTGCTCCCCATTAGTCATATTTCATGACTTCAAGAGGAAAAAGCAGACCATGAGCACACTTCCATTTGTGCACATTCACTTTGCAAGATGAAAAGTTAGCTGCCTGAAATGCAGAACTTGGGAGAAAGGTGATTTTGTTCTGCGTAGCTTGTACTTTTTGGTGCCCTTTCTTTATCTATTAAATGCATGAGTCACTTTTTAAGCAGGTGCATACATTGGAAAGCCCATGGGTGGCAGGCTGCATGATATAATATATCTTTATACCACTGTTAACAAAAGGACTATGCATTGGAAAACTTTGACCTTGTGAACAGATATTAACTTTAGGAGAAAGAAAAAACATCCATTTGCTTGTTTGCTCTTCAGATGCTATCTCAGTTAAGCATGGGATAGGCGGGAAGACATTTTCTACAATAATCCGAGTTCATTTTACTGGAATGCACTAGCTTGGCTGGAAGAAATAACTGAGTGTTCCTGCATACTTCTCTCTAAAATATTTATTCATTTTCAGAGAGCCCTTCCGCAAACATTTTCCACATTCTCCACTAAACATCAGAGGTCTGCATACATTCCAAGTCTACGGAAACAACAGCAAAAGACCTGTTGTCAATGTTAAAGACCAGGAAAAAAACCAAGAGAGATACTTGTGTAGTCATAAAAGCAGGAGACTAATTTTGATGACAGTATGATCCTAACAAGTGTTAGGCTTTTAGCACTTTCCAAACAAGACCGGAAATGGAAAATAAATTACTGAAAGTTTCTTCAAGAGGTGAATCTTTAGATCAGGGATAACAAACCTTTTAGACATAGTGAGGGATATTTATCAAGACTGGCACTTGTAACAGCGGCTGCTGTGCGCCGCTGTTCCCCTGCTTACCGCTGCCATCCTGGGCATCATATTCAGCGGTGAGCTGCTGCTTGTGTTTCCTGTTCACCGCTGCAGTTCTGGGCTCTGGCTGTGTAAGTGCTGTTGCACTGTGATCCGAGTTTCCATTCATCCCTGGCTACAACATCCTTGTTCCTTACTTCACTTCCTCTTTGCTGGAGCAAGTTAAATCATGTGGTTTGATCATGTGACCATGCTAGATCATGTGGGTGGATCACGTGTCCTCATTGACCAACCCTGGCCCTATTTAAGTCGCTCAGCCCTCTTCCCAGATGCCTCAGTGACAAGGTCCTTATCTTGCATTTGGTTGTACCTGTTCCTGCCTGTGTTCCTGTGTTCTGACCCTTGCTTTGTTATCTGACTCCGCTACCCGCCTGATCCTTGCCTGCCTGCACTGACCTTCTCGTTGCCGACCCAGATTGCCTGACTTGTTCCTGTGCCACCTGCCCTGACCCATAGCCTGTCTGACTTTGCCTCTGCCTCATCCTTCGGTCCTGCATAGTTGCTCCTGGAAATGACCCGTCTTGCTGACCACCGATGTACCTCTGGTACCTTCGCAGGTATCTCCTGGTCTGCCTCTCCAACTCTCCTCAAGAGGTAGCGACCTGGTGTTCCTCTTGGAAAGTCTATCCCCACCATCAGGGGTATTGTGAAGATTGAGAGGTTTCACTTAGACAACGCCCTTAGGAGAGGTAGGGCACGAGGCACAGTGGATCCACACCCACTGGTTGGTGACAGTACACTGAGGCCATGGACCCCGCTGGTCACCCCAAACCTGTCGTACAGGACCTGTTACAAGAAGTCAGACGTCAGAGCGAACGCTAGGACGTCATGATGCAATTTATGCAAAATGTCGCTGCTCGTCTGGATGCCATTGCTTCTCCAGTTACTGAAGGATGAGGCAGAGGCTGTCGCTGCTACCCCTGCAATGCCCATAACGACAAATCCAGACTCGTGTGCCGCTGGGGTGCAACTCCCTCTGCCATCACGCTATGGTGAAGATCCTAAAACCTGTCATGGATTCCTGAACCAGTGCCTGATCCACTTTGAGTTGCATGGGCAGAGGTTTCCCACTGAGCGGTCCAAGGTTGCCTTCATTGTGTCCCTGCTGTCGGACGAGGCCCTTGCTTGGGCAAACCCTATTTCGATACATGGAGGTCCTGAGACTACTAATCTGCAGGCTTTCATGGCTACTTTCCTGGTCTTTGAAGAGCCCGACCGCACGTCTGCCGCTGCGTCAGCTCTGCTGCGTCTAAAACAGGGTTCCTTGTCTGTGGGACAGTATGCCATTCAGGTTCGTACCCTGGCTGCCAAACTTGCATGGAACAATAAGGCTCAACTGGCGGTGTTCTGGGAGGGCCTTTCTGACTGGATTAAGGATGAATTAGCTGGTCGCGACCGTCCGTCTACTCTGAATGACCTGATCACCTTAGCCACTAGGATTGATATGCGTTTCAGGGAACGTTCTAAGGAGGTCGCAGGCACCAGAAGCCCACCTCTGGCTCCATCCTTCCAAAGGCCAGTCCTTACTATAGTGTCCACCCCATCTGAAGAGCCCATGCAAATAGAGCGCCTTCGATTGTCTGACCAGGAATGTTTATGCCGTAAAGCAGAGAACCTATGTCTGTATTGTGGAGGCAATGTTCACTTTGTCCGTAATTGTCCGCAGAAGCCGACAATTTTAGCTAGGATCAGTTGGAGAGATGGTCCTAGACAAGGAAAAGTCCTCTCCGAAACTCTCTGTTCCGGTGACTCTATCTCACAAGGGAGTCACACTGTCTGTGCCTGCATTCTTGGCCTCTGGGTCAGCCGGTAACTTCATTCAGCAAGCTCTGATCCATCAGTACCAGCTCCCTACCATGCGTCTTGAACGACCTCTGTCAGTAGCTTCCGTAAATGGACTGCCACTTCCTGAACCTGTGCGTTTGGTTACCAAGCCCCTTAAGATGCAAATAGGGGTTCTGCATTCTGAGATGATCTCCTTCTATGTGCTGTCGGAGTCTGTGAATCAAATCATCCTTGGTATACCCTGGTTGCGTCTGCATACTCCAGTTCTGGACTGGCACTCCGGTCAGATTTTGCGTTGGGGATCATCCTGTCAGTCCGCCTGTTTATTGGAGGTTCGACCTGCTTTCTCGCCTACTGTACCTGTAGACCTTCCTGGACTTCCGCAGCAATATGCCAGTTTTGCAGACATCTTCAGTAAGAAAGAGGCCAAGACCCTGCCTCCTCATCGTCCCTATGATTGTCCCATTGACCTTCTGCCTGGTGCCACTCCCCCCCGAGGTTGAGTCTACCCACTTTCATTTCCCGAGACCCAAGCAATGTCTGAGTATATCAAAGAGAACCTCGAAAGGGGGTTTATCCGAAAATCTACTTCACCAGCCGGTGCCGGGTTCTTCTTTGTGCAGAAAAAAGATGGATCATTATGGCCCTGTATCGACTATCAAGGTCTGATCAATATCACAGTCAAGAACCGATACCCTCTACCGCTAATCTCTGAACTCTTTGACAGGATCCGGGGGCTAAGGTCTTCACTAAACTAGACCTATGCGGCGCATACAATCTTGTCCGCATTCGAAAAGGGAATGAGTGGAAGACTGCTTTCAACACTCTTGATGGTCACTACTAGTATCTCGTCATGCCCTTCAGTCTATGTAATGCTCCGGGGGTATTCCAGGAGTTGGTAAACAACATCTTCCGGGACCTGCTCTATGTCTGCGTGATAGTGTATCCGGACGATATACTGATCTATTGCCCTAATCTGGCCACTCATCGGGAGCATGTACAGAGAAATGCATCTTTGAAAAATCCTCTGTACCATTCCTTGGATACATCATATCGGATGCCGTGTTGCAGATGGATCCTGAAAAATTGAATATAGTAATGGACTGGCCACGCCCACAGGGTCTTCATGCTACAGCGCTTCCTTGGGTTTACGAACTTCTATCCCTGTTCATCCCAAATTTTTCTTCTCTCACGTCTCCGATTTCTGCCCTTACTAAGAAAGGGGTGAATGCCAGAGTCTGGACTCCTGAGGCTGAAGCCGCCTTCATCCAATTAAAAAAGGCATTTGCTTCTGCACCTGTTCTACATCATCCCGATGTCTCCTGCCAATTCTTTTTAGTTTTACTTCAGAAAGGTTCCAAGGGCAAGATGTCTACTTGTGGATTTTTCTCCAAGCTCTTCTCCCCTGCTGAGAGAAATTACTGTATAGGGGATAGAGAACATTTGGCCATTAAACTTGCCTTGAAGGAGAATCTTACGTATCTGCAGATGGCCCAGCGTCAGAACCCTTGCCAAGCCAGATGGGCACTCTTCTTCTCCCGCTTTGATTTTGAACTGCACTTTCGGCCGGCCGAGAAGAACGGATGCGCTGTCTTGGTCATTTGACTTCTCCGACCAGCAGGAGGAGCCCCAGTATATAGTAGGTCCTGCCTGCTTGATCACAGTGGCTCCTGTCCTGGTAAAAGACATCCCTCCTGGGAAGACTTTTGTGCCATCTGCTAAGAGAAAACGTATTCTAGCTTGGGGGCACAACTCCAAGCTGGCTGGTCATCCTGGGATCCGCAAGACCACAGAACTTTTGTCTCGCCACTACTGGTGGCCCACACTGTCTAAGGATTTGCGAGATTACGTGTCCGCTTGCACAGTCTGTGCTCAAAATAAAGTCTCCAGGACCAAAGCACCCAGGCTGTTGTTACCTCTTCCTGTTCCTGATGCCCCATGGCAACACATTGCCATGGACTTTGTTACAGATCTGCCCTCTTCTGCCGGATGTACAGTTATCTGGGTGGTCGTGGACCGGTTCTCCAAGATGGCGCACTTCATTCCTTTGGCCGGTCTGCCTTCGGCTGCTGAACTTGCTAAATTGTTTGTGAAACACATATTCCGCTTGCATGGTTTACCTTGCCATATTGTTTCCGATCACAGAGTCCAGTTCACTTCTAAGTTCTGGAGAGCTCTGTGCCGTTTGCTCGAAATAGAGCTGGACTTCTCTTCAGGTTATCATCCCCAGACCAATGGACAAGTTGAGCGGGTCAAATATTAGAAAACTATTTCCGGCATTTCGTTTCAGCCCAACACGACAACTGGGAACAATTGCTTCCGTGGGCTGAATTCTCCTATAACAACCACTCTAGTGAATCTACCGGATCCTCTCCATTCTTTGTTGTGTTTGGACAACACCCTCGTACTCCTCTCCCTGTTCCAACATCTTCTGGGGTGCCAGCTGCGGATTCCTCATTTAGAGATTTTTTGAAGATTTAGCGTGACACCAAGGTCTGCATCAACAAAGCGGTGACTCACATGAAGATTAATGCAGACAAGAGAAGAAGGAGACCGCCTCAGTTCTCGTCAGGAGATAAGGTATGGCTCTCTTCTAAAAATATCCGCTTAAAGGTTCCCAGTTTCAAGTTTGCTCCTAGGTTCCTTCGACCCTTTGAAGTGTTGAGAAGGATCAACTAAGTGACATATAAGTTACGTCTGCCCTCCTCTCTGCATATTTTTATTGCCTTCCATGTGTTCTTACTTAAGCCAGTGATTCTTAATTGCTCCTCGACGGCTCCTTCTATTCGTACTCTGGTGTCTGAAGATTCTGACGCTGTTCCCCTGCTTATCGCTGCTGTTCTGGGCGTCGTGTTCAGTGGTGAGCTGCTGCTTGTGTTTCCCGTTCACCGCTGCAGTCCTGGGCTCTGGCTGTGTAAGTGCTGTTGCACTGTGATCCACTCCAGAGTCTCCATTTAGCCCTGGCTACAACATCCTTGTTCCTTACATCACGCCCTCTTGGCTGGAGCAGGTTAGATCATGTGGTTTGATCATGTGACCATGCTAGATCATGTAGGTGGATCACGTGTCCTCATTGACCAACCCTGGCCCTATTTAAGTTGCTCAGCCCTCTTTCCAAATACCTCAGTGACAAGGTCCTATCTTGTATTTTGGTTATACCTGTTCCTGCTTGTGTTCCTGTGTTCTGACCCTTGCTTTGTTATCTGACTCCGCTACCCGCCTGATCCTTGCCTGCCTGCATTGACCTTCTCGTTGCCGACCTGGTTTGCCTGACTCGTTCCGGTGCCACCTGCCCTGACCCATAGCCTGTCTAACTTCGCTTCTGCCTCCAAGAGGTAGAAGCCTAGTGGTTCCCCCGCAACAGAGTCCAGATCCATGTCCAGACCCATAGAGGTCAAAGGGTGATGATCAAGGGACTGCCTATGGTACTCACATGTTGCGGTCATATAGCGTTTTTTTTTCCTTGTGGGGGAAACATCACAACATTAGAACAGAACCCTACACTAAGCCCTATTTGAACTCTGAATTTTTATTTTATGGATTCTCCTTTCAGAAGTTGGTTAGAAAGGGATTTTGTATATTTAACCTTGCCAACCAGTAGTACACATCCTCTTATTATTTCATTTAATGACATTACATAACAGATAAGATTAATGTACAGTCAATTAAAATATCATATTCATAATAGCAAATGACGTACACCTTTCCTGCAATTAGTTTAAGGCCCTTATATCTAAATGGTTGATGCCTAGGAGCATAAATCGACATAAATGATAATAAATCTTTCTTTCATTTGATCTCTTAAATTCATTCTATAAGATACTTTTGTGCATACAAGTAACAAGTTCACAATTCATTTCTCCAGCAAATGCTGAAAATGATTTATGGCACAAAATAATAGCAAAGTCCAGTCTTAGAGTGTCCTTAAGGTATGGATAATCTGAGATAACCGATTTAATTACAAAAATAGAAAATGTCCAATATGCGTGCTTCACACATACAGTACTATGCACACCCATAACATATATACACACACACAATACATAGTCCTACCTGTTTTCACATTTTGTTATGTTGCAGCCTTGTGCTGAAATAAAAAAAAAAACAAGAACAAGTTTTCCCTCATCATTCTGCAATCAACACCCCAAAATGACAAAGTGAAAACAAAATGTTGGAAATCTTTGCTAATTTATTGAAAAGGAATAACTAAAACATTGCACTGACATAAGTATCCAGACCCTTTACAGCCTTCAGTCTTCTTGGATATGATGTCACAAGCTTTGCACACCTGGATTTGAGGATTTTCTGCCATTCTTCTCTGCTGATCCTCTCAAGCAATGTCAGGTTGGATGGACACTGTCAGTGGACAGCCATTTTCAGGTCTCTTCGGAGATGTTCGATTGGGTTCAAGTGATGGCTTTGGATGGGCCACTGAAGGACATTCACAAAGTCACAAAGACATTCGTGTGTAGTCTTGGCTGTGTGCTTATGGTCATTGTCTTGTTGGAAGGTAATCATTCAGCCCAATCTGAGGTCCAGAGCACTCTGGATCAGGTTTTTATTAAGATTATCTCAATTCAGCATTCCCTCAACCCTGATCAATCTACCTGTCCCAGCTGCTCAAAAACATCCCCAGAACATGATGATACTACCACCATGCTGTAGGGATGGAACCGGGCAGGTGATGACAGAGATGTCACTTAGAATTGAGGCCAGAGAGTAAAATCTTTGTTTCATGAGACCAGAGAATCTTGTTTCGTAGAGTACTTTAGGTGCTTTGTTGCAAACTCAAGGCAAGCTTTCATGTGGCTTTTACCAAGGAGAGACTTCTTTGTGGCCACTCTGCCATAAAGCCCAGATTAGTGGAATGCTGCAGTGATGGCTGACCTTCTCCCAGCTGCACACAGGATCTTTGGAGCTCAGCCAGAGTGACCACTGGCTCTGTAACAGGAGGGGAATTAGAATAAATGAGATAATATTTTTATCAATACTAAGCAGTGGGTATAGTGCTTGTTTAGTATGGGAGACTTCTGCTAATAAGCTCACACAGCATTACATCATGCGGGGAGACAACCCCTATCACTCACAGAGCGATACAGTCTATGATAGGATCACAGTCCTGTCATTCAACTCCTAAACACTCTTTCTATGACATAAGTTATTTCAATTGGCATGTTGAGCAACGCACTTCTGCTTGACGTCGCTGGTACTCTATAAATATACTAGAGATGAGCGAATCTATTCGCCTCTTCGTAGATTCGTACCGAATCTTGGGATTTTTCAGCTGCGAAGCGAATCCGAATATTGGGTGATTCGCTTCGCTTTTCTATGCATTCGCTACGTAGTTTGTCCGCTAAATTATATGCTATTCTACGTATAATTTAGTTACTCTATACACTGTCGCGTACGAATTCAATTCAACGATGCAGACTCCTCCCTGGTAGTTCCGTCCCTTTCTCCAGCGCGGGAGGATGACGAGGCAACTCAGGAAATTAAGTTGCGCATTCGTGCGCCTCATCCCTTTTTCCCCCTTTTCAGGTTATTTGGGGAACCCCTTGAAAGAGGGTTTTTTAGGGAACCTTTGCTGCTTTTTTTTTTACCCATTTGGATTACAATTTTACCTATGTGGATTACAAATTGCGACTGAGTTTGGGACTCTGCTCCAGTTCTATGACAAGCGTCAGAAGAAAAGAGACTTAAACGTGTCTGTGAGCATACTAGGTAGGTGATCTTTAAAATTTTTATATTATACCTATAATAATGTATTTGCACTTTACCATATATATGTTTCGAATATTCGCTCTGCCTCTGAGGAGTGCACGCCGCGGCCTCTCCTCGTACGTGCCTGCGTATTACGTAATCGCTTAGACAATAGTACGCTGAGATTCGTAAGCTATTTGTACGCTCATGCATACGTCTTCTAAGAAGTTGCGTACATTTTGTAAATGAACGTTCATTATTAGTGAGCGAATGTTTGCTAATAGCACATAATAACGTATATTTTGTACGCAAATACAACGAATCTATTCGTCGAATATACGAATTTTAGGAAAAGTTCGGCGAATAATTTTTTTAAATGATTCGCTCATCTCTAAAATATACCCTGAACCCCTGCACATGCCGCATAAGCTCTGATACCCTTGACAAAGCCGTGGCTGTGGTGAAACATGGCAGTGTGTACATTTTAAGGGCTGCTAGGGAGGCAGAGACACATCAGCATGCAGAGGACTGCAGCCGGATCAGATATTTAGGAGCTGGATACAGGATTGTGTATTAAGTGTGGCTAGCTGCTCAATGAATGAATGGACAATTCCAGGTGAAACTTAAACGGGTTTTCCAAGCCTAAAAGGGGTTGTCTCATCTCTCCATTACTAAAGCAAGATGTGACACAGTGCTGACCACCTTCTGGCTGGGAAACAGCAGAGCGCTCCTCTGTGTGCAGGATGGACACCAGCTAGATGGGTTGGCAGTGACTCAATAAGGTCCTGGTTGGTGTCACAGGTATCTGGAGCCATGCTGACTGCAGTGCATCCCACAGCTGCTGAAGGGTGCGTGGAGGAGGATACATACACCAAAAATGATGATCAAGTTAGTTGCACAGATGCTCAACTGGGTTCAAGTCTGGGGAATTAGGGGCCAGGGTAGTATTTGGAAGTCTTGGTCATGCTCTTCAACTAATGACATTTCTAGCCATGTGACATGTTGCATTATCTTGCTGGAAGATCCCATCTACCTCAGGGAAGACAATCAGTATGCATGGGTGTACGTGATCTGCAAAGATGGATTCATACCCAAATCTGTTGAGAGTGCCTTCCAAAAGAATGAGTCGACCCAGAGAATACCACAAAAAAAATTCCCCAGACCGTAACACTGCCACCACCAGCTAGTGTTCTTCCAGCAATGGCTGCAGGGTACTTGTTCTCTAATGTTTTGCCAAAGTCCATCTGTTCGATGAAGCAGAAGATGTGACTCATCGGAGATGGCAATCAGCGGAGGTCCAATTCTGATTCTGCTGTGAAAATTGACGCCTTTTCTGCTACTTTGTTAGCAGAGGCACAGTGACTTTCTGCCAGCTTGAGAGCCTCATATGCAGTAGGGTTTGCTAAACTGTTGTTTTAGAAACAATTCAGGTAGCCCCCTGGTTCATTCTGCTGTTGAGTTGCTCCACTTTATTGTGTCAGTCTGCCCTTGCGTACTTTCATAGCCAATATTCAACTCTCATATCAATGGCATGTAGTGCTCTGCAGTTTCCACGTCGCTTATTCACAATGGTGCCATTTGTCCACTCACGATAGACTTTCATCCCAGCAGCATGCAAACAGTTCACACACTGTGCAGTTTCCAATATACTGCCACCCTTGGCCTGAAAGCCAATAATCATCCCCTTTCACAAGTCTGATAAATTGCCAATAGTAAGCAGTGTTGCAGAGTATGGTTGCTGGGTGCCGCAGAGTCAGTTTAGATCAGACATTGTGGAGTAACAGGAACTGGGTTTATTGGAACATGCATGCAATAACTGAAGGTCACCTTACATGGTGAATAGCACACACACAGGAAAAAGAAATCAACAAGTTCACTTCACATGTACAGGACATACATCATAGAAATGCAGAGAGAGAGACTACAGGTAATCATTAGTAACAGCGACATACAGGTAATCATTAGTAACAGCGACATCTAGTGTCACAACAATAAACTGCAGTCTTTTCAGCAGTAGTCATTCCAGCAATAGTCTGAAGCTGAAGTTGATGTATCTCCAACAACCAGGAACCTCCTGCTCTTTTAATATACAGCCTGCAGGACACACAATGTGCAGAATACAGTGACATTAACACTTGTAGTGAGGCCACTGCACACATATGATAGGAGGGAGGAATGTGGAAGCAACATTCTTCCCTGCTTCTGTTGGAGACGGGATGATGTCCATTGAGGAGGACATGGCAGATAAGTGCCTGATTTGAAAACCAAACCGACACAATTGTGGAGCTGTCAATAGGACCTTGCCTTGGTGCTGGGTTGTCTCTGCCATGAAAAGCATTGAACCAGTGGGCTGTGAAAGACATGTACTGTCCCGGCCCGTAAGAGCTACTAAAAACTGCCAGACATACAATGCTAGTGGCAGCTGAGCTTGGTTTAAGTCTGGTGATGCCCACAGCATCAGCGGTATCACCAGTTCTTGAGATGACTATAATATAAGCAGATCTGGCTCTGGCACAGGGGCGGATTGGCCATAGACCCTACAAGGAAATTTCCCAGTGGGCCGATGCCCAGGGGGCCACACAAGCCCTCTTGTTGCCGCAGGCCAGGGACATAATGATCTGATGCTCAACGGCCACAGGTGCACTCCTGAACTCAACTGTATTACCATCCTCATGATGGTGATACAGTTGAATACTGTGGTTGGGGTGGCAATATTTTGTGCTGCCCTGTGGTATTTGATTCTGCTGGGGCAGTATTCTGTGCTGCATTATGGTATTAAAGGCCCTGCCAACTTCTATTGTCCCTGCCTACTTGTTTTGTCCTGTCTTCTATCAATTTGGACCCACTTACAACATGGGGCCACTTTTAGTTTTTTCCAGGGCCACTTTAAGTTCCCAATCCACCCCTGCCCTGGCAGTTTTTTGGAGATACCGGCTAAACATTGTTTCTGCTCTTTATAGATGCTGATGTGGTCACCGCCGTCCTCCTGTGATGTCAGCTCCTCCTCAACACCCCGATATAGTTCCCAGGAAATGTCTAATACACAATCATTGTCAGAGTCCTCAACCTCGCCACCACTTTTATTACACTGTGATATATCATTGTGGGCTCCTCCCCCCCCTCCAGATTCCCTGCTCTGTATTTGCCCTGAGTGCCACTGTCACTACCCCTACTTCCACCACTGTGGCTAAAAGTGTCACTACTACCACCAACACAGCTATGCATCCTATCCCCCTGCCTCCTTCTGAACCTACTTTTCATGGCATTACAAATGCTTACTTCACACAAATCATTAAAAGGGAGACTGTCTTGAGTATCTTTCACATCATGGGGTTTTGTTGCCTCTTCTTAGGAAGAAAGAAAAAAGGCACCCCAGTAGGAAGGGGCAGTGAAGGCAGAGAGGATATAACTGGAAGGTTTTTCTGGTGCCGGAAGGAGGAGTTGCAGTAGGAATGCTGTGTGCCATTCATCCGTGTGCCATCCACATTTTTATTGCAGACTCATTGACTTCAGACCACATTTTATAGGCCAGCATAGGACATGTTCTATCATTTATGGAACAAACATATGGATGCAGAATGCACACGGACAGTATCCTTATTTTGTGGATCTGCAGTATGCGAACTGCAAAAAAATCCAATCATGTGCATAAGGAACACAACTTAATGCAGCTGTGTCCCCAGCTGTGATCATGCTGGGGCATGCTGACCATGCTGGGGAGTACCCCTCCTTCCTCGTCATAGCTCTGACTCCATATATGGCCACAGCCATATATGGAGTCAGAGCAGAGACTGCCAGAACCACTGATTCCATATATGGACATAGAACAGAAACTCCTAAGCCAGATATGGAGTCAGAACAGGGACACCCAGCAGCACAGAGAAAAGACCAAAAAGTCAAAGGGCTGGCAGGCAAAAAAAAGTACCATTACTGGCAGTGTGAGCAAAATACCATTTAGGCTGGTGGAATGCAGGTGAGGTGTAAACCTTAGGTATCAGTATTTCATTTTGCACTCTTCCATTTACCAGACAATTTATTATGAAGCCTATAAATCAAAAGTCTTGGGTTTGGTACAGAGATTAATGTTTGTTCTTTAATTGAAAGACAAAAGCATAATTAAATGCCCCTCCTGTTCTACAAACACACTGCACACTGGTGCAGACAATTTACAATGGTAATAATGCAGTTTTGAAGTAAAATGCTTTTTTCTGTAAAGCCTGTACTACACTGGCAGATTTTCTTTTTTTATTTTCGTGGCAAATGCTCGTTCATCAGGCAATCCTGATCTTTCCACATGCTGAAAGATCACAACTTGGCAGTGGCATGTCTAGTCACGATCTGCTGCTGGAAAATAACTAGACAGCATGAGGACGAGCGATGGCATGACAATCACTCCTCCCCATGCTATGAAGATGACCGCTGCATGTAATAGCAGCAGTCTTCTCCGCTAGCGAGCTGCCAATTGCCGGGAAGAAACACTTCCTTCTCAACAATCACCTGCAGAATCAGCTAGTGTACTACATCCTTAACTATATGATATCTTGAAATAATACATGTTCAAAAAAATGTGTTTACTGATGCAGTTTTTGCAGTAAAATACATTCACTAAGGGTGGGTTCACATCAGCGTTATGCTTTCCGTTTGTGTTTTCCATTATAACATGGTTATAACGGAAAATAACGGAAACCATAAGATGGAAGTCAAAACGGAAGCCTTTAGAGGCATTCCGTTTTGATCCGTCATAATAGAAGCCTATGAGAATCATAACGGATCCGTCTGAGTTCCGTTATGCAGAACGGAAAAAAAAGTCCTGTCGACAGGACTTTGTTTTCCGTCTTGCATAACGGGAACCAAACGGATCCGTTATGATTCTCATAGGCTTCTATTATGACGGATCAAAACGGAATGCCTCTAAAGGCTTCCGTTTTGACTTCCGTCTTATGGTTTCCGTTATTTTCCGTTATAACCATGTTATAATGGAAAACACAAACGGAAAGCATAACGCTGATGTGAACCCACCCTAACATGTATATACGAATCGTGTTATTACAGTAAAATGCCTTAACTGTAACTGTTTGGTATCTTGCAGTAATACAATATGTTCACTAACACAGGTATATTAATCAAACTAGGGATTAGGGATTATTCTGGATTAAAGTGGTACTATAACTACTATACATGGAAAATAGAAGCTCTTTGCGCACATTTTTGATCAAGCGTGTCTCAGGCCCATCTACCAGCGTCAAGGTGGCTTCTGCAGATAGGTTACTAACACTAACACTAAATATAGGAACCAGCTATATTTATACTCTGTTTTGAAGCTCTAGGCAAATGGGCAGGGAGTGCTCAATCTAAAGAAGGGGGCTACCCTCCATATGAGAGCAAACAATAAACATATGTCAGCACATCATTACACATGTATAGTAGGTATAGTACCACTTTAATCCAGAATAATCCCTAATCCCTAGTTATATTGTTACAAGTCTTAAGGATGTGACAAGGGTCTTTGACATAGAGACTTATTTGAGTAGTCTCCTAGGCTACTCCACACTGATGAGGGGCAACACCCCAAAACAGCTGTCTGTGGATGGATAACTGACTTAGGTATTTTCCCTTGTCACATCCTTAAACTGGATTTTGACAAAGGGACTTCTTAATATGGTAGATCTGGTGATCTCTAAAACGTGGACTCTCTTTTACTTGGTTTTCCTTCCCTGGAGGGATATCTGGCTTTCACTGTGTGAAGACCCATAACTGGGGCTCCACGGTTATTTTGCATATTACAGATTCCTAGGGATCTTTGCATATTGGATTGCTGCATTGACTCTTAAATGAGGCTTCGCATTATTTTTGTAGCTGGTCTCCCC
Organism: Rhinella marina; assembly: GCA_900303285.1. NCBI lineage: Eukaryota > Metazoa > Chordata > Amphibia > Anura > Bufonidae > Rhinella > Rhinella marina. The sequence goes on along the minus strand of ONZH01017374.1, from coordinate 29,796 downwards.
ATGATCAGCTATTGTTTTGTAATAATAATAACTATTCATATAAGTACTTTTATGTGCAATTGCACTATTCCCAGTGCAATGTCTAATAATAACAAGACAGAAGGATGACAATTAATTAATCTATATTAAAATCTGCCAGCCATGAGGGCATTTACTTTATCTTTAGCAATTTTTAATCAGGCAGAAATTATTGTTAGATTTCTCATGATTTCTAAAACATGACTGTGGTTTTCAAAATGTGTGAAAATACAAAAAAAAAGGGGAATTCATCACAAGATTAATATCTGAAGTCAGTTTTGCTTGAGTCTTTGCTTGTATACTTTGCACCAAATGTATTGCATGTTGTTTTTTAAATTTGGTGCCTCTTTAACCTCTTCCTGATATCATTTTTCCTTCCTTCCTGACAGGACCAAATTTTGTAAATCTGATGTGTTAATTTACGTGGTAACAACTTTGAAATTATTTTCTTGTGATACATTATACTTCAAGTTAGTGGTAAATTTGAGTCGATATGTTTTACTTTATTTTTTAAAAATCCAAAATTTACTTTAAAACAAATTTCTATTTTTCAATTTGAATTTCTCTGCTTTTTACACAGATAGTGATATCTCAAAAATAATTATTTATACATTTCCAAAGCCTACTTTTTTAAGGACTAATTCACTGAAGTCACTTTGAGAGGCTTACATAATAGAAGTAATCCATAAATGACCCAATTGTAGAAACTACATCCCTGAAACTATTCAAAACTGATTTTAGAAATTTTGTTAACAGAACAGATGTTCCAAAAGAATAAAAGGATTTCAACATTTCACTTTTTTTGCAGATTTTCTATTTGAAGCCATTTTCCAGTACAACAGCAAGAGTTAACAGCCAAACAAACCTCAATATTGATTGTCCTAATTTTGCAGTTTACAGAAACACCCCATATGTGTTGCTAAAGTTGTCACATCCCCTGCTCGGCATGGCACTTCACCACAGCACTACCAGGGTCCTGTTGCTAGGGTACGTGTATCTAGGTGAGGGAGTGCCAAACAATCAGAGACGGTGCTGGGTCACTGGCTGTGCTGATGTCACAGGTCACATGACGGCAGCCATGTTATGTGATCCAAAAGCGAGACCTATTTAAACAGGCAACCTGCATGACCAGGGACCAAAAGAGTACTTTATTACACATGTAATAAATGAACATGACAATAAGATAAGCAGATTAAGCAATAGTGGTAGCTCTACCACTGAACCAAGTGCACCGGCAGACCAGAGGCAAAACCCAGAGGTCGGAGAGCTAGTGAGCCTCATTCTTCACAGAGCCCCTGGTGGTGGGGATGAACTGGGCTGAGGGCTCACTGGTCACACCACCAGGAAGGTCCTAGTTCACCTGACCGCTACCTGCAAAGAACCACAGACAGCAGGACTGGAACCCAAACAAACAGATGACGAATGGGAACCAGCACACAAGCAGATGCCTGGACCCAATACAGAATGGAAGCATGGTGGTCACAGGCAGAGCTGCACACAGACTAGAGATCCTCCCTCCGGAGAACCCGGGAGCCCTCTCAGGAAGGCAGGACATACACTGGACAGGAACAGAAGCAGTAAGGCACTGTAGGCAAGACATGGAACAGGCAGGAGCGGAAGCAGTAGGCACTGCCAGGCTGGACATAGAACAGGCAGGATCAGAAGCAGTTTAGCACTGCCAAGTTATCAGACGCAGTTAGAGCACTGCTAGGCTAAGCATGGAAAAGAGTGGATCAAGACACAGAACAGGTACAGAAGATCAGGCAAGGCAACAACATCGACAACAGCAACAACACCATCATCCATGCTTTACCAGGCGACTCCACATACAAGGGTAGATGGCAAAACCCCCTGGCTCAGCAGCAAAAGGCTACACCCGGCAAGCCACAAGAGAGAACAGACCACAATCCCTACAGCTCACAGATAGATATAGTTGTGATGAGGGCACCTGTTAAGACTGAACAAACGATACAAGTCATGGTTCACACACAAGGCCGCAGCCAGTACGCTTTTGCAGAACCAGCATACATGGGAACACCCACAGCAAGTATACAAGGCGCATGCAGCCAGCCTGCACGGCAGCCGTGACAGGAGCCACAGACATATGGACATAGAAAACACAAACAAAAGCCCCAGTTCACACACAATGGCCGCACACATCGCAGAACCAGCATACATGGGAGCACCCAAAGCCAGTGCCCAAATGCTAGCCTGCATGGCACCGGTCACAGGAACCACAGGGATACAGGCACAGGGATTGCACACATACACAGATATAGCTCACACAAGACACCGCAGCCAGTACGCAGCCCCAAGCAACCAGCATACACAGGAGTCAGCCTGCAGCCAGTACGCGAGACAGCATGCAGCCAGCCTACACAGCCACAACTGTCACAGTGAACTGCACCATGACAGTCTGTTATTTTGTCTTCCTGTGTTCTCTTCCCTTATTTGGGCCCTGCACATATATAGGAAGAGACTGCCATCCAATTGTGGGCTATCATTTGGGTGGATCGTGTAAATAGGTAGGGACAGTGCTTGGCAGGAGTTCAGGGCTCACTGTTCCCTACTGTGACAAAAGTGTTGTATGGGCACACAATAGTGTTCAGAAGGAAAAGAACACCATATGGCTTTTGGAGGGGAGATTTCACTGACATAATTTTCAGGCATCAAGACACCCTTAGGTACCCTTACAGTGGAAACCCCAAAAAGTGACTATTTTGGAAACTGGAAACAAATTTATTGTAGTGAGTGCTTTGACAACTCAGATGTTTCATAAAATATAAAAACCTTTGCCTTAGAACAAGAAAAATTACATTATTTACAAAAAATCTTTAGCCCCAGATTTTTTATTTTTACAAGGGGTAACAGGAGAAAAAGCACCCCAAAATTTGTAAACCATTTTTCCTTAATACTGCACATTGCAGGGTTCAAAAGAGAAAGAGCACCATGTGCATGTGAGGCCTTATTTTGGTTATTTATACCACACTGACCGACAACCACAGAAGTTCTAAGGTGAAATATAAAAAGAAACCTTTCCAAAAAATGACCACATTGTAGAAACCACACCCCTCACAGTATTTACCAAGGGGTGTAGTGAGCATTTTTACCCAAAGGGTGTTTTATAAAAATGAATTTACAGCAGATATAAAGTGAAAATTGCAATTTTTTCATGCTAATATGCTATGCCTAGCTGGTGTCATCTACATCACAGCGTTTAAATGGTTAGGTGAGTTCTACTGGGTACTGAAAAGAAATACATTTGGAAACTGCTGCTGGGTACATAGTATGAATCAGATGGGAAAAATTACCTTTTGGTTTTTGAAGTGCAGATTTTGATAGATTGGTTTACAGATGCCATGTTGCTTTTAAACAGCCTCTGGGGCAGTAGTTTATTTTCTGAGTACTACATATTTTTTTAAAAGAGCTGTGTGAGGGCTTATTTTTGAAGGGTAAGTTGCCACTATCATTGATTATATTTTGGAGTACATACAACCACTTTTTGAGAACTTTTTAGTTTGCTTTTTGGGAAGCAGGATAAAGGAAAGAGATCAATTCTTCCTTTGCTTTTTTAGGTTTTGTTATTGTGGAGTACACCATGTGAGAAAAATAACATGCTATCTTCATTCTGCTGGTCAGTACGATTACAGAGATAACAGTTTTAAAACAGTTTTTTTTTTTACGTTTTACCACTTGTAAACAAAGCATTTTTTTAAAATCATGTTTTTGCATTGCCATTTCTGAAAACCATATTATTTTTATTTTTCTGGCAATGGTCATATATGAGGGCTTGTCTGGTTTTGTTGGTATCATTTTAGGGTAGGTAAGACATTTTGATCGCTCAATATTATGCTTTTTGTGAGGTAAGGTGACCAAAAAAATGTCTGTTTTACCAAAAAATGTTTTAGAAAACACTTTAAAAACACTTCTCACTTTCTATTTTTGTCTCACTATGAGACTTCAACTTTTGAAGGTCCTATCGCCGCTTAAATGCAGTACAATACATGCTGTATTGTAATGCATTGTAACAGTCAGTATTACAGTGACAGCTCACCTATGAGACTCAGCCTTTTATGATGATTTCTGGGAATACATTTCCTCCTACACCATAATAGTATGGTGGATGTCGGGAAATGATTAACCCTAACACTTCTGTCTATATACGTATATTTTTTACACAACTCCACTGCTGGAGAGAGTTATTGACTTTTTGCAACTTTTTAAGAAAAAAATTGCAGTTATAAATTGAAAATAATTATTATAGCTAACCACATCCACATTTTAAAACTTGTGTAAATGATGTAAAAATGGAAAAAGTCACACACATTAGCACAATCACAATAAGCACAAAAAGTCACAAAGCCCTGTTTTGCTACTTTTTAAGGACAGAATTCTGAACTTCATGGCATGATAAATTCTCCCCAAACCTACCCGGAATTTATAAAAAGAAAAGTGTTTCACAGAACCTCCAGTCTAAGCCAAAAACAATGGTCTACCTAGTAAGAAATACAAAAATATTAAAGTTCATTTATATAAATATATATAACAAAAAAGTTGTACATGTATTTTAATTCCTCACCATTTTCCGGCTTACTTCTCAAAATCTTAGCGTGCCTCTACTGTTATATGCCATTTTTCACAGCTTTAGGTGGTGTTTTTTTATTGTATACTTTAAACATTTCCATTTCTGGTATTTTACATAGATATTTCTTTAAAAAAACACTTTAAAGAATCACTATACCCAGAGCATTGTGCAATTTGTCAAAAATGTCAGAAACACACAAAGGCAACACAAAAAAGGCAGTGAACAAAACTTTGACCTGTAGCAAATATCATAAAGTAACATCTGGAGACATGAAAAAATGTTGCAACAAGAAACAAGAAAAATGCACAGTATGGAAAACAATGCCAGCAGGATAGAGATTAAGACTAACACATGGAACACAGCTCTTAAAGGGGTTGTCTCACCTCAGTAATCACCATGTAATCACTGGTTTCTGTAATATGGATCCATTTTCCAATTTGCCTCTATCACCTTTTATTCCTCTTTATAGTACCCCTAATTTCATGCTCGTTTCTAGGGGTTACGGCCACCACTGTAATGTTATCAGCGGTGGCCGCGCAGGCGCAAAGAAACCCTATCGGCCGGCTGCTCTGGTGGCTGAGTTTCACGGGAGCGCGCGCGCACATATTATTGTGAATGTGCAGTCACTCCCGGCCCGGCCACCTTGTCTGAGCTTTACTATTAGCTCATAGGATTTACAATGTGCGCGCGCACGCACGGAGAAGAAAGGGGCGGGGTTGCATCCTCCCTGCCCTGCTGTGCCTTCAGCTCCGCCCCCAGCAAGAAGGGAACCGAGGCCCCAGGAGCCGTGCGGTAGACTGTGAATCAGGAGGTGAGACAACCCCTTTAAATTCTACTGTGTGTGAAGCTTGTTTCAATATCTCACTGCCATTGAATAGTTATACATTTTGTGGTTGAGAACATGGCATGATTATACCTAATGGACACAAGAAATATGAACACAATTAGAGATGAGCGAATCATGCAAAATTTTATTCGACGAACATTCGTCGAACTTTTCCTAAGATTCGTATATTCAACGAACAGATTTGTTGAATTTGGGTACAAAATATACGTATTTATATGGCTTTTAGCGAACATTCGCGCACTAATAACGAACGTTCAGGTAAAAAGGTACGCAACCTCTTTGAATACGTACGCATAAGCGTACAAAGTGCATACAAAAATGACGGGCTTTGCTGGAGAGGAATGGTGGAGCAGGAGGAATGCTCTGAGTCTGACCCCTGGCTTCATATGGATACTGTATCAACAGATGACAGCAGATCATGCAGCTGAGACTGAGATGAGCGTGCCATCCATTCCACTACCTCATCCACTTTCTCCTTCACTACAATTTTGCGCCTTGGTGGGTTAGCCTGGTGGAACAATGGCCAAGTATTGCGAATACTACTAGTAGACTCTCCGGCTACAGGTCCTTTGGCACTGCTGCCCTGTGCCACCTTCTCCTTTTTTTAGAGCTCGAGGTCTGGCTGGAACTGGACCCCTTTTGCTTATCCATTCCAGACATTTTTCAATTCCCTCTGTGGCCCTGCAGCTGGTCTTTGTCCCTGTATCTCCCTGTCTCTCCCTATCTCTCCCTGTCTCTCTCTCCCTGCCTGATTAATTACTAGCCCTGAACTGGCCCTGCACTTGCCCTGCAGTATCCCTGATATCTGTAATATGGATTCCCAGAGCAATTACACCCCAATTTTCACAAAACAGGACTCAGAACTTCACACACAGTGCTTCTGCTCATCTCAGCAGTCACAGCAGAAGTGATGCGTCACTGGCTTACCGAGCCTGAGGCAATCAGACTTTTGCACACAATAAACGAACTAACAGTAAAATTTAGCTAATGAATTGAATTCGCACGCAACAGTAACTTATACGTAGCAATAGCATATAATTTATAGGACAAACTACATAGCGAATGCGTACAAAGCCGAAGCGAATCACCTAATATTCGGATTCGCTTCGCAGCTAAAAATTTCCTAGATTCAATACGAATCACGAATCGGCGAATAGATTCGCTCATCTCTAAACACAATTTAAAATTCATATTACCTAATAACATAGTCTGCAATGGTTTGAAATGAAAATCTGCATCACTGAATCACAGTTAAAGGGGTTCTCTAGGAATTAAGAAAATAAAAATACTTAAATATTACTTTATTATAAATATATTCCCAAATACCTTTCATTAGTTATAATGGCTCATTTTGTCTAGGGAGCAATCATTAGGAGAAGTAAAATGGCCGCTGTCCTATTAGTACTGTATATAAAACCTGTCCTAATCACAGAGCAGGACAAGTTACTTCACAACACTGAGCTGCCTCATCCTCCTCTCCTACTTGTCAGGGACTATGACACTGACTACAGCTGATAAGATCTTCAGCTGAATCTCTGTGGGAATGGAGTTCATGAGCCAGCAACAAGTAAGGTCATAGTATGAAACTTTTTTATTTAACTGGAAGTAAGGGGTTACATTATAATTGTTCCCTCCAGTAGCACAGGGTTGTTACCTTTACGAGGTTCAATGGACAAATGAATGTTCATTGCTGATCTAGCGTGTGTGTTGAGATAACATGAAAGAAAATCTTTGTACCGTGTCAAGGGCCCTTTACACGGGCTGAGAATCTTAAAGATAATTGGTAAACGAGCATTCGTAGTAAAGTTCGTTAGAGATTATCCGGCATGCGGCCGTCTTAATGAGCCCTTAGGGCCCATTCACACGACCATATGTTTGCAGGTCCGCAAAAATGCGGACCCGTAATACTACGGTTGCCGCCCGGCGTGTGTTCCGCAACGTTGTTGAACACACGACCGGGCGCCCCATTAAAAATGCCTATATATATATAGGACATGTTTCCTTTTTTTGCGGTAAAACTTCCGTATTTTTTTTTCTCCCATAGAAATGAATGGGTCCGCATATTGTCCGCAATTTTGTAAAATGTGCATACGGTCGTGTGAATGGGCCCTTAGCCTGTAGCTAGAGAAGATAAAACTTGAGAGTCCTCAGTCACTGATACCTAGCTACCTGAAAAGATTATAACAAATAGCAAGCTTTGGAGACTACTTAGGTGTCTTCACATTTGCAGTGGAGGCTCTGGCAGTACTACTAGGTGCTGTAGGTGTCCGGCATTTTCCAGAACAGAAACACAGAATTTCACTGCATATTTGAACCTAGCCAAAGTAGTCTTGAAAGCTTCCGATTTGTGATCATCTTTTCAGTTAGCCATTAAAATAGTTTTCCACTCATTTACAAGTGATTACCTATCTTCAGGATAGTCCATCACTATCTGATCAACAAGATTCTGACACCCTACACCCTGCTAATTAGGTGTTTTAAGGTAGCTCCGGTGGCACCAGAAGTACACAGCTGTCAGTTGTGCAGCAGATAAGGCGGGTTACTGCAGCCCCTGTTAATCAGATAGTGATGGCCTATTTGAGGCTCTCCATTTTTATCTTTTCTGGTGATAGCAGTGCAATTAACATTAAAAGGGATAAGCCCTTGTTCTGTATACTGTATATGGAGTGTGGGTCTTCAGAATCAATGCTTTTGTAGGGCCCAATATGAGCTTTAACCTCATAATTAGAGATGAGCGAGCACTAAAATGCTCGGGTGCTCGTTATTCGAGACGAACTTTTCCCGATGCTCGGGTGCTCGTTTCGGGTAACGAACCCCATTGAAGTCAATGGGAGACTCGAGCATTTTTGCAGGGGACCAAGGCTCTGCCTAGGGAAGGCTGGATGAAAACCTGGAAACCTCAGAAAATGATGGAAACACTACGGAAATGGACAGGAAACAGCATGCATGGATGCCTCTTAGGCTGCCTAATCCCACCATTACCCCAAATTCTCAGGCAACATCCTGGTGGTTACCCTCATGGCAATTGTGCTCACCCAGACCAAGAAAGGCAAGGCACATGCCCATCACATGTTAGGGAAGCGTCCAACTAGGTGCAACGAAGGTCCATCACCCATGCCCATGCTGGCACTGCTCTCCTATCCCCAGCCACACGATGCAGGCATAAGCCTAACACAGCATGGCGGTGACACCAACAAGTGACCAAGTTAGATGAGGTAGCAGGTGAGCCACCCACAAATTTAGCCTGACGCAGCATGGCGGTGACAACAGAGTGACCAAGTTAGACTGAGGTAGCAGGAGGTGAAGCACGGATGGTAATTCAAAGGAGGAGGAGGAGGGGTTGGAGGAAGAGGCATAGTAAGTCTGAGAAACCGTGACCGAGGTAGGCCCCGCAATCCTCCAAGTGGGCAGTACATGAGCGGCCCCAGGGTCAGACTCGGTCAGAGTGACCGAGCTACACGACGGTAGCAGGTAGAGCACATAAAAATTTAGCGTGGCCCTGTATGTGGGCGTTGAGGGCTTGTGCATGTAGGTGGGCTGAACTTTTTTTCTGCTTGCGCTCCAACGTCTGCTGTAATGACAGCTGAACGTTGCACAGGGACACATTGGTGGACAGTGTGGAGGATCATGGAGGCAAAGGGGTGGTTTTCCGGCGGGAGGCGCTCGTGCCGGGATCCTGGGCTGGGGGTTGACTCGCAGAGGCAGCGAGTGACACAGGGGAAGGAGCAGTGGTGGGACCCGCATGAGGGGAACGGACGGCCTCGCTTCCATAGTGTTTAGCACTCGTATACCTGCGCATGCTGGTGGTGGTTAGGCTGGTAGTGGTGGAACCCCCACTTAAAAATTTGGCATCAACTGGTACGGCTGTCAACATTGAGCTTGAACTAGTGGGGCATGTGTGGTATCGATTCTTCTCAGTTTAAAATCATATATGTCCCCTATCTTGGGACCATATATTTCATGGATTTTTCGAACACGGAAAAGAAAAAAGAGCTTGCTCTGGCCAGGGGAGTGTCTTTTCTACTGCAGCTAAGGGGACGTGTCCATGCTCTGCCTATCACAGATCAGGAGCCAAATAAAAGAAGAACCAAAAAAAAATCAGTACAAAATCTAATACGTCCCCTATCAGGGTAAATTGTTTGGAGAGAGGGCCTGTAGGTGGGGGGCAGGCTGGGGGGAAGGAGGTTGAGCTGGAAGAGCCAGAGGAGTGCCCCCTTGGCTAGCGTGTGTGGTGGTGACAACAGCCGGATAGAGTTCGAATGACGACGCAGGACCCCAACTTAAAAATTTTGCATCAACCAGTACGGTTGTCAACTCTGAAATTTGTCAAGTGGGGCATGTGTTGTATGCATTCTTTAATACCGTATACGGCACCTATCTGGAAAAATAGTTTGGAGAGAGAGAAAGAGAGGAAAAAGACGTATTTTTAAAAGTGACGTTCAGTATAGATCAGTTAAAGAGAAAGAAAGGATTTTATGAAATGGATTTGTATCACTGAGAGCAAAAGAACCTATTTTTTTACGTGACGTGCAGTATAGATCACTTGGCGATAAAAAGGGAAATGTGCAGACTTGGGCTGCTATAGTTCAAACCAAAATTGGTGGTGACAACAGAGTGAGCGAGTGATACTGCGGTAGCAGGCGAACCACATAAACATTTTTCGTGGCCCTGTATGGCGGCGGAGACAACAGAGTGACTGAGTTAGTATGCGGTAGCTGGTGAAGCACCCAAAAATTTAGCCTGACACAGCATGGCGGTTACACCACCAATGACTTTGTCAGACTGAGAATGCAGTGAAATGGCTCTTGTTGACCCTCCAAAATTTTTTTTCTTTTCGGAGTACATAAAGTCTACCCTCAGCAAAAAACTTTTTTTTAAATGTCGGTACTTGCGCCTCCTGAAAAATTGTTTTGGACTGTCTGTTTGACACTCCTGAAACATTGTTTTACACTGTCTGTAGTTGACACTGCGGAAAAATTGTTTGGAGAGAGGGCCTGTAGGGGGCCCTCCGGAAAAATTGTTTAGAGAGAGGGCCTGTAGGTGGACCTCCGGAAAAATTGTTTAGAGAGAGGGCCTATAGGTGGACCTCCGGAAAAAATGTTTAGAGAGAGGGCCTGTAGGTGGACCTCCGGAAAAATTGTTTAGAGAGAGGGCCTGTAGGTGGACCTCCGGAAAAATTGTGGTAAAAGAGTGCCAGTTGGACCTCTAAAAAATTGCGTTTTTTGGGTCAGCGTTAGGCAAAGACGACAAGGAGGAGGAGGAGTAGGAGGAGTAGAGAAGAGGAATCGGATACATAAGTAATGTTAATCTTTAGCTGCTTTCCCCCGGAGGAGATTTGAATTCCGGTGAAATCCAGGCTTTGTTCATTTTAATAAGCATCAGCCTGTCAGCGCTGTCAGTTGACAGGCGTGTACGCTTATCAGTGATGACGCCACCAGCTGCACTGAATACCTGCTCTGACAGCACGCTAGCGGCAGGGCAGGCCTGCACCTCCAAGTACAGCGCCAGTTCAGGCCACGTGTCCAGTTTTGAAACCCAGTAGCTGTATGGAGCAGAGTGATCGGTCCGGACATTGGTATGGTCAGCTAGGTACTCCCTCACCATCTTTCTGTACAGCTCCCCCCTACTCTGCCTAGACTGGGGACAGGTGACAGTGTCTTGCTGGGGTGACATAAAACTGGCAAAGGCCTTGGAGAGCGTTCCCCTGCCAGTGCTGGACAAGTTGCCTGCTCGCCTCCTCTCCCCTGCTACTTGGCCCACAGAACCATGCCCTCTGCCGCTAGCGGCGTCAGATGGGAAGGATTGTTTCAGCTTGTGCACCAGGGCCTGTTGAAATTGATTCACTCTCATACTCCTTTCCTCTACAGGGATGAGAGTGGAAAGGTTGTGCTTGTACCGTGGGTCCAGGAGAGTGAACACCCAGTAATCGGTGTTTGAAAAAATGCTTCTAACACGAGGGTCACGGGATAGGCAGCCTAACATGAAGTCTGCCATGTGCGCCAGAGTCCCAACACGCAAGAATTCCCTCTCCTCACTGGCCTGACTCTCCATTTCCTCCTCCTCCTCCTCCTCCTCCAAGTCCTCCTCTTCAGCCCATACACGCTCAAGAGTTAAGAAGGACTGAGCACTGGTACCCTCTTCTGTCTCGCCGACATTCTCCTCCTCTTCCTCCTCATCCTCATCCCCCTCCTCCGATACGCGCTGAGAAACAGACCGGAGGGTGCTCTGGCTATCATGCGACGTATCTTCCTCCACCGTCTCTTGTGACAAGCGCAAAGCATCTGACTTCATGCTGAGCAGTGAGTTTTTCAACAGGCAAAGCAGCGAGGCTGATAATGGCAGCATCGCCGCTGACCATCTATGTTGACTCCTCAAAGTTGCTCAACACCTGGCAGATATCAGACATCCACGTCCACTCCTCATTGTAGACTTGAGGAATCTGAGTGACCTGACTACCAGTTCTGGTGGAAGTTGACATCTGGCAGTCTACAATCGCTCGTTTAATGTCGAATTCCATCTTGTGGGCACGTCGCACAACAGTCGGTGAGGGGCAGTTGTAGGCGGCGCTGCGCTGCCCTGAGAGTGGCAGCATCTGTGGTCGACTTGCGGAAATGCGCACAGATGCGGCGCACCTTGGTGAGCAAATCAGACAGATTGGGGTATGTCTTGATGAACCGCTGAACTATTAGATTGAACACGTGGGCCAGGCATGGCACATGTGTCAGTCTGCCGAGTTGCAGAGCCGCCACCAGGTTATGTCCGTTGTCACACACAACCATGCCTGGCTTGAGGTTCAGCGGTGCCAGCCACAGATCGGTCTGCGCCGTGATGCCCTGTAACAGCTCTTGGGCGGTGTGCCTTTCACCATTGAGTGGGTTGTTTAGCACTCATATGCCTGCGCATGCTGGTGGTGGTTAGGCTAGTAGTGGTGGCACCCCTGCTGATCCTGGTATGGCACAGGTTGCACACCACAGTCTGTCGGTCATCCTCACTTTCTTTAAAGAACCTCCAGACTTGCGAACATCTAGGCCACGGGAGCTTCACTACGTCAAACAGTTGCTGCTGATGCTCCAGCTCTTGCCCTGCTTCTCCCTCTGGCCACACCACTGCCTCTTCCAACCTGTTCTGGTGCAGCACTCGCCTCCGCCTCAGAAGCACTGTCTTCACTCGGCTTATCAACCCAGCTTGGGTCAGTCACCTCGTCATCCTCCGATTCCTCAGTCTGCTCCCCCCTCGGACTTCCTGACCTGACAACAACTTCACCACTGTCTGACAACCGTGTCTCCTCATCGTCCGACACCTCTTTACACACTTCTTCCACTAAGTCAACATTGTCATCATCATCATCACCCACAGACTGCGACAGTTGGAAAACTTGGGCATCGGGAAAGAGGTCAGCAGCAACCTGAGAAGTGGTTTGTGACTCTGGGAAGGGTCCAGAAAACAGTTCCTGAGAGTATGCCGGATAGCATTCCAAATTTTCCTGGGAGGGGGCAGACTGGGGGGAAGGAGGTTGAGGTGGAGGAGCCAGAGGAGTGCTCCCTTGGGTAACGTGGGTGGACTGCGTGGAAGACTGACTGGTGGACAAATTACTTGAAGCATTGTCCGCAATCCACAACATCAGCTGTTCGCACTGTTGTGGTTTCAACAGTCCTCTACCACGTGTCCCTGTAAGTTGAGACATGAAGCTAGGGAGTGTAGCTCTGCGGCATTCCCCTGCTCCCTCATCAGCAGGTACTGTCTCACCCTGCCCAGGACCACGGCCTCTGCCCCCTGCAGTAATTTAATGCCGACGCCCACGCCCTCGTCCTCGACCCTTAGCCCTGGGGTTCAACATTTTCTGTATATAAGCGTATTATATAAAAAAAAAATAAAATAAATGGGCCTGCTGTACTGAAACCCACAAACTTGTTCAATCTGAACAAGAAAATATATAGGTGGATAAGTTAGTGCAAAATTACGTATGTTATTACGTACCGTGCAGTATGGAGCAATTACACTGAAACTATTAGATTATGCAGACTTGGTCTGCTTAAGTGCAACCCAGACAAATGTCGCACAGAGATTTTTGTAATGTAGCTGTATCAATGAGAGCAAAAGACCTTTTTTAATTAAGTGACGTGTAGAATGTGTCACCTGGACAGAAAATACGGATTATGGTTTGTGGTGAGTGGACAGCTGAACTGTGACACACAGAATGGTTCCACACAGCTGTATGAAATGGATTTGTATCACTGAGATAAAACAACAAAAAACTTTTTTTTTTTTTTTTTTATATATATTTTTTTTTAACGTGACGTGCAGAAACTATCAGAGAGCAAACTCAGCCCCTGCTGACTGTGGCTATTTTGACTGCAACCCAGACAAATGTCGCACAGAGATTTTTCTAATGTAGCTGTATCAGTGAAAGCAAAAGACCGTATTTGATTACATGACGTACAGTATGGGTCACCTGGACAGAAAATACGGATTATGGTTTGTGGTGAGTGGACAGCTGAACTGTGACACACAGAATGGTTCCACACCGCTGTATGAAATGGATTTGTATCACTGAGATAAAACAATTAAAAAAAAGGGACACACAGAATGGTTCCACACAGCTGTATGAAATGGATTTGTATCACTGAGATAAAACAATTAAAAAAAAGGGTTATATTTGGCGATAGCTGCACTACTAGTGCCAGCCAGCCCAGCCAGGAGACAAAAAAAAAATGTCTTGTAGCCCTTAGAAGGGCTGTTGGGTTCTTTTGAGATCACTCCTGCCTAACAGAGAACTAAATCCAGGTCCTAACACTCTCCCTGAAACGCAGCAGCTCTGTCCCTAACGACATCCAGACAGCATCTGAGCCGAGCACCACGGGCAGTCACTAGTATATTCCAAGGTCACCTGATCAGGCCAGCCAACCCCTGCTATGGACATGTAAGGGCCCCACATGATGCCGGGTGTACCGCAGAGTCTCCTGGCTTGTGATTGGCTGAGTTTATAGGCGGCAAAAATTCAAAATGCGGGAGATGCCATTTCCTCAAGCATGGCGAGATACTCATCCGAGCAGCGAGCACTTACGAGTACCGTAATACTCGAACGAGCACCAAGCTCGGACGAGCATGCTCGCTCATCTCTACTCATAATGTAAATTACTGAAGAAACTGAGGCTAGTTTCACACCGGCAGGCTGTTCACCTGCCGGATCCGTGCTGCCGCAGGTGCGCCTGTAGGGCCAGAACTACGCTCGGCCCCATTCACTGTAATGAGGGCGGGCCACGGATCTGGCCGCAGCACGGCAAACCGTGCATGTTGTACTTTTGCTCCAGCTGCCTCTTGGCAGGGTTTGCCGTGCTGCGGCCGGATCCGTGACCCGCCCCCATTACAGTCAATGGGGCCGGAGTGTAGTTCCGGCCCCACACGTGCACCTGCGGAAGCACGGATCCGGCGGGTAAACAGCGGAGCCGGAGTCCGATGCCGCAGGTGTGAAAGCTATAATGCAATTTAGTGAAATGTGGAACAATATAGTATACAACACCATATAGTATACAACACCAGTAAAAACAAACACCATGTTCCAACATAATTAATTCTTTTTATATATGGATGATTGCCACTACCCCATATCCCGAGGCAGAAAAGCAAGAAGCCAATCTTTAATAAAGATGGGTGTATATGCATGCATCAAGCACATCATGTTAATTAAGTTCTGTTATCAATTCATTCATGGCACTCAATGTAACTCTTGATGGATCCTTGTGAACCTTGTATAGGCACCACATGCAAATCAAACTGTTTAATGACTGTTCAAAAAAAAATATGTGCAAACTTCTTTGTTAGACTTCAACACAAGCATAGACCAAGGTATTTAGAGACTGGAAGGAAATATCTTTTGAGCAAAATTATGGTTCTATAGAACTGTATACCTACACTAACTTAACTCATTTAAATGGCTTGTGTAAGTCCACCAGTCGTATTTTCATGAAATGTTAAAAATGGGGTTATTTTTTGTAAAGTTCATAAATATATCCCCATTATGGAAGACAAGATAAGGTCAAAAATAGCATATTAAAGGGGTTATCCCATAACTAATGTAAAAAAAAATCAAAATGAAAATCAGACATCATATAGTACATGATAATCTCTTCCTAACAAAGCTAAAATCAGCCCTGTACCTCACATGGATTCAAACATCCCTCCATTTATTGCCCTGACATATTTATTTCAAGATTCCCTTTAATAAAACGTTATATAGCGTTGCTTTTTATTTCAGTTTGTTCACAAACTGATCATATCCATTTGACCCAACTGCAAGGATCAATATGACAGAGAGCTTTGACATATTAAACCGAGTTGTTCTGCAACACAAAATTAACTGCTTGTTTTTATAATAACCTATCAATATCAAATCTTGATGGCCCGACTGTTGGCACCTCTGCCAATTGGCTAATTGAAAGAACACTGTGAGCACAATGCCTGGTAAATAAAGGTGTGATGAACCACGCCTCGCAGCCCCTCCTGACATCACTGCATGACGCAGTACAGTTTAGGCACTGGTTACCAAGACGTGACGTTATGCCCTCCCTGGGAGTACGTAAGGCCAGCTTGACACAGTTTACACAGACACCTCCTGTTCACATGGGCACAGGGAGGCATGGGGAATGAGAGAAGCTGGCCCATGCAAACTCCGGCGTTGCACAACACTCACAACCCTGACAAGCTGGGAAAGTCCTTTCACTGCCCCAGTGAAACAGATCCCTGCCAGCCCGGTAGACTGCCACCAGTTCCTCGTTAGATATAAGCCTGGTTCATTAGGGGGTTTATATCGGCCCAGAAACCAACGCAGGTAGCATGTAGGGTAATACGGAGACACAGACATGAGGATTCGTGGATCAAGATAAAGAACAGTGCAAAATTAAATTATATAGTTAATTGTCTTAAGGGCGCACTAAACACAACACTATATACACATAGAAGATATACAATGGTCCAATATGCAAATACAGATGATGGTGCAATCAAAGTTAACAGATGAAAATCAGTTACCAGATATGCTGTAGGCGTTTAAAGCTGTAATCTTGTATGGTTAGATGCTACAGTCACATTGGAGGCGGTGATATAAGAAGGATTTCCAGGTCCCTCCAAACACAATACCTGGTGTGACCACCCTTCAGAAAATACCATGGCCACTGCCCTGCATGGGCACTTAACTTTTAGTTGGTCACGCCCCTCTGTCCCCCTAGGAGGATCCTATTCCCCCTCCCTTTGGCCTGGCAGCTAGAAATCCAAAAACACATTATGAATCATAGCTCCTCACTGGAAGGGCATAGCTCCCTTCCCCCGTCATTGAAACCTTCAGATGCCATGTTCATCGCTGATCGCAGTATCTGAAGCTACCATTTAGGCCTTTCAGGGGTTAATCAGGGTAAAAATAAAAAATAAATACTCACCTTATCCATTTGCTCTCGTAGAGGCCGTCATGGCCATCTTGATTGAAGATACTGCATGAAAGCTTGCGCGGTGACATGAGGACATTATAACACTGGCAGGGAGCGGTATGTCACCACAACCGGCCAGCGCGTCGGTGTGGTGACGTTATACATCATCCCGCTCAATATTTCGCATGGTATCTTCAATCAACATGGTCGCGACGGCCACGCGCAAGTGGATGAGGTGAGTATGTATTTTGTTTGTTTTTACCGACATTTCACGGCGAAGCACAAGGAAATTCGGGTTTGCTACAAATCAAACTTTTCATGAAATTAAGATCGAAGTAAATTCATTTGACTTTGATTTGCTCAACACTAGAGTTGACTGAAGTCTAAGTATAGTTAATAACACTTTTTTTATTCCTGGAGAACCTCTTTAAGCCAGCAGCTGCCGGCTGTATAATACAACAGGCACCCAACTGCAAAGACCAGCATTGGCAATGATGCCAAAACCAGTCAATGAACCCCTTAGATGCCGTGTACAACAGTGATCATGCTATCTGTGGGATGCGGCTCCCTCTGCCTTCCGATCGAAGCCCACGCAGTGAAATTGGTTCCGATCAGTTACCATGATAGCCTGGGGCCTGCTGAAGCACGAGGCACAGCTGAGCAGGGAGCTCGTCAGAATCCCATTTACCATAACAGATCCTCGGTTTTCGTCCAGCTGATTCTCTGCATATTTGTTAGGTTGTGGCCGGATCTGCAGCTTGTTGGGTATAAAAGTGCTAGTGTGAAACTAGCCTAAGGCATTCAGAGATACCGATAAACTAAGGAACATATGAATGAAGAAATGGTCCACAATTCTTTCTTGATGTTGTGCAAATCATATTAGTAGCTAGAGGAAACATTTGGTGAAGGTGATTGCTCCTAAAGGGAGGCCTACAAATGTAATTCAAATTTTCGGTAGACACCCCACTGTGTTTGGACCTGCGGTGTATACCTGATCCCCGCCGCTGGGTTCCAGCCCTATAGCCCTATCAGTTCCCTTCAGTCATTGGCTGCAGTGGCCACATGACCTGCATCAAACCAGATGTTGGGGCAGGAAGACTCGAGACCTGCAGGGCCTGTGGGGGAGCAATGGGGCTTGAACCCAGGGGTGGGGATCAGGTACAAATGTATCTATTGTTATTTTGACACCAGCTGCACCATTAATGCATGTGTTGTATGTGTTGTATTACTGTAACATGTTTTTGTTGTGTTAACACATTAAGGGTGCTGCCACATGTCATGGCTGTGCTGCGTTTTTGATGTGGCAAAAAAAACACCCAAAAAAGCATGTAGTTTTTGCAATAACATACCTGTATTTATGGTGCAATTTCTTCACCAAGGGGCAAAAGGAAAACACAGCAAAACCGAATTACAGTAATTACAAAATAGAGTTACATTAAAGGAAATCTGTCACCAGGATAATCACTATTGAAGTAAAGCCATGGCCTAATAGCACTTAGTACCTTATTTCTAGATGTGCCTTTGTTTCAGCAATAGATGTTTTCTATCTTCTGAAAATCCAGTTTGTTTGGTATGCAAATGAGCAATTAAGGTGCCCAGAGGGGCGTCACTCTTGCAGGAAGGAGCCCAGGCACGCCTCCTACATCACATTCAAGCCATAACTCTGCCCCCCTTTTCCCTGCTCCCACATGAGGGCGGGCTTGGGCACTAGCAGGAGGCGTGCCTGGGCTCCTTCCTGCAAGAGTGACGCCCCTCTGGGCACCTTACTGGCTCATTTGCATACCAAATAAACTGGATTTTCAGAAGATAGAAAACATCTATTGCTGAAACAAAGGCACATCTGGAAATAAGGTACTAAGTGCTATTAGGCTAAGGCTTTACTTCAATAGCGATGATCCTGGTGACAGATTTCCCTTAATGAAATTTAAGTCTGCTGTGTGTTTTCCCTTGCTGGAAGAAATCACGCTTGTATGTTATTGCAAAAACAGCATTTTTTAATTTTGCATCGAAAACACAGCACAGCCGTGAAGTGTGGCAGCATCCTACGCCAGTCTAAATACTGTGGCTACCATCTGTAATGATTCCTACCACAGGTCCAACACAAAAGGTCCTAAGGGGTAAACAACTCCTTTAAGGACTGAGGGCCTGAGGCAATTCATTTTTGTGTTTTTCTTTTTTCGTTCTTGCCTTCCAAGACCCATAGCTTTTTTATTTTTCCGTTCATACAGCCTTATTGGACTTGTGGGGCAAGTTGTATTTTTAACTGCACCATGTAATTCACGGGAAAAAAATCTTTGTTGGGTGAAAAAAGCTTTTCTGCTATGATTTTTCAGGTTTTATTTTTATGGCGTTCACTATACACTAAAAATGACATGAAGACCTTATTTTGTGGTTCAGTATAATTACAGCAATACCAAATTAATATAGTTTTTGTTTTGTTGTACTACTTTAAAAAAAGTTATGACATCCATAACAGTGTGAAGGGGATTGCTTTTGCAGGGTGAGATCTAGAATATATATATATATATATATATATATATATATATATATATATATATATATATATATATATATATATATACACACACACATATAAATATTTTTTTATTTTCATTTTTTATTAAATTTTTTGGTAGGGGCAAGTTGACCAATAAATGGCAAATTGAGTATTTTTATTTATTATTCCATTATGGTGTTGACTGCACAGGAAATATATTTTTATATTTTAAAAGGTTGGATATTTTTTGGAAGCGAACAGAATGAATCTGCATGTTGTGTGGAAAAGGTTTTTCGCCATGTCATACCAAACGCTGATCCTTCCACTCACTAGCAAAGACCAGGCTTCTGCTTCCAGTAGCTCATTATGTTGGCACTACTATGTGGTGGCATTCTTCAGTTTCATTAATATTTGTCATTGCTATGGGCTAGCATTCCATTACTATTATGTAGATAGAACCTATAAAGGGGCATTTCAGCACACTAAAAGTGTTTATGGGATGCACATGTTGTACTCACCTAACCAATCCCCTGATGCTGCCCTTCTGTCTCCATAGCAGGAAATGGCTGGCATTGCTGCTCAGCCATTCACTGGCTGAGATGGGTTATCACTGCATCTAGTGATTGGTTATGCAGCAATCCCAGCCATTTCCTGCTGTGTCCAGACAGGAGCAGGAAGTGGAGTGCAGCAGAGACACCAGCACCTTCAAAACAGTAGCGGCAGAGGATTAGTGGGGTGAGTAGAAGTTCTGTTATTTTTTCACGGCATGTGCAGCCCATGGAAACACTTTACTTTGCTCTGGAATACCCCTTTAACCCCTTGAGGACAGAGCCCATTTTGGCCTTAATGTCTGGGCCAAATTTTTGAATTCTGACATGTGTCACTTTATGTGGTTATAACTTTGGAACGCTTTTACTTATCCAGGCCATTCTGAGATTGTTTTCTCGTGACACATTGTACTTCATGACAGTCATAAATTTGAGTCAATATATTTCACCCTTATTTATGAAAAAATCCCAAATTTACCAAAAATTCAGAAAAATTAGCAAATTTCCAAATTTCAATTTCTCTACTTTCAAAATACACCGTAATACCTCCAAAAATAGTTATTATTTTACATTCCCCATATGTCTACTTTATGTTGGCATCATTTTGTAAACGTCATTTTACTTTTTTAGGACGTTAGGAGGCTTAGAAGTTTAGAAGCCATTTTTCAAATTTTCACCAAATTTTCCAAAACCATTTTTTTTTAACACCAATGCAGATATAAAGTGATTTTGAGGGTCTTACATAATGAAACCCACCATAAATGACCCCATTTTAGAAACTACACCCCTCAAATTATAAAAAACTGCTGTTACAAACTTTGTTAACCCTTGAGGTGTTCCACAAGAATTAATGGAAAATGGAGGTGAAATTTCAAAATTTCACTTTTTTCGTAGATTATTCATGTTAATATTTTTTTTCTTGCAACACAGCAAGGGTTAACAGCAAACTAAACCTCAATTTACATTGCTCTGATTCTGCAGTTTACAGAAATACCCCATATGTGGTGGTAAACGTCTCTATGGGTTTGTGGCAGTGGTCAGAAGGAAAGGAGCGCCATACGGATTTTGGAGGCAAAATTTGCTAGAATAGTTTTTAGGCACCATTTTGTAATTGAGAGACCCTGACGTACCCCTACAGTGGAAACCCTCAAAAAGTGACCCCATTTTTGAAACTACACCCTTCAAAGAATATATTAAGGGGGTACTGACCACTTTGACCCCCTAAGCATTTTACGGAATTTGGAAACACTTGGCTGTGAAAATGAACATTTTTTTTCTTCCAATAAAATGTTGCTTTAGCCCCAATTTTTTTTATTTGCATAAGGGGTAACAGGAGAAAAGCCCCCCCCCATAATTTGTTACCCATTTTCTCCTGAATACGGCAACACCCCATATGTGGTGGTAAACTGCTGTGGGGGCACATGGCAGGACTCAAAACAGAAGGAGCGCCATATGGATTTTACAACACAGATTTTGATGGAGTGGATTGCGGGAGCCATTGATTTTTATTTTTTTGAGCTATTGTCTTATGTGGGGGCTCATTTTTTGCAGGATGAGGTGGGGTTTTCATTGGTACCATTTTGGGGTAAATACGCCTTTTTGATCGCCTGCTATTACACTTTTTGTGAGGGAAGAGGGAAAAAAATGGCTATTTTGGCATCGTTTTTTTTTTTTAATTTTTACAGCATTCGCCTGGGGGGCCATCTCATGTAATATTTTTATAGAGCAGGTTGTTACGGACGCAGCGATACCCAATATGTCCAACTTTTTTATTGTTGGAAAGTTTTACACATTAGATGCATTTTTGAACAGAATAAAATATTTTTTTTGTGTTGCCATTTTCAGAGAGCCATATTTTTTTCAGTTTTCAGGCGATTGTCTCAGGTAGGGTACAGTTTTTGCGGGACAAGATGACGGTTGAATTGATACCATTTTTGGGGGTAATTACGCCTTTTTGATCGCCTGCTATTACACTTTTTGTGAGGGAAGAGGGAAAAAAATGGCTATTTTGGCATAGTTTTTTAAAAAAAAAATTTACAGCATTCGCCTGGGGGGCCATCTCATGTAATATTTTTATAGAGCAGGTTGTTACGGACGCAGCGATACCCAATATGTCCAACTTTTTATTGTTGGGAAGTTTTACACATTAGATGCATTTTTGAACAGAATAAAATATTTTTTTTGTGTTGCCATTTTCAGAGAGCCATATTTTTTTCAGTTTTCAGGCGATTGTCTCAGGTAGGGTACAGTTTTTGCGGGACAAGATGACGGTTGAATTGATACCATTTTGGGGTAATTACGCCTTTTTGATCGCCTGCTATTACACTTTTTGTGAGGGAAGAGGGAAAAAAATGGCTATTTTGCCATAGTTTTTTTAAATTTTTTTTGACAGCATTCGCCTGGGGGGCCACCTCATGTAATATTTTTATAGAGCAGATTGTTACGGATGTGGCGATACCTAACATGTTTATGTATTGTGTGTTTTTTTATTTTTAATCAATTTTTTTAACTTTTTTTTAACTTTTTTTTTTTTTTTTCCACTTTCTTGACTCAGATCCACTTGGTTCTTCAAGAACCAGTGGGTCTGGTATTTTACAATACACTGCAGTACACTGTATAGTGTACTGCAGTGTATTTTCTTATAGCCTGTTCAAGCTCCTGCCTTTAGCAGGAGCTTGAACAGGCTTCCATGGCAAGCCAGACGAAAGCGTCTGGTTGCCATGGTAACCATCGGGACGCTGCCACAGCAGAGCAGCGTCCCGATGGAAGGGAGAGGGAGCTTCCTCCCTCTCATCTGCCCACACCATCGGCGCTGCCAGCGCACCGCAGCGCCGATGGGAGAGGGAGGGAGCGCTCCCTCCCTGTTAACCCCTTCCATACAGCGGTCCCTACGGACCGCGGCATGGAAGGGGTTAAACTGCTGACATCGGTGCCAGCACCGATGTCAGCAGTTTCAAGCAGAGTATCAGCTGTATGCTGATACTCTGCTTGAATAACTATCAGCCATACTGAAAGATCGTTGCGGGCGGCACTCGCGGCAGCCGCCCGCACGTTGCAGGTCTCCCCCCCGCCTGCCCATCTGCCCACCCATCTGCCCACAGCTAATCAGGGGGGCGGGGGGGACACCCTGACCTCCCCTAATTACTGACACTCGGCGGGGATTCGCTAGAATAGCGCTATCCCCGCGAGTACCCCTTGCCTGCTGTGAATGGCTGGTCTGAATAGACCAGCCATTCACAGCGATCGCCTTTATGGGGGGTGCACGGCACCCCCCGAGGCCTTAACTATGGGTGGCTGGGTGCCCTAAACAGCACCCATTACAGCATTTAACCCCCCCTGCACTGAGCAGGGGGGGTTTCAATGCAAGACGTACCGGTACGCCCTGTAGCACGAACTACCTCGTGCTCAGGACGTACCGGTACGTCCAATGTCGCCAAAGGGTTAAGGAAGATAAGCTACATAACACTACTGTCTTTCCCAGGTGACCAACTCAGTAATAACTGTAAACCATGTGAATGGGGTGGCATTTCAAGTTTTCCGTCATTCCTATAGCCCTGTTGATTTGATTAATTTCCCTGATAAAGCAGCAGAAACATTGCTGACATAATTATACAGCAAAGTTTTCATGTAGATGTTTTACAGCCTGATTTTTCAGAGAGTGCAATTTATGATAGCGTTTATGCAGCTCTGCAAAAGATTGTCAATTTCACTAAAATGAAAAGCCATTTTTTGCAGATCGCACACGGAAGCATTCATTACTATGGGTCCTCAAAAAAACGGACAGCAAAAGGATGTTATTCATGTGCTGTCCACATTCGTGTGCCCATTCCGCAAAGGGATAGAACATGTCCTATTCTTGGCCGGAAAATGCGGACCACAGACCCAATGAAGTCAATGGGTCTGCAAAAAAAGACAGAAGCAACACGGATGTCACACAGATGCCATCTCTGTCTTGAAGATCCGTGTTTTGCAGACTCCAAAATAGATACGGTTGTGTGCATGAAGCCTTAAAAGAAAAAAAATGTACACCTATAGGACACTTCAGCTAAACTTTAACATAGAGCTGACGCTGTTAAGATTAAACATGTACAGATGTAGCAGAGCTAAGTTTCTCATATGGCAAATTATGTCACAGTTTGATTTTATATAGGACTGACGGTAATCTTACTTCATCATAATTAGAGATGAGCGAATTTCTCAAAAATTCGATTGGGTCGGTTCTCGAATTTTCCCCAAAAATTTAATTCAATCCAAATTTATTGGTGGCAAATAGTGTTAAAAAAATGCTATTTCCTGGCTGCAGAGAGCCTGTATAGTGGTGTAGAACACTGTGCCTTGCTGAAACACGCATAGGGAGTCTGCTGTGGTAGTGAAACAATACTGTGAGTCAGTATGACACGCACATGACAGGCGTCGCTCTTAGAATTTCTGCACACTTCACTTATTTGGGGCCAAAACTGACCAAAAAACTCAAGTGTGAACTCAGCCTTTCAGGTCAATGTTAGCACCAGGTATAAAGAACCGTGCAGAGGCCCAAGATCCTACTATAACGTAAAAGAGCGCACTCCTTTCACACCGATTCACTGATTCCCCTTAGATTTCTACAGAACCTGTTCTATTAAACGCTTATACAAGTAGAGACCCCCCCCGACAGAGTGGAGAGGGTGTCATCAGAAAGTTTGTGTTGACGTCATTGGTTATTTTGCCCTTTCTCTGATCCGTCAGAACAATACAGTGCCTTGTGAAAGTATTCGCCCCCTGGAACTTTTCAACCTTTTGCCACATTTCAGGCTTCAAACAAAAAGATATAACATTTTAAATTTTTGGTGAAGAATCAACAACAAGTGGGTCACAATTGTGAAGTGGAACGAAATTTATTGGATCATTTACACTTTTTTTGTAATAATAAAACTGAAAAGTGGGGTGTGCAAAATTATTCGGCCCCCTTGCATTAATACTTTGTTGCGCCACTTTTTGCTGCGATTACAGCTGCAAGTCACTTGGGGTATGTCTCTATCAGTTTTGTACATCTAGAGACTGAGATTCTTGCCCATTCTTCCTTGCAAAACAGCTTGAGCTCTTTGAGGTTGGATGGAGAGTGTTTGTGAACAGCAGTTTTCAGCTCTTTCCACATATTCTCAATTGGATTCAGGTCTGGACTTTGACTTGGCCATTCTAAGACCTGGATATGTTTATTTTTGAACCATTCCATTGTAGATTTTGCTTTATGTTTGGGATCATTGTCTTGTTGGAAGATAAATCTCCGTCCTAGTCTCAGGTCTTTTGCAGACTCTGGTTTTCATCCAGAATGGTCCTGTATTTGGCTCCATCCATCTTCCCATCAATTTTAACCATTTTCCCTGTCCCTGCTGATGAAAAGCAGGCCCAAACCATGATGCTGCCACCACCATGTTTGACAGTGGGAATGGTGTGTTCAGGGTGATGAGCTGTGTTGCTTTTATACCAAACATATAGTTTTGCATTGTTTCCAAAAAGTTTGATTTTGGTTTCATCTGACCAGAGCACCTTCTTCCACATGTTTGGTGTGTCTCCCAGGTGGCTTGTGGCAAACTGTAAACGAGACTTTTTATGGATATCTTTGAGAAATGGCTTTCTTCTTGCCACTCTTCCATAAAGGCCAGATTTGTGAAGTGTTCGACTGATTGTTGTCCTATGGACAGACTCTCCCACCTCAGCTGTAGATCTCTGCAGTTCATCCAGAGTGATCATGGGCCTCTTGGCTGCATCTCTGATCAGTCTTCTCCTTGTTTGAGATGAAAGTTTAGAGGGACGGCCGGGTCTTGGTAGATTTGCAGTGGTCTGATACTCCTTCCATTTCAATATGATCGCTTGTACAGTGCTCCTTGGGATGTTTAAAGCTTGGGAAATGTTTTGCTATCCAAATCCAGCTTTAAACTTCTCCACAACAGTATCACGGACCTGCCTGGTGTGTTCCTTGGTCTTCATGATGCTCTCTGTGCTTTAAACAGAACCCTGAGACTATCACAGAGCAGGTGCATTTATACGGAGACTTGATTACACACAGTTGGATTCTGTTTATCTTCAGCAGTCATATAGGACAACATTGGATCATTCAGAGATCCTCAATGAACTTCTGGAGTGAGTTTTCTGAACTGAAAGTAAATGGGCCGAATAATTTTGCACGCCCCACTTTTCAGTTTTATTATTACAAAAAAAGTTTAAATGATCCAATAAATTTCGTTCCACTTCACAATTGTGACCCACTTGTTGTTGATTCTTCACCAAAATTTTAAAATGTTATATCTTTTTGTTTGAAGCCTGAAATGTGGCAAAAGGTTGAAAAGTTCCAGGGGGCCGAATACTTTCGCAAGGCACTGTAACACCCAAAAAACGGATCCTGTCTGTTGAGCATCCGCCTTCACTCGGTCAGCATTTGGTCAGTAATCCTAAAGGCCAAAAAAACTAGGAGTGGATCCAAAATAGAGATAACCCGTGAATGGAATATTTGCATGTCTTCTGTGTTGTACCCACTCCTGCTTTTGGCTACCAAATCATAAGCCAATTCTGATGCAAAATAAGGACCATGTCTTACAGCTGCTACATTGACAGGATCCATTGTGTGTCTCATTTTTCCTTCCTTCTGACAGATCAGAAAAAAAGGAAAAAATAAATGATGTTGTCAACCAGGCCAAAAAGGCAAAATAGTGGCCCAGTCATGGAGTGGGGAGGGTGGAAACAGCATGAGAAGTCCACAGAGTGACCCAATGACAGAGTGTTAAGGTGGCAGCAGCATGAGGAGACTACAGAGTGGCCCAGTGACAGAGTGGGGAGGTGGGGAGCAATACCAGTACCAGCTGGAGATGGTGGGTGGCAGTAGGAGCACCTGGCAGCAGGTGTGGCATCAGGTGGGTGGCACCATCAGAATAGTAGCTGAAGCAGGTAGCCAGAAGAAACAGGTCTCTTTTGACTAAGTTTAGCTGTGGTACCATGGATGATCTAATCTGATGCCTTAGGCACTGGTGTTTGAAAATCCTGGCTGATCCACACCTGATTCAGCTTCACAAAGGTCAGTTTCTCCACATTTTGGGTGGACAAGCAAGTTCTCCTTGGGGTAACTATGTCCCCCGCCGCATTAAACACACTGCTGGCCAGGCAGGAAAGCTTGTCCAGGGCAAACTCGGCCAGTTGTGGCCACAAATTGAGTTTGGCTGCCCAGTAGTCCAGGAGATCTTTGATGTGGGGTGGCAGGGTGCACTCCAAGTGTGCCACAACCTGCTAGTTCAGGTTCTGTTCTGCTCTATGTCTAGCTCCTGCTGCTGGTGAGTAGTTTCTTCAGTAGACAGGTGAAGAAAACTGATAATTAGCGACTCTAGACTTAAGTTGCTGCTGATAGAGCTGGTACTGCTACTGCCCCCCCCCCACCCAGCAGCCATGACAGTGGAACATGAGCGCAGAGGGCCCCCTGGTCAGACCTGCGTGAGGATGAGCGATGGCGCACATAGGCAGGGGCCAACTGACTACACAGGATGTCTCTATAGTAGTTCAGTTTGTCCTCCCTCTCGGCGGGAGTAAAAAAGGCCCCCATTTTCGACTGGTCGCGAGGGTCAAACATGGTGGAGAGCCAGTAGTCATCCCTCTGCCGAATGGTGACAATTCGGCTGTCTCTATGCAAGCAAGTGAGCATGCATCGGGCCATTTGTGCAAGTGACTCGGAGGGACTCCCTGCCTCCATCTCCACTGCATACTGCCATGGTGTGTCTGGGGCCTCTGCCTCATTTCCCTACAGGGCTCATGTGGCCATGAGATGTATTCGCCATGTCTCCTGTCCCCTGGCCAGACAAATTTACCAGCATCTGTTCCAGGACATGAATCAGTGGAATGACGTTGTTCATCCCGTAGTCCTGGTGAATGACAAATAAAGTGGCCTCCTCAAAGGGCACGAGCAAACAGCAGGTGATATGCATGAGCTGCCACTGGATAACATCTAAGTTACACAGGGGAGTACAACTGTCCGCCTGTTTATCAAGAAATCGTTTATGGCCTTTCTCTGTTCATATAATCAGTTCATCCAACATATGGATGGTCAAATTCCAACGGGTGGAAACGTTGCATATCAGCCTATGTTGGGGGACGGCGTTCTGCCTCTGCCGCTCAAGAAGGGTAGAACACATGCACCATGCAGGGAGCATGGCTCAGCCCTCCTTGACACAGCGCTGACATCATGCCCTTCTCGTTGTTGGTCACCATGGTTCCGATTCTGAGTTGTGGAGGACAAAACCAGGATTTGATTTCTTGATGAAGGATGCGGAGCAGTGACTCCTTTCACCCAGGCAAACTAGGTGAAGAACAACGTGACACCGCCATGCCCTGCATATGTGGGATGCTGAAGGAGCACTGTAAATTGTCCCTGCAGTGGAGGCTGAGGACACGGTGGAGGATGAGGAGACAGAGGCGGACATTGTTGCAGGACCAACGGCGTGAGAATGTGGAGGCGGTGTGGCTGGGCAGGAACCACATTTACTGTCATGCTCTGGTGTGGAGGGTATAGCCACACCAAGCGTAAGAGGGAAGGGAAAAGGACCAAACAAGGGAAATAGTCACCTCCTGCAGAAAACCCTGAAACTAGGCCCTGACTGACTACCAGTATGAACAGGCCTTAGTAGTAGGAGAGTTCATACACAGGAACCTAATAAAACCTGACCCTAGAGAACCCTGCCACTAGTGACGGGAAGGAGTCAACCCGTTCCTCCAAAAGGACGGACGAACAGGAGACTCCAGAAGGCAAAACCACAACAGGGAAAAGTAGGATAAACACAAAAGGGAAAATGACACTTATCTTAATGCAGATATTGCAGCAAC
Organism: Rhinella marina; assembly: GCA_900303285.1. Taxonomy (NCBI): domain Eukaryota; kingdom Metazoa; phylum Chordata; class Amphibia; order Anura; family Bufonidae; genus Rhinella; species Rhinella marina. The sequence continues at coordinate 1,040 of ONZH01017374.1, read as the reverse complement.
CGGATCTCAGCCGAGATCCATACCACACACAACAATGTCAGCAGAAAGTATAAACCGCAAGGGATACTGGGAAAGACAATCACCACACCCACAACAGCTGAGGGGAAGGGGTGTGGTAAACAGCAACCAAACCAAGAGGAAAACATGTCAAATTATGTCACTTTTAAAAGTCTAGCCAAACACCTGCAACCTGATGCAGGCACATTTGTGACATTACCCCCCCCCCTTTTACGGGTGACCTTCGGGTACCCAGGCCCAACTTTATCAGGATGAGACCTGTGAAAGGCTTTCAAATGGCTGGCATTCATGACAGATGCCGGTACCCATGTCCTCTCCTCAGGTCCATAACCCTTCCAGTGAACAAGATATTGAAGAGTCCCACGGAGAACTCGAGAATCAATGATCTTGACGATCTGGAATTCCAAATTACCATCCACCAAGACAGGCGCGGGTGGCAAGGGAGATGGCTCCAGAGGTTCAACATATCTCTTCAACAAAGAACTGTGAAACACATTATGGATTTTTAGAGTCTGAGGAAGTTCAAGACGAAATGCTACAGGATTAATAATGGCCGTGATCTTATATGAGCCAATAAATCTTGGACCCAACTTCCAAGAAGGAACTTTCAACTTAATCTTCCTAGTTGACAGCCACACAAAATCACCCACACTTAGGTCCATTCATACGTTTCCTGTCAGCCACACATTTGTACTTGTTACCAATATTTATCAAGTTATTTTGAATTTTCCGCCATATAGATGACAATGATGACGAAAAACGTTCTTCCTCAGGAATACCAGAAGTATCAGAACCAGAAAATGTGCCAAACTGCGAGTGAAAGCCATATGCGCCAAAAAATGGTGACTTACCAGTGGAGTCCTGTCTGCAATTATTTATGGCAAACTCTGCCAGAGACAAAAACGAGGACCACTCCTCCTGGTTCTCAGAGACAAAACATCTCAAGTAAGTCTCCAGACTCTGATTGGTACGCTCAGTCTGTCCATTTGTCTGGAGGTGAAAGGCAGAGGAAAAAGACAGTT